>OZ025297.1:209968161-210568161 GCA_964019185.1 Maratus speculifer | reverse complement strand
TATTTGGAAGAGAAAAATAAAAATAAAAATACACTGAAAGATTTAAAACCACGGTTTCGAAGAAGTGCATTTTTGATGATAGAAATTTTTAAATGCAAAAAATCATCTGTATCATTTTTAGCATTATAATATTTGTAACGTACAATTACATTTGTTATACACAATAGATTTTTTATTTATTTTTTATTTATTTATTTTTCATTTTTTATTTATTTATTTTACGAGTACATCGATAAAGAACAAAAAATGCCAAAACGTTTGCAGACAAACAAATCACCTCGAAAACTAATCTATTCCCATTCCCAAATTTGATTTTTAGTACGCCATGACTGTTTTAAAAAAAATTACCTTATTTACTTTTTTAAAACTTTGCACTGATAAATAAGTCAAATTATTAAACTCTTCAGGATAGGGTTTTATTAATTTCAGAACATTTTGAAAGTTTGATGCACAATATATAACAAATAGAATTTTTGTAGTTTTACTGATTTGTCTCATGTAGTTTTTACTGTTTTTGCAATAACAATTATAATGACGGCTGAATTTTTTATTATGTATGTAGAATTTAAAGTATGTAGAATAGTAATAAAAAAATCTAAGAATATTGGATGACATCTAATAACAATTTTAGCATTCATTGATGAAAATTGGTAACATAGTAAATGATATTTCTCTAAAAGGTTGATTTTATGGTTTCACTTCGCCTTCTTTCAGTTTCAGTTGCACAAGGGCACTATTAGAGGGTTTAATTCAACCTGGCCGCCAAACAGTTAAATTATGTATTAATAAACAAAGAAACTAACATCCACTTTCGAACCGTTTGCCCGATCAGGCTCTTGTAAAAACCAGTTATGTGATACAATTCACCAATCATCTGATATTTCAGATACATACAAAATGGTGCTTTTAAGTTCTGTTTTTCCCCATCTTCAAAAGTTATTGTAATCCATTTATTATTAAAACATATAAATTTTAAGAGTTTAATACATTTAACAATATTTTAAGTATTTTAAGTACTAAGTATTTATTATCCTGTTGATGATTTTTGTGAAGTAAAAAAAACAGTTTATTAATAAATAAAAAAATAGCTGTGTTATTATGCGAGGCACATATTATTGCCATTTTGTTGCACTCGCGTCAATGTGGTGCGTATATGACATCTGTGTCTATTTCTCTAGCAGAATCTTCTGATTTGGCAAAAAATTGAGCAATTAAAATAAATTATTATTGAAATCAATATGATTTAATGCTTAGTATACATTCAAAGAAGAAACCAAACAGGTCTCCAAGGACGGCTAATAATAAAGTAAAGCTGCAAATAGAATGTGCAATAAACATTTACATTTTTTAGTTTCGTGCACAAAAACAATGCCGATTTTTTTTCATTTATAGAATAGTATTGATATATAAAAAAAATACCAAGCAGGGGAGATCGGTGTTAATTTGGCCAGGGCAAGTTGTGCCATTGAGCTTCCTGACTGAGCCAATAGGTTGCAGCACCTGTCACGTCATGTGAGTGAACAGGTTGATCGTCTCAATGTGCTGCATATTTTTTTAAGTATAGCTTCGCGTTGTTTTCGAGATAAAAATATTTATTTTGTTTTTTATAGTAAAAATAAATGTTGCGATCTACATTTGAATCGTCATTTCCACTTGCGATACTGAGGTATGTAAACTTCCTTAACATTATTGAAATGCTTATATTTTAAAATGTTATTAGATGTATTTCTTTTGTTTATCATGCCAACATTTCGGAAACTAATGAATAAAGTTCAAAAAGGCGTAACGCGGGGCTAATTTTGACGACGTCTTAAAGGCACGTTGTGACAGTGTCACTATTTATTCCAGCATAATTTTTAATGAAGTTATTTATATTTCAGGAAAAAAGTTTCGAAATTACAATAGGTGCACTGAAAGAGCTAAAGCTACTTTAGTAGATTATGAAAGGGCTGCAACAGAAAATAAATCCTGTAAGTTCAGTTTAAGGAAAGCCCCAGAACTGTTCAGTGCAAAACGAATGCTACTTCTAAGATATATGAAAAAAAGAAGAGTACTAATACGGAAGGAAATATTGAAATTGGATATAAAAACCGCGTATGATATTCACAACTAATTAGGAAATGGAGTAGTGTGAATATGCCAAATAATCAGCGAATATATTTTATGGAATTAGTCCTGAAGAACTGCGAAATTTATTGTATGCCATTACGTTTTCCAGAAAAATGACATAAACATGCCTGAAAATTGGGTAATAAAAACACTGCAAATGCTGATTGGTTGACTAAGTTTATGCAACGACATCCTACATTTTTTTCGAGTTCCTGAAGCAACATATTTCGATAGAAACGCAAGTTTTAATAAACATAATGGAGAACTATTTTTTAAAAACTTTTTAATAATAGGCTGCAAGTTTCACTGCAGTTGAAGTTTTATTTAAATTACTGTAATTCTACAAACATAATCCAGTTTTAAGAAATTAAGTTATGATTGATGTTTTCAAGGCTTATAAGCAAAAATGTAGCAAAAAATTATTCCATGATAGAAAATCTCTCTCTTATTAACGTTTAAAATAAATTGTAGAGAAAATAAACATTTCAATTTTACCCATTTGCTCGGCTGCCAGGTGGTTAAAGAGACCAGAATGACAATGAAAACTAGTTGGATGTGTCAATCCCAAAACTTTCTTCTATCTCATAAGTACATTTTAATATTAAAAAAAAAAAAAAAAAAAAAAAAAAAAAAAAAAAAAAAAACGTGGTGACCCCAAAGTTACCCACTATCGAATTTCCTCAAACATTTGACCGAGCCTAATGAGATTCCGGTATCCGAAAAGCCTAAAACGCAAAATTTAATTAATATTCTGAGAAAATGAGCTTAGTAGTGCCTCATGTTGGGTAATTTATACTAAAACGTTATAAGCATCTATTTATGTCAAGACCTAACAGAATCTGAAATTTGATGGAATTTCGTCCATTAGTTCTTGAGATATAATTATAACAAAAAATTTGCAAAACGTAGCACAGCAACACCATATCTTGGACAACTTATGCCAAAACGTAAAAAAGGGTCTGATTATGTTATGGTATAAAAGAATCTGAAGTTTGATGAAATTCTGTGCATTAGTTCTTGAGATATAGCTAGTTTAAAAAAACGTGTAAAATATAGCACAGCAGCACCATCAGTTGCAGGATTTATAACAAAACGTAATCATCGTGTAATTATGTTATATGTCATTTTGTAACAAAATCTGAAGTTTGATGAAATTCTGTACGTTGGTTGTTGAGATATAGCTATCGGAAAAATCGTGCAAAATGCAGCATAGCTGCACCACCTGTTGCAAGGTTAATACCAAAATATAATCAGCGTCTAATTATGTTATATATTCTAGTGTAACAGAATCTAAAATTTGATGACGTTCTCTACATTAGTTCTTGAGATAAAGCTATCGCAAAAATCGTGCAAAATGTAGCATAGCAGCGCCACCTATAGGGCAGTTCACACCAAAACATTATCAGCGGCTATGTATCTCAAGGTATCACGGAATCTGAAGTTTGGTGAAATTCTGTGCATTAGTTCGTGAGATATAGCTATCATGAAAATCATGAAAAACGTAGCATAGCAGCGCCACCTGCTGGCTAATTTACACCAAAACTTAATCAGCATCTATGTATATCAAGGGGTCACAGAATCTGAAGTTTGGTGAGATTCTGTGCATTAGTTCTTGAGATATAGCAATCTTGAAAATCATGAAAAACGTAGTATAGCAGCGCCACCTGCTGGCCAATATTCACCAAAAACCAATAGGCACTAATTCATATCAAGGTCTAACTGAATATAAAATTTTATTAAATTTCGAGCATTAGTTCTTGAGATAGAGCGCCCAAAAATTTTTTGTCACATACAGACAGACAGACAGACAGACAGACAGACAGACGGACAGACTCACAGACAGACATTTTCTAAAAATAGTCAAAACGTGTTCAGGACCTTCTAAAACGTATAAATCCGTCGAAAACCGGAAGTCGAAAATTTTCATGAATCCAATACTTTCTTCTTGTAAAGATAGAAGAAAGTAAAAATTAGTAAATATGTAAATGTTAATAAACGAAGCACTTCAGCAATAACTTTAATCAATTATGGTGAGATTGCAGGACCGTCTTCGGATGTAAGAAATATTATTGATTCTATGACAACTGATAATAGCAGTGTGTCAGTGGTAAGTCTTACAAAAATAAGACCATTTCCTAATGCAGGACCTCGAAAAAAAGAGGGATGTATTCGTAAATGTTTGAAATATCCCATTCTAACAAGCACATCTGTAAAAGAGAAAATTTGAGGAGAACAAAAAGGTAAAGAACGCAGAAAAAAAATTGAAGAAGAAAAACCAACAACAAAAAAAGGAAATTTATGGAAAAGCCAGGCAGTGCATAAAACATTACACCTAGATTATTGAAAAAAAGAGATAAGCAAGCATTGGATAGTTCTGAAGATGACGAAAATTGCTTATGTCTAGTTTGTTTGGAGCAATATAAGTTTTTAGACCTGGAGAAGACTGGATGCAATGCATGATATGTAAAAGATGGGCGCATGTCAAATGTACCAAAAATGAACCTTATTATATTTGTATTAACTGCAAATCAGACCTTGAAACGAGCAATGACAATGAGTGATTAAATATGTAGGGTATAGGCCTACAAGTTGTAGTAGGCTCCCGAGTCAAAGATCAATATGGCCAAAGATTAGTGTTGGCTTACTTTTTATTTAGTTTCTGGTTAAGACAGTTTTTTCTTCTTTTTATTGGTAAGTGTCTCTAAAAGTATCTAAAAGTGTCTCTAAAAGTATTATAAAGTATTAAGTGTCTACAAGTGTTAACAATTTAACTATTTTATTTTCATTTGATATACAGAATTATTAAAACTTGAAAGTGTTTTATTGTGTTAAGAACGTTATAAATGAAAAAAAATCATTTTTGATTTAATATATCCCATTTAATTTCCTTTTTCACATAATTTGTATATGTTACAATGTAATTGTATTCGTCATTTATTTGTCACATTGTGCCCAAAGCATGTCACAACTTGCCCCGTACCAGGGGTTAGTAGTGAGAAATTTTGAGGTTACGCAGAATTCATTTTGTGTTATGAAAAACGTTAATAATGTTAATAGTAGTTGTATAAATATGTTATGCGAGACTTACTCTAATGCTATGATATACTAAATTTTTCACTTCAGTTCAAATCTTACGGCTAATATAAAAAAAAACTGAAAATGTCACTACTAGCCCCCACTCTCCATATAAAAAGTATGGTGCATAAAAATATCAAGTGTTCACAGAAATGTGGGAGCAAACAAATCACGAAAACTGCCACACTAGATTATAAAACTACTAAATCTTTCCATAAACATGTGTATGACTATGTATTTGACACTAAAGAGTTGATTTAAAAGATTTCTGAAGTACAGTCTGCCCCACTTAATCGGGTAACGTATAATTGGACACCCCACTTATAAGAATAGTATTTTGTGAAACAGATACCGGCCCCTTAATGTAATGTTAAAAGTCCGCGTTTTATTGCATAACATGTCGGTTGATCTCATAAAATATACCTAATTTTGTAATCTCGATTTTGTAAATTCCTGTGGATGCGATGAAGGGAAAAGTATTTAAGAACATAATTATTTCCTTTTGTAATAATGGTTTGTTTTCACTGAAAACAAATAGATGAAATCAATGTGAAATATTGTTGACAAATGTTGAAAATTTTTTTTAATTGTTGAAAAGGCGAGATTTTCTTTTAAAACAGGTTATACATATAGTGACTCAAATTTCCTTTTAATTTTGACTTAAATCACATAAATTATAATGAAAATTTAAACCGTTTAATGTAAATAATATTATACATGACAGTTTGGTATACACATCATTATATATAGACTAATAATATATTATTAATTAAAATTATTATTATAATAATTAATTTTTTAATTTTTGTGCAAATTGTTATTGTTCCTTAATATTTATCATATCTGTGGTATAGAATCTAATGATAACGTGCACTAATAACCTTAATTGTTTCCCTCTTAATTGCATACAATTCAAAGGAACCAAATTTATGAAATTAAGCTGGGACGGCTCTATTTCTTTTACCTTTTGATCTATCTTTCATGAAATTCGAGAAGTAATACAAAGTCACTTAATGTTCAATATGAATGTATTGTTAACTTCGAAAATAGATATATAACACATGAAAAGACACCATTTTTTAATTCAAAAATAATTTTTAATGGGAATTCGTTAATTTAAAAAAAATTATCAAAACCAGTTTTGACAATAAATTCATGTGAAGAATAGTTATGCGATATTGCATGCGATATTGAATTTTAAAAAAAAGTCGATATCTATTATACATAAAGTAACACATAGAGCAATCTTTGCATAACGATGCATTTGCTTAGTATGTCTCGTTTTCATGTAACAATTTTTCTGTAGCGCTTTTGTTTACATATTCATATAAAAAAATGATGTTATCTTATTGTTAATGTAGGCATTAAAAGAATATTTATATTAAAAAGATAAATAAAAAATTATAAAGCATGATTATTAAATGCTGTGTTAAACAGTCTGATCCACAACTTTTAATTAATGAAGTGTTATGTAAATATCTATTAAATGGAAAATTCCTCGTTCCATAATTAAAACTGCCAACGGATAAAATAAGTTGAAATTGGCTGCATGAATTTGTAAACAAAGAACCTTGAAAATGTCAAAATGAAATAGTTTTATAAAAACTAAATTAACCTGTTGAATAATGTACGTCAAGAGATAATGGGATCGAATAATGCGTGAGAAGATGCACAGAAGTTTAATTAACTGAAGTGATTAAAATATTTAAAGAAATTCTAACATTAAAAAAGAAAGGTAGTTTTACTTCGGAGAGCTAAAATTGTAAATTCTGTTTTCTAACAAAGATATAATATATATATGCATTTATATAATACCCTTGAATTTAAATACTCCAAGTGACAATATTTATAAAAAAAAATATTTTTTGACCCTAAATGAGGATAGCATGTAATAGTATTATTAATTAATAGTTATAATAAACATATTGAAGTAAGACTAATTGGAATATAAAACGCACCAAAAAATCTCAAAATATTGACGATTCTAAACATTTTAATCTACGAAAGATACCAAATAAAATTATTATATTAATGAAATAATCACAATTGCACAAACTGGCAACACATATCATTTAATCATCCTCTGGCAAGAATATCATCTATTGCTAAAAATGTATATATTTTTTCCATTTAACAGGCAGCTAAATAAGATAAATATAATCCGTTATTTTCCAAGATAATGCATTAAAACATATGAACGTGAAGTTATAGATCACTTATGAAAATACAGGTTTATTAATAAAAATACAGGGTGATTCATTGTAACTCAATTTCACTGTACCTTTATAGTTTTAAAAATTTAAAATATGTTACAGTAAAATACTTAACGGGCTTTCTTCTGTTGTAAATGTAACAGAATCAAAAAGAATAGGTAAAATGTTCCGTTATACATGCTAATCGAGTAATATTCTGGGCTGTGATTATCAGTTGTCTCATTATCATCAGTTGTGTAAACAACGGGTTTTTTTTTCTTACGTGCTGCTTTTAACGGATATTAATGAATTTATTAGTTTAAATTTTTCTTTTGCTTTTTGATATTCACATAAAAGTATTTTTGATACTAGAAATGAAATATTTTTATTTGCGCTGCTTTAAAATTGGCAACAATAGTTTAAAGGATTCTTTAAAAATTTGAAATGTCTCACATAAAGATATATTTTTAATTTAAACTGCTTGCAATATTAATATTTGTCAATTTTAAATGTCACATATGTTTTTTTTTATTCTTCATTTGTGGTGGATAACGCATTTTAATGGATTTGTTATTAAAATTTACATTCTAATGTAATATGCACGCGTAAATACAGTTTTTATGATGCGATGTTTAGACTTTTCCCACTCATAACTCATTATCAATTAATTCTCATTTGTAAGTTGTTTTTTTTTTTTTTTGCATTTGTTATACTCGCGTGTGAATAATACCATTTTTTTCCTTTAAGGAAATGCTGTTTATTGCGATGTTTTTACAGATTCAGGACGTCTTCTGATCTAGAGAGAACAATGCAATCGATATCATCAATCAAATACTGTCGAAACACACAAGTACAGAAACGGTTGAATAATAATTTAAGCAGGGATCTCACTCGAAGGTTACACTGACCTGCATGCGTTTCATGGAGAAACTCTCACTGGTGCGAGATATTGAGATTGATCCTTGATTCATATGTGCGCTTATATGCCTGCGCTATTGGAAATGGTTTCATTTTAATGAATAATAATGCGAAACCACACTGAGCTGTGGTTGTTGAGGATTATCTGGAGAATCTTTTTCGAGAGAATCTGTTTCGAGAGAATGAAATAGCCAGAACACTCTGCAGATTTGAATTCGATAGAACATATTTGGGACCATCTTGGAAAAGAAATTGTGACTTTAGGCCTTCCTGCAAGGTCATTAAATGAGCTGGAACAAGATTCATTCCATGCCTGGTCAGCGCTCCGTATTTCGGTGCCCAACAGTTTAATTGAGAGCATGGAAAATCACTGCAATCAATGCATTCAAGTTCGGTGTGGACGTATTCCGTATTAAAACAAGTTTTTAAAGATATCTGTCACATTTTACTGCATAATACTGCCATATACGGATTTCGCCAAGAATAAAATATACCACCATGAATGTTTTTTTGTTGTAATTTCATGTATACGTTTAACTTACGAAAAATTGTATATCTCATTTAATAAATAACAGTTTAGTGCACATTTCCTCTAGATTTCTTGTTTCTATATTCATTCATTTGCAAATTAGACGCAAAAAAGCACGTTCTGACTTAATTTTTGGATGCCAGTGTATATGTATATACATATATATATAAATTATATAATACTCAAAATTGACAGCCATGGCGAATATGTTTCACATCTGAATATCATGCTCAAGTGTCGTAATTTATAATTTTTATGTCAAATCTAAAAAAAAAAAAAAAAAAAAAAAAAAAAAAAAAAAAAAAAAAAAAAAGTGTTTTCTATTCGAAATTTCCTTTATTAAACTATAATTGTTTAACGCTCATTTAACGTTATTTATAACTGAAATTTCTGTTTGGAAATAGTTACAATTTACATTCCCCATATATGCGAAAATTATGAATGCATGCATAAATAAAGGATTGTAATATTTAAATTATTTGCATTGTGGAGAAAAAGCTTTAATTTTTATTGTTTTTTCATTTCATTTTATTTATTTTATTTATAATATATGTAGGGGAGAGGGGGGGGACCTTTGAACATTTTTCAAAAAATCAATAAATTTCTTATTTGAGATATATTTATTGAGTTTTAAATATTACATAATAAAAACAACGCATTTTTTCATCATATGAACCATAAATTAAACATTTTCAAAATAAATTAAATAAGTTGTGAGGATTTAAAAAATTGAAAGATCTTTGTTCAAACCTGCCCCGTTTAGGGGTACCTTTGAAGAAGTAAGGGATACCTTTGAACAAATGAATAAAATATGAAAATACTGAGAGTTTTTATAAAAAGCATATGTTACAGAAATATAAAGTAATATGAATAAAATTAGATAACTACATTGCTTGAAATTGCTATTTTTTTTGGTTTGTTTAACCAAACTTAAATTCTTCAAAGTTGATGCAAATCCCATTGTTGATAAAACAAAGTGTCTTTGCAGTTGTGTTTTGTTGTGAAAACTTTTTTTACAATATATTTGATTCTTCTGGAAAATTAAAATTTTTCATTCGCTATTTTTTTTTAAGAGACCTGATAAAAAATTCCGTTTTAATCGTTACGGAAACCAGAAATAATGTTTGGAAAGCTGTTAAATCATGAATCATTATTTTGTATCCAGGTTGATTGATTGATTGATTGATTTTTTGACGTCCGATTATCTACGCTAGGGATATAGGACCAGGGGAGAGTGTCCTTCGTGGGGGTCTTTCTAAGGGAACCTAACCCGTATTTACGCAAGGTTCGAAGAAAACCACGAAAACTCCGAACGGTTAGGCCGACAGCCGCGATTGGGTTCGAACCCAGCACTTGCCGTCTACCAGTTGAGAGGTCCGAACCTCTCGGCTACTGGTGGGGCATTTTGTATCCAGGATTTGCAATTATGTAATAAAAGAATTTAGATTTGATAAAATTTAGATTTGAAACTTCCCATCACTGATATATAGAGAATTTGGTACACATGTGTGCAGTAAGGGGAATTTTTAGCAGTATAATTTCATGTTCTTTGACATTCTTAATTAACCACTTTCACATAAAAAAATCAGAAATAATAATATTTAGATACATTAACAACTCTTTACTTCATAGTTTTAAGTGTTTTCTTTAAATTATTTAAATTAATATTTTTCACCAGTTTATTCAGTGTTTTTTCGCTGTTCAGTGGTGCCCCATCATATGGAGTTCAACATTACAACGGTTTACTTAATTCGGCTGAAGAATTTCAATAAAACAAAGCTTATAAACTAAAGCTAAAATCTTTGTTTAAGCATTGGATAATAAATTAAAATTTTAGGGATATAAGTTTGTAAACAAAAATCTTACAACTTTATTTTCTTAAATTTAGATTCAAGTGGGAGAAAAATGCATATATTGTTCAAACACTTCTGTTCATACAAAATGGTACAGCTTTGTATAATTATTCCCTTCAAGCAGCAGTAATGTATTGCCATATACATCTAAAAAAAAACATGTGAAGAAAAATATTTAGAGTGTTCAAAGGTGCCCCCTCTCCCCTATATATATATATATATAAATTTTATAAGTAAATAAATATAGCAAATCAGATGTTGTGTTCTATATCTCACCAATTAAACTCTGCTACATGAAAGTATACAAATAGAAAAATAATACAAAGTTACATATAGTTTCTTTTTGTATCAGCGATTATGAAAAAGGGAGTTCCCAGAATTAATTATTTAAATTCCGGGGATACATAATCTTTGTATTAGATATGTAAGGATTATTATTAAAGAATAAAGCCATATTTTTCCTTTTCTAGAAATTCATTTTCAGTTTATAAATAATGAACTGTTATGTAAATATGTAATAAATGGAAAATTGGTAGCATGAAAATTAAAACTACCATCATGATGAATGGAAAAAAAATGAGTTCATGACTATGCGGACAAACACTTAACAATTAAAAGCACGATACAATATCTACAAAAAGTAATTACTTCGTTTAATGATATGGTATAAAACAAAGCATTCTTTTATGTTTCAGAATATATACAGAAAGACTTAAAGCTTATATTATCTTCGAAAGAAAGTAATAGCAAAAGTGCTTACTGGATTTTTAAATATAATTATTAGTTGTAATAGAAAAAAAATCGAAGTTATTTATTTATTATTTTAATACGCTTTTATAACAATTGAGATATGCAGTATACAATTTATTAAAATACTGTGCTTCTTCTTGTTTTTCGATTGTAAAAGGTAAAAATGGAACTTGGGTTTTCAAATGTGTTATGAATTTCCATAAGACTGAATTAGACAAAATAATTTTAATTATTAATCGGTGCAATTTTGTTGCATTTTTCTTGATATCATGTAAACTGTTTCATAATCTATGGTTCACGCGTGCTTTTTTTCCCTTTTTTGTATATTTTAAATTGAATAATCTGGTACATAACTCATAAAAATTCCCCAGATTTTTTTTAACATGAAATATATGTAAACTATAGATTTTAAAATTATATTTAAAATCATAACATTTAGAATTATTTATTTATATATTTCTGACTTTTCATATTACGTAATGTCGGACGTGACGTTACGATCTGGATCAAATGTTAATAATGTATATTTTATATAAAATTTAAGAAACATTTATTAAATATAAAAAAGACTATTGCCCAGTTAAACTGATGGCATTGAACTCACAGGTTACGCATACAAATTGTACATTACAGCCTTATATTTTCATGGGTTAATTCCGTTCAAAAACAAATCAGGGAAACAGGTTCCCCCCATTTCCCATGTTATACACAATCATTGAATCTCCTAAACTAATCAGGGACATGCTTTATTACATAAAAAATTTATATCCAAAATTCAGAGCAAATCGGAAAATTCTTAAAAAAACCCATTTATATAATTTAAGAGGAGTTATACCGGGGCCGTCGTGAAACAAGTTTCTTCTCTAACGGGCCTGATTCGAAATCCCAAGCAGGAGAAATGAGTCATACAAGAGATCTGACTTTTTCATCTCACAGACCACTTCACCTTCATTAAAATTTTGCTTATGCTAGGGCTGAAGCAATCACCATTAATACTGTGTGTATATTTT
Organism: Maratus speculifer; assembly: GCA_964019185.1. Classification (NCBI taxonomy): domain Eukaryota; kingdom Metazoa; phylum Arthropoda; class Arachnida; order Araneae; family Salticidae; genus Maratus; species Maratus speculifer. The sequence goes on along the minus strand of OZ025297.1, from coordinate 210,555,725 downwards.
TAGATAATTTGAGTCTATTACATATTCTGTTATACGAATATATTTTTTTTATGAGCATTTTAAAAATATTAATTAGTGGATAAAGGATTAACCTAAGTCAATGAGTATTTCCTCTTATCTCATTATTTAAAATGAATTAAATAAATCTATGCCATTCCCACGTGGTCTTACATGTGATGTGAATTATAAGTTTTATTTTGAAGTCGGGAAGTAAACATTTAGAATCATCTAATAGATAAGAGTAAAAAGAAAGCCCTTTTACATCCTATTTTGAGTCTAGAATTTCTGTTTACAATTCAGTTTGCATAAATCAAAGGCGATTTAAAACATAAATAGTACTAAGTTCTTATGCATAGGGATAGTCGAAATAAAAATTATTTAATGACTATCTTTGAATATATATATATATATATGTATATATAATCAGATCGATAGTTTAGAAACCCGCTTTGGACAACATCATCAGATGAGTATAGAAAATTTTTCGCATTCTTGATTATCCTTTTAAATGAATGGAAAAATTCATTTACTATATAAAAGTTATGGAGGCAGGAAAAAAGGTAAAAATTTTTCAGTTTAATTATCTTATACTAACAGCAAAATGAACAATTTCAATTATTACTTTTTTTAATAGCTGTTGATGAAATTGAAGAATTAAACATATTGGATTTCTTTTGCGGTGTGTTTAACAGCAGTGAAGATATTGAGATAAAAATGACATCATGTCTGTACTTACATTTATATTTAGTTACATTAAATATGAAATTTCACATAAATTAAAATGTTGTGAGTGCATTAACTTATTAGTCAAAGACAAAAATTTTAGAATTAGATTGCCCGAATGAAATGTGACCGTCTGAAAATGTAAATACTTTATGTTGGGTGATAGAAGTCAATTAATACCCCCAGAAAATAATTGTAAATGCTTTACAAAAACTCATGAATTTTCATTATGAAAGTACTTTCCTAAAATTTCCAGACCCAAAAAATATTATGCAATTCATTATTGAAAAAAATTATTTCGATCTGCATTCATAAATAAATGCAAATGTGGAAATCAACTTTTATATTTATTTATTTGTTAGGAATTACAAATATCTTACTAAATTACTATACAAATTTTTAAAATGATACTACGAAATTCACTTATAATAATAATAATAAAAAAATTATCTGTATTAACAAAAGTGAGATTATTTTTTATGAGAGAATATTAAATGCCATATTTATTGTAAATTATTTGAAAGTACATGTTTCTAGTGAAAAATACTCTTTTAGTTGTAATATCTATTAAAAGAATGTGTATTTTAAGTTAATTATGCATTATGAAATTTGAAATTTTAATTGACAAAAAGAATTTTTATTTTAATTGTTTGAAAAAAATAATATTTTTATTTATGAGTTTATGCAATAATAATCCTGATATTTACGATTTAAAATTAAGGCATTTTTATTTTTAAAAGGAACTTAAATTACTTGCTGCTAAAATTGCGTACTTTTAATGTAGGATTTCTCCTGCCATAAATTTGTATTTCACGTTAAACGCTATGAAAAATATCACGAATCTCAATTCTGTATAATTTCTTTTATTTATTTATTTATTTATTCATTTTGTTTCTAAAGTTGTACAATTTTAATGTATGATTTTGTCTGCTATAAATGTATATTTGAAGTTAAAATCTTCGATAAAAACCATGAATCTTACATATTTGAAATCAAAGGATAAGTTTAGTTTTGAAATCAAATTAAAAACAAAAAAGTCTTATTTATGAACTTTCGGTGTTTAATAGTAAATGTATAACTCAACAGATCTAAAATAAGCCTCAAATTGTTGAAAAAATATAATAAAACGGAAATTTATAGCCTTGTTTTTGATGCACACATACAACCATTCTATATGTTCCGTTTGAAACTCAGATCTCTTGCGTGACGTCATCTTTTCATGAATCAGGCCCGTAGAGAAGAAACTTCTTTCGCGATGGCCCGGGTTATACCCCTCTTTTAAACTTAATTATTAAACTTCCAAAACTATTCAGAGATTCGCCTTATCAGAAAGAACCTACATCCAAAATTAAAAGCAAATTGGACAATTTTGCATAAAAACCCATTTATCAAATTTAAGGGGGGGAGGTAATAGTAAGTACCCCTTAAATAAGAACTTAACAAAAGAACCGCTCAGCTAATTAGTGAAGCATCTTATCAAAAAGAAACTGTACTCAAAAATTAAAGCAAATCAGTTAATTATGCAAGAAAAAACATTTATATAAATTAAAAGAGTAATCCCACCGATCCCCCATTCATATTTATCCAATGAATTCCCAAAACCAATCAGGTAAGCGTCTTATTAGAATGAAATTATGTTCAAAATTTGAAGCAAATCGATAAATTCTGCGGGAAAACCCCGTCAACCTTAATTAAGGGGGGTTTACTTCTCATTTCCCTCCTCTTAGACTTATCCAAAGCACTAGCAAAAGAAATCATCGGGATGCCCTCATCAAAATCATCCTATGTCTAAAATTTGAATGAAATATGATAAATTCTGCATGAAAAACATATTTATATAAGTCAAGGGGAGGAGAATTAGCCTCCCGTTCCCCCTCTTTATACTTATCCAATGAAAACCTGATACCAATCACGAAGGCGCCTCATCAGAATGATCCTATATCTTAATTTCGAACGAAAACTGATAAATCTGCCTGAAGAACCCATTTATATCAATTAGAGGGAGGGCATGATCCCCCCGTTCCCCATCTTATACATATCGAATGAACTCCAAAACCTAATCAGGGAAGCGCTATATCAAACTATATCTATATACAAAATTTCAAGTGGTTCGGAATTTTATCATGAATTATCGCGTTACGCACGAACGAACGTACGTACATACATACAGAACGGGCAGGCACATAAGCTCTCAGGCTTTGATGGCCTGTGAGCTAAAAAATTAAACCAATTATATTGTTGTATCTTTAGTGCAATAAATATCTTTATGTAAAAAAAAAAAAAAAAAAAAAAAAAAAAAAAACATGATGGCAAGCAAATCCTCTCCCATATTCTTATGTAACGATATTTTTTATGTGACTCTGTGAATGAATTTTAACTGTTTTTGTACCGCATATTCTATTTTAGCGCTTTATGCTAATTCATTGAACAGTAGTTAAAATAGGTGGAAGCATAGTCAAAATATGGGAGCATGTGAATACGGGCTTTTAGCTATGCAATGTACCTAATAACTTTATTTCACGCTACTATTTACTCAATTTTAATTAAAATTGAAACATTCTTAAAACTATTAAAATCACATTTCTACAAATACCACCAATAGACTGCCATGTTTCTAATCCTTAGCATGGCCCTGTATATTATTTTACCTAAATTCTAAAAACATTTCTGATTTTTAAAAAAATGCAATTCAGCGTAAAAATGTATAAATATTTTTATACATTTTCTATCGCTCACGCGATAGTGCGTGATATGTCACCAACGTTAAGGGGCCACTTACGCGCCAGCGCGTGATGTGGGGTGATGACCAATAGCCAGTCACGGAAAATCTTTCACTGATTCTTTGTCATAAAAAGTAAATCGGCTTCTGAGAAAAACCCACTTCTACAGTGTGGCGTTAACTATCATCACATCTTCATGTAAGCGGCAGCGAACGTGTTAAAACAATATTTAATCATTTTACGCTCATTTTCAGTAATTTTTACGAAAGTAATGTCACTGTAAGTGCTATGCACTTCGTATTAAACATGAAAAAACTTAATGTAAGCCTCAGCTATGTATAACAATTACATTATATGGAAAACAGTGTATTATAAGCAACAAGTTATTCTCTCCCCATCACACTATGTAGTGGAATTCGTTTGTGTTCCCTTGTGAATGAATAATAATTGTTCTTTGCAACGCATATTCTACATAATGCATATTTTATTTCACTTCGCAAATGCATATCTTTTTATATGAACAGTTTCCTAAAAAAATGAAAAATTCTTATGATTTTGGTTTGCTTCCCTTCTTTGAGCTTTTTTGTGTCTCTGCATTTAAACTCCCGTAAATGCACTCATATTGTCCTTAAATTATTGGATGTTATTTACGTTTACTCTAGTAGGAAATTTGTTTAGCATGAACTTTGTGGTATATTTAATTTGTGAATAGGGTCAGACAAATTTTTTACGTTAAGTAACGATCAATGGGAAAAAATCGTTCCAAATAAATTTTAAAGATGTTTCAGCCTTTAAAATATAAAAAAACGTATATTAATTTATTAAGTGCACTGTATTTAGTAAAATATATGCTGCAAAAAATAATTACTGTTGGTTTACAGGGCCACACAAAAGAATTCCATTACATAATTGTATAGGGAGAAATAGTTTACGGTTTATTTTAATTCTGTTAAAATATTTCATGTTTAATGAAATACTTATACAGCGGTCAGACTCACTAAAGTTGTTATGTGTATAATACATAGAACGTTGCATTCACATGGCCCCGAAAAAATGTAAATAGTAATGTGATAGCGATGTAACAGTATGCTGTAATAGTAAAGTAATATAAATGTAATAGAGATGATGACAGGAAAGGTATTTTAATTAATAAAAAATTGCTTTTAAGTTTCAGTATACATATGTATATTATTTGGTATGTAATAAAGCTGTAGTTGGTCTATAGGGCTGCACAAAAGATTTCATAAATGTCACTAAAGTATGAGTGTAAATTGCTTAAATGTAATTTTTAAATGTGTTGAGCGTTTTGACGCTGAAAGACATTTAGTTTTCTAAGAAATATTTGTAGAAATTAGATAAAATTACACTCACAAAGAAATGAATACATGGCCGTCTACGGATGATAATTTCTGAAAATTTCAAGATTGTTTTAAGATTGTTTTAATTTGATTAAAATTTAACTAAATACTGACTTGTAATAAAGGGATTAGGTAAAAAAGAAGGCAGAACTGGAGTATTCCAAGTATTGTTTTATATATTAATACACTGTAAAACATTTGTGTAACATTACTGCATAAAATTGGGGGCAACTGTCCTGACACCAGTGTTATGGTGTGATTTTCTTTCACTTATATAATGGTGTAATTTAAACGTATGTTACTGGTGTAACAATGCATATCAGTGTAATGTTACATTTTTTATCTTGGTTAAACCTTTATTATCGTTATTCCACCATAAACTTGGTAGAAGCTTGGCTACCAACAACATTATGAAGTAACGTTACATAATTGTATTACAGTGTACAAATTGCTGAAAGAGAAATTTCAATTTGTTTAACTACTTCTTGCTAAAGCAAATTTTCACTTTATAAAGTATATACATTAACTTACATATCAAATACAAGGCAGTTCAAAAGAATTTGATTACGTATTTGGCTATGAAGGATAAACATTTGAATAAACAAGGATAAACATGAGATTCTCAAACGTTTTATTTGAATTCTTAAACGTTTACTTAGTTTTCATAAATAGCGTATTTCTTAAAAAACGAAGTTTTATTAAAGATTTCAGGAGGTATTTGAAAGTTATTCATAATCTATGCTTAAGACATGATTTTTCTTTCTCGTTGTACTTGGAATAGTGCAACATCTTTAGAATTAAATATAAAAGATTCTTTTTCCCACTGGCCATAATGTAAAGGACTATTGACTGTCGCTGTAAATAATTATATAATCTATAACATATTACAATATTACATATATTACATACATTACAATATTACAATAATTACATATTACATAACATATTACAAACTTTATCTGAAATAGAGATTGTGCTAAGAAAAGCGTCAATAACATCTAAAAAATTAAGGGCTATCCGAGTGTATTTACAAGAGATAGAGTACGGACAGACATAGAAACAAAATCATACACACATATCAACTTTAATTGGAAAGTAATAAAAAGATATAGAAGTGTTTAAATAATACTGAACATTTTTTTTAATTTTATAGGGATTGTTTTTTCGCTAACGCTTCTCTGAAAAGATCGAAAAAGTGCAAGTCATTATATTGCAAGTTTGGCATGTTTCTAAATGTAAGTGTATATTAAATGTTTATTTTTTTTCCAACATGATTGTTTTTACTTGTTTTATATATTAAATAAAAATATAATATCTAATAAAATATAGAATAATTAATTCATTAATTAATTAAATATAAAACAGCACTAGGTACTTCGTAATTTTTCATAATGCTATGGCCAATAGAAATGAATGTATAAAGAATATAATGATCTATGAGAAAAGTATGATAGGAGCAAAGCAATGAAAATTAAATTAAAAAAAATCGATTTTAAAAAACGTAATATTTCTATCATAAATGTTTAATGAAATATTATAAAAATTCTGTTAATGTTTAAAAAATCCAATTTTATATTTTATCAACATCCTTAATAACATTTTTTTGAAAAACAATTTGTGTTAATTCTAACATGTAGTATAATTTTAAACATTCCTTCTTCACAAAATTATTTGACACGGAAAAGGAAAAAAAGATAATTTCTATCGCTACTTATTACAATGAACTCGCCGGAATGATATGGCAGGCAAATAATCAAGTGAAAAATGGTACTTAAATGCTGCTAGAGGGTATGAGGTATCATTTTTGCTTACATTTGTCTGTGATTTTAAAGGCTTTCGACCTTAGAGACTTTGTTAGATGGTTGAATTCCGTCACAACACGACTCAGAACAAGTATTTTCGAAACCACAGGTCTCATGGGTTTTTCATAGCGGGTAGATTTTAAAACTTGCAGTAAGTGCATGAATGAGGCTGATTCATTAGTAAGTGCCACTGCGTTTGATGTTCAGGTCTTACGAAAAAAAATGATGTCGGAGGCATCCTCCGTTTGTTACAGCAAAAGCAGCATTAGGAATTGGCTCAATCGCTATATTACATTACAGATATGAGTAAAATTCATTTGGAACCCAATGTTTATCTGACAATGTTGAATGTGAGATTACACAACAAATGTCTCACTCACGTGACTCTGTTGGCAAAGCAAAATCCTGCTATATGCACAAGAATCACATGAGAGGGCTATAGTGAGGATTATAGGAAGACAGTGCTTTGTCGGATAAAGCATGATTCATCCTTCAACTCATCGATTGTCCTGTTAGGGTACGCAGTCTTCTACATGAAGTGTTACCCCTCCCCCTCCTTATACAAAAGGTCATACGCAGGCCTCTGGTTGTGATATTAAGCTTTGTGGAAGGATTTCGCGGATGATTCTAGGAACCATGACTGTTGTAGAATAAACCATGACGACCACGGATCCCCAGAACACCATTGTGGAGCTTCTGCGATCTTATACAGTATCTGTTTTCCGAAATGAAAATAGCGTCTTCGAGAATTATAACGTTCGATGTCACGAGACCAGGATTTTGCTCGATTGGTACCAGAAACTTAATACTGAATTACAGTTAAGCCAACTGTAAGCCAACTTTCACGGATAGTAATCCGATAAAACACAGTTCTTGTGTGATCGGACAGCATCAGAGAACTCAAAAACACCATTTTTGGAATATCCCGGATACGCCTGACCGTTGCTTGAACATCTAATAAATTTATCTCTGGTCATCTTCCAAGGACTTGTATCCATGAGAATGTTCGTTGTAGCTATTTTTCGGGTCAAAGATAGGCCAACACGTTATTAGGTAAGTGGTCATAATATTTTGGCTCTGCAGCATATGCGAATAATTTAAATAAATGTTATACAAAACGAAAGAAAATGTTGTAATTTCGGTTATAAATCCTTGTTAAATCCTTTCTTTTCACTTGTTAAATCATTTCTTTATTTAATCACTGCTAAAAGTATAATTTAATTAAAAAAAAAAAAATACGTGTGGAAGTCGGGGACTGCCACGGTAAAGCTATTGCATAGCATTTTTTATCAACTTATCCAATTATAATTATTTATTTATTTTTTATTTATGCAGTTATTTTTTTTTTGTCTTTGGTATTAATTCAAGTTACACTTTTTGAGCGTGATGACCGATAACAATTTTTTTTTCTTTTATTGAATAAATGAGAAGTTAATATAGTTTAAAATATTTTTATCATCTTACGATACATGTAGGTTAATCAGGAATTTTATCATTGAAACTATACGTTTATGGTAGCTGAAATAAAAAACATAAGTTTGAGACTTGATATTCTCAAAATATCTGAAAAATACCGCGTCAATGTCTGCCTAAGTCTACCGAAGGATACCGTGCCGAAGTCTACCAAACTGAAGCGACGTTAGCCGGAGTGTTAGGTTTTTTTTTCGTTACGGAATTTCTAGATTCTTTTGACGCGCTCAAAGCCCGCGATGAAAGCTATGCAATACCTTAATAAATTACCAAACAAAATTTGGCCGCGCTACGAAAATTAGATCGTGAGTTATAAGCATTTTAAATTTTCCGAACCTCACCGTGAGGTCTCCTGACACCAAAAATTAACACTGTCTCATAATAAATTACCAAAAAAATTTGGCCGCGCTACGAAAATTGATCGCGAGTTAAATGTCTCATAATAAATTACCAAACAAAATTTGGCCGCGCTACGAAAATTAGATCGCGAGTTATAAGCATTTTAACTTTTTCGACCCTCACCGTGGGGGGGGGGGTCTCCTGTCACCAAAAATTAACACTGTTTCATAATAAATCACCAAACAAAATTTGGCCGCGCTACGAAAATTAGATCGTGAGTTATGAGCATTTTAACTTTTTCGACCCTCACCGTGGGGGGGGGGGGGTCTCCTGTCACCAAAAATTAACACTGTTTCATAATGAATCACCAAACAAAATTTGGCCGCGCTACGAAAATTAGATTGCGAGTTATAAGCATTTTAAATTTTTCGACCCTCAACGTGGGGGTCACCTGTCACCAATATAACACTGTCTCATAATAAATTACCAAACAAAATTTGCCCGCGCTACGAAAATTAGATCGCGAGTTATAAGCATTTTAAATTTTTCGACCCTCACCATGTGGGGGGGTCTCCTGTCACCAAAAATTAACACTGTCTCATAATAAATTACCAAACAAAATTTGGCCGCGCTACGAAAATTAGATCGCGAGTTATAAGCATTTTAAATTTTTCGACCCTCACCGTGGGGGGGGGGGTCTCCTGTCACCAAAAATTAATCCTCTCACATAATAAATTACCAAACAAAATTTGGCCGAGCTACGAAAATTAGATCGCGAGTTATAAGCATTTTAAATTTTTCGACACTCAACGTGGGGGGTCGCCTGTCACCAAAAGTAACACTGTCTCATAATAAATTACCAAACAAAATTTAGCCGCGCTACGAAAATTAGATCTCGAGTTATAAGCACTTTAAATTTTTCGACCCTCACCGTGAGGGGGGGGGGGTCTCCTGTCACCAAAAATTAACACTGTCTCATAATAAATTACCAAACAAAATTTGGCCGCGGTACGAAAATTAGATCGCGAGTTATAAGCATTTTAAATTTTTCGATCCTCACCATTGGGCGGGTCTCCAATCACCAAAAGCTACATTATCCTACCTTGTTTTATCTTAAGACGATTCTTTTCTATACACATTCTATCAGGAATCCACATTATTGAAACTATAGATTTATAGTAACTGAAATAAGAAATATAAGTTTAAGACTTGATATCCTCTAAATATCTGAAAAATACCGCGTCAATGTCTGCCGAAGTCTACCGAAGGATACCATGCCAAAGTCTGCCGAGCTGAAACGACGTTAGCCGAGTGTTAGGTTTTTTCGTTACGGATGTGTTAGGATTTTCCTCGTTACGGAATTTTTTGATTCGGTTGCCGCGCTCAAAGCCTGCGATAAAAGCTATGCAATAGCTTAAAAAAATAGAAAATTATAAATCTTTTTTTTATTATTTACAAAATAAATTAAAAGCAAAAACTTTAAACCAAAATAAAAAGCCTTTCATACCAAACCGCCTGTACGAAAATACATACATCGATTAAAAAAAAAATTAAAATCAGATTTATTTCAAGCAATCCGTATAATTGTATGTATATATATTCTTATAGGATTTTATGAAACTGCTTTGCATTTTCTACAGTTTCACTATGTAAATTTTCACAAATTTAATTGTCTGAAATATTCATTCTACATATTATGTATGAATTGCAATGCACAAATATGCTGAAAGGTAAATTACTAACATAGTTTTTTAATTATTCATTGTAGTAAACTGAAAGGATCGCAATTAGTGACTAATAGAACTCAGAGAGAAAATTCAAATCTGCATCTCACGAAAAAGTTTGTATCTGTTATAAAAGATAAGTTCTTTATGTTTGTATGTTTCATATATATTAGAGATGGTATACATCATATAAAATACTTCAATCGTTTTAAATAAGTAGGCGTATATGAAAGCTTTGTGCACGTCCATTGGTAAAATTTCAAAATAATTTCATGATAAATAGATAATTGTATGAAAAAAATTTTGCATAAAATATTGATTTTTTTTATTATTGTAATATCACAATATACATATTCGAAAGTTATTATTATTATCATTATGATTATGGAAGATATCTATATTTTAATTTGCCAAAAATGGGAAACTGATCATATAAAATGAACTGTTAACTTTAAGAGGCCAGTTGATAAATGTGTGACACAATCTTTATTTTGTAAGGTTGAGCTGGAATGTACCAAATATGTATTTGAGTTTTTCGTTAAGTAACTTCCTTATCAATTTAAATCTTCACGAGTAATAGGAATTATTTTTTCATTGGATATTGTGGATATTGTCTTGAAATCATGTGAATAAATTTTTGGTTTATTTTGTGAAAAACCATCTTTATTTTCTGATTTTTTTAGTTTTCCCAAATGCATTTTTCTTTCCTTTTTTTATTATTTATTCTGAATTTCTAAATTAATAAACAAAAATTACTTGGAAATCGTATGTATCGTTTCGAGCTATCGAAAATGTAACTTCGAACTTTAAATGTAGCAATCATTCACATATTTTGTTATATATATTACATTTCTTCGGTTTGTTGTATGATTCTACAAATTGATAAACACAGCATACTTACTGTAGACATGACATTGAACCGCATTTTCACAGCGTTATTAAGAGAGACATTAAATTCGCTTAATCATATTATTATATGTTTCTGATTTATGATAGTAATACTAGCTTAATATGAGGCTTCATAAATTATCAAGGATTTAATTTATCATCCCATAGTATATAATGTATAATAGAAAGCTGTCCAATTTCACAAGATGGTGTAACATGATTTACAGTATAGGACAAAATTATTCGGAATATAACTGTTAATATTACGTCATTAGAAATGTATCTATCACTGTATAGTGAAGTTTATTATGTATCACAACGATAGGTTCGTTAAAAAAAATCGATACTACTTAAATGTCACGTAAGCAAAAAAAGAAAAAAAAACATTGCAAATTATACGAGTAAATGCCAGTAATAAATTAGCGTAAATGTCAAATCCACTTATGTTTAAATATGTTACACGAGTTTGTTTTGTCGTCAGGTGATTTTTAAGTTGGTATTTTATTTCTATTTGTACTAATATCTTACTAATTTATTTATTCTTTTGTTTTTTATAGTAAACTGTAAATCAGTTTGTATAATTTGGCCACTACTTTGTCGATTATTACAGATTGTGAAAATAAGTCGACAAAATAATCAAGTATTAAATATTATTCTTTAAAAAATACATTAATTAATGTTTTGGCTGATTCAAGTTTGTTTTGAAGAAATAAACAGAGTATAAAGCTTCAATTTTCCAAATGTGATTCACTAAAAAGTGAATATCGCATCCAATTTACGAGTTTTTCGTTTTCAAGTGTAAAAAAAAATGTTTTTCCAAATCAAATGATGCTGGATATTGTGTATATAAACTTAGTGAAAGATAAATGTATTATGTATATATATATATATATATATATACAGGGTGATTCATAAAAGATGGGCAGAACTTTAAGGGGTTATAGTACACTTAAAGACAAATAATATTAAATAGGAGACTAAGGGTCCCAGACGTATTCCCAAGGAGATAGGGGGCATTAAAGTTTAGGGTCCGAAATTTCAAATGATTATAAAAAATAGAAAAATTGGTCGATTCGTTTGCGGTTTTTGCAAAAAATTTTCTTTATGCCAGTATTTTCTTGAAATAAAATTTTAAAGTTCAATTTCAAAAAATGCCGATAGGGGGCGCTTTAGACTTTGGAGTAACAAACAACTATTTTTTAACGTTATTTTTTGTATTTCTTTAAATGATTTCGAAAGCTTAGACTTAAACTTAAATTTTGATCTAAAAATCTGAGTCCTAACGAGTAGTTAAGTAGCGTAAACTGAAATTTGAAATTTGAAACCCTTCTCCCCCCAGAACAAAAATCAGTTATTCCCGATCTTTGTGTCGTAGATTAGGCTCTAACTACTGCCGCGTTTTGCTAAAATTATTCTTTATGTCAGTATTTTCTTGAAAATAAATTTTAAAGAAAATTTTCAAAAAATTCCGATAGAGGGCGCTTTAGACTTTGGAGTAACGAAAAACTATTTTATACCGTTATTTTTTGTGTCTCATTAAATGCTTTCTAAAGCTTAGACTTAAACTTAAATTTTCAGCTCAAAATCTGAATCGCTGAGCGTGGTTCAGTAGCGAGGGGAGGGGGTTCAAATTTCAACTTCTGAACATAGTTCAGTTTGCACTACTTAACCATGCCCAACGATTCTGTGCTGTGATACGAGGCAAAAATACAACTTTCGTCAAGGACTGCATAGTCGGAATTCACTCATAAAGGCACTGGCACAGTTGGAAACGTCGCTCATGCAAACGTTAAAGCTCCATTCCTGACGCTAGTCACCGGGTGAAGAAGGAGACAGAAAGTATGCAAATGTCAAATGGGGAAGAAAAAGAACACGTATGCAAAATTTCGACACGATTCAGGCATAAAAACCACTGAACGGTGAGTCAAGTGTAAGTCGCTGTAGTAATGAATCGGAAGATGGTGCCCTTCACGAATAAGGAAAAGGCTGAGATGCATTTAATTTACGGAGCGGCAGATGGAAATGCTGCAGAGGCACAACGAATGTACGGAGAGCGATTTCCCAACAGGCGGTTGCCTAACCGCAAAACTTTCGAGCGCTTGCACAGACAGTTGTGTGAGACGGGATCATTTCTCGCTTCCCGGTCGAATGCAGGTCGTGCAAAAAAGGACGAATCAGTAGTTGTTGCAGAAGCCATTCTGGATGTAGTAGCGGCGCAGCCAAGTACAAGTACACGAACAGTGGCTAGGCAGGTGCATACCTCACAGTCCATGACTTGGAGGGTACTGAAGGATGAACATTTGCTCCCGTTTCATGTGCAACGAGTCCAGAAACTGTCTCCAGGGGATTATCCAAATCGTATTGAATTCGCCCGCTGGTTTCTGCAGCAGAACGCGCTAAATCCACATTTTGGACGAACTGTGCTTTTCACCGATGAATGTACCTTCACACGTGAAGGTACATTTAACACACACAATGCACATGTATGGGCGGATGTCAATCCACATGCTACGTATCCACATGCTCATCAGAGACGCTTTTCCATCAATGTTTGGGCAGGAATCCTCGGAGACCACCTAATCGGACCGTACCTTCTTCCTGAACGCCTCAACGGTAAAACATACCTCACATTTCTGCAACATGTGCTGCCAGACCTGTTAAACGTTGTTCCTCCACGCATCCGGCGGGTCATGTGGTTCCAGCACGATGGAGCGCCAGCCCATTACGTACGAGACGTCCGCAACTATCTGGACATCACATTTCCGAACAGATGGATTGGTCGAGGTGGTCCTGTTGCTTGGCCTGCTCGCTCGCCAGATCTTTCACCCCTCGATTTCTTTTTTTGGGGACAATTGAAGGCTCTTATGTATGAGACACCCATTGAATCCCCCGAGGAACTGGACGCCAGACTTTCCGCCGCTGTAGGGGAAGTGCTCGAAAAGCCTGATGTTTTCGCGAATGTTCGCCGTTCCATTCTCCGCCGTTGTTCTGCGTGCATAACCTCTGGTGGTCACAATTTTGAACATTTATTTTAATTACATGTTAATAAATATGCTTTGGTAACATAATCCTAATCTGTGTCTTTTTACCTCGTATCACAGCACACAATGTGTGGACATGGTAAACTGAACTGTGCTCAGGAGTAGAAATTTCAAACCCCTCTCCCCAGAAACTTAACCACGTCTAACGATTCAGATTTTTGGCTGAAAATTTAAGTCTAAGCTTTAGAAAGCATTTAATGAGACACAAAAAATAACGGTATAAAATAGTTGTTCGTTACTCCAAAGTCTAAAGCGCCCTCTATCGGAATTTTTTGAAAATTTTCTTTAAAATTTATTTTCAAGAAAATACTGACATAAAGAATAATTTTAGCAAAACGCGGCAGTAGTTAGAGCCTAATCTACGACACAAAGATCGGGAATAACTGATTTTTGTTCTGGGGGGAGAAGGGTTTCAAATTTCAGTTTACGCTACTTAACTACTCGTAAGGACTCAGATTTTTAGATCAAAATTTAAGTTTAAGTCTAAGCCTTCGAAATCATTTAAAGAAATACAAAAAATAACATTAAAAAATAGTTGTTTGTTACTCCAAAGTCTAAAGCGCCCCCTATCGGCATTTTTTGAAATTAAACTTTAAAATTTTATTTCAAGAAAATACTGGCATAAAGAAAATTTTTTGCAAAAACCGCAAACGAATCGACCAAATTTTCCATTTTTTATAATCATTTGAAATTTCGGACCCTAAATTTAATGCCCCCTATCTCCTTGGGAATACGTCTGGGACCCTTAGTCTCCTATTTAATATTATTTGTCTTTAAGTGTACTATAACCCCTTAAAGTTCTGCCCATCTTTTATGAATCACCCTGTATATATATATATATATATATATATATACAGGGTGTCCCAAAAGGTCGTTTACAAACTTAACATGCTAGTCTGTCATATCATTATGAACAATATTAAATAGGAAACTAAGGGTCTCAAACGTCTTCCAAACGAGATATGCGCCATTAAAGTTTAGGGTCCAAAAATTCAAATGATTATAAAAAACACAAAAATTGGTCGATTCGTTTGCGGTTTTCACTAAATCTATTCTTTATGTCAGTATTTTCTTGAAAATAAATTATAAAGGTAAATTTCAAAAAATGTCGATAGAGGGAGCTTTAGACTTTGGAGTAACGATAAACTAGTTTTTACCATTATTTTTTGCATCTCATTAAATTTTTTTAGAAGCTTAGACATAAACTTAAATTTTGAGCTCAAAATCTAAATCGTTGGAAGTGGTTAAGTAGCGCAAACTGAATTGCGAGGGGAGGTTCAAATTTCAAATGATTATAAAAAACGGAAAATTTGGTCAATTGATTTGCGATTTTCACTAAAATTATTGTTTATGTCAGTATTATCTTGAAAATAATTTATAAAGATAAAATTCAAAAAATGCCGATAGAGGGCGCTTCAGACTTTGCAGTGACGTACAACTATTTTTTTCCGTTATTTTTTGCATCTCATATATATTTTTTTTAGAAGCTTAGACATAAACTTAAATTTTGAGATGAAAATCTGAATCGTTGGGAGTGGTAAAGTAGCGCAAACTGAACTGTGTTCAATGGGGGTGGGGAAGGTTCAAATTTCAAATGATTATAAAAAACGGAAAACTTTGTCGGTTTTCGCTCAAACTATTCTTTATATCAATATTTTCTTGAAAATAAATTTTTAAAAAAAACCGCTAGAGGGCGCCTTAAACTTTAAAATAACCAATAATTATTTTTAACCTTTTTTTTTTTTTTTTTTTTTTTTTTTTTTTTTTTTTTTAAATCTAATTAAATGCTTGCAAAATTTTAGACTTAAATTTTGTGCTCAAAATCTAAATCGATAGGAGGGGTTAAGTAGCGCAATCTGAACTGTGTTCAGGAGTTGAAATGTTACCTTCCCCACCCCTCGAACGCAGTTCAATTTTTGGCAGTTTAATTACTCACAACGATGCAGATTTTGAGTACAAAATTTAAGTTCGAACTTTTACAAGCATTTTATTAGATACAAAAAATAACGGTTAAAAATAGTTGTTGGTTACTATAAAGTTTAAGGCGCCCTCTGACGGAATTTTTTGAAAGATATTTGTAAAATTTATTTTCAAGAAAATATTGATATAAAGAATAGTTTTAGCGAAAACCGACAAAGTTTTCCGTTTTTTATAATCATTTGAAATTTGAACCTCCCCACCCCGATTGAACACAGTTCAGTTTGCGCTAATTTACCACTCACAACGATTCAGATTTTCATCTCAAAATTTAAGTTTATGTCTAAGCTTCTAAAAAAAATTATGAGATGCAAAAAATAACGGGAAAAAATAGTTGTACGTTACTCCAAAGTCTAAAGCGCCCTCTATCGGCATTTTTTGAATTTTATCTTTATAAATTATTTTCAAGATAATACTGACTTAAAAAATAATTTTAGTGAAAATCGCAAATCAATTGACCAATTTTTCCGTTTTTTATAATCAGTTGAAATTTGAACCTCCCCCCGCAATTCAGTTTGCGCTACTTAAGCACTTCCAACGATTTAGATTGTGAGCTCAAAATTTAAGTTTATGTCTAAGCTTCTAAAAAAATTAAATGAGATGCAAAAAATACTGGTAAAACCTAGTTTATCGTCACTCCAAAGTCTAAAGCGCTATCTATCGACATTTTTTGAAATTTATCTTTATAATTTATTTCCAAGAAAATACTGACGTAAAAAATAGTTTTAGTGAAAACCGCAATCGAATCGACCAATTTTTCTGTTTTTTATAATCATTTGAATTTTTGGACCCTAAAATTTAATGGCGCATATCTCCTTTGGAAGACGTTTGGGACCCTTAGTTTCCTATTTAATATTGTTCATCATGATATGACAGACCAGCATGTTAAGTTTGTAAACGACCTTTTGGGACACCCTGTATATATATATATATATACATATATGTATATATATATATATATATATATATATATATATATATATATATATATACACTATATTGCCATTGATTATGGGAAACTTGCGATTTTAGACATTTTACTAAATATCTAGAAAAATACATGAGGAATCATCTCGAAACTCTTAGTGTATAAATATAATAGTATACGTCATACATCTCCGTGAAGATTTTTTACCGAAACTCCATAGGGGACCGTCAACAAATTAAAAAAGAATAAATATCTTTTGAATAACCCTGTCAAAACTAATGTAGCAAAAGCGCTCAAACTCCAGATTATGATTGAATGCCTTATTGTAATACATTGTGTTCATTTTTATGCAAATAGCATGCATACTCGCAGAGTAATTAAGGTTTATATAAAAATGGCCTCAAATTTTTCCAAGTTTTTCCCTTATAATTTTCAGAGTTCTTAATATAAAATAATATTTTTTTCAGAAAATATGACAAACAACATTGTACATAGTACCCTGTAATCAGAATTAAAAAATAATAAAAATTGTATGAAAAATGAGTAGGTTTACTAAATAGTTTTTTACTGCGCATGCGTCAAAGATATCAAAATTTCATTTGCATATTATGTTAGCTAAATGTATAGAGCAACTTTTGTAAAAGTCTCAAATTTATAGCTTGAAAATTCTGAAAGTAATCGTCTATAGAAAAAGAACAAAATCCGTTGTTTCCAAAATGAAGCAAAAAAATGAGGGATTTTATCCAAAAGTAGTCGTAACATCCCGTATTGTGTATTCTATATTGACACTAATCAATGAATATATGGATACAACCCCTCTTGTTTTTGCTTCATTTTGAGAATAATGGATTTTCAACTTATTCAATTGACGATTATTTTCAGAATTTTCAGGTTATGATTTTGTGACTTTCACAAAAGTTGCTCTATACATTTAGCTAACATAATATGCAAATGAAATTTTGATATCTTTGACGCATGCGCAGTAAAAAATTATTTAGTAAACCACATCATTTTGTATACAATTTTCATTATTTTTTAATTCTGATTACAGGGCACTGTGTGCAATGTTGTTTGTCATATTTTCTGAAAAAAATATTATTTTATATTAAGAACTCTGAAAATTATAAGGAAAAAACTTGGAAAAATTTGGGACCATTTTTATAAAAACCTTAATTACTCTGCGAGTAAGCATGCTATTTGCATAAAAATGAACACAGTGTATTACAATAAGGCATTCAATTATAATCTAGAGTTTGAGCTCTTTTGCTACATTAGTTTTGACAGGGTTATTCAAAAGATATTCATTTTTTTTAATTTGTTGACGGTCCCCTATGGAGTTTCGGTAAAAAATCTTCACGGAGATGTATGACGTATACTATTATATTTATACACTAAGAGTTTCGAGATGATTCCTCATGTATTTTTCTAGATATTTAGTAAAATGTCTAAAATCGCAAGTGTCCCATAATCAATGGTAATATAGTGTGTATATATATATACAGGGTGTCCCAAAAGTTCGTTTACAAACTTAACATGCTGGTCTGTCATATCATGATGAACAATATTAAATGGGAAACTAAGGGTCCCAAACGTCTTCCAAACGAGATATGCGCCATTAAATTTTAGGGTCCAAAAATTCAAATGATTATAAAAAACAGAAAAATTGGTCGATTCGATTGCGGTTTTCACTAAAACTATTTTTTACGTCAGTATTTTCTTGGAAATAAATTATAAAGATAAATTTCAAAAAATGTCGATAGATAGCGCTTTAGACTTTGGAGTGACGATAAACTAGGTTTTACCAGTATTTTTTGCATCTCATTAAATTTTTTTAGAAGCTTAGACATAAACTTAAATTTTGAGCTTACAATCTAAATCGTTGGAAGTGCTTAAGTAGCGCAAACTGAATTGTGGGGGGAGGTTCAAATTTCAACTGATTATAAAAAACGGAAAAATTGGTCAATTGATTTGCGATTTTCACTAAAATTATTTTTTATGTCAGTATTATCTTGAAAATAATTTATAAAGATAAAATTCAAAAAATGCCGATAGAGGGCGCTTTAGACTTTGGAGTAACGTACAACTATTTTTTCCCGTTATTTTTTGCATCTCATAATTTTTTTTAGAAGCTTAGACATAAACTTAAATTTTGAGATGAAAATCTGAATCGTTGGGAGTGGTAAAGTAGCGCAAACTGAACTGTGTTCAATGGGGGTGGGGAGGTTCAAATTTCAAATGATTATAAAAAACGGAAAACTTTGTCGGTTTTCGCTAAAACTATTCTTTATATCAATATTTTCTTGAAAATAAATTTTACAAATATCTTTCAAAAAATTCCGTCAGAGGGCGCCTTAAACTTTATAGTAACCAACAACTATTTTTAACCGTTATTTTTTGTATCTAATAAAATGCTTGTAAAAGTTCGAGCTTAAATTTTGTACTCAAAATCTGCATCGTTGTGAGTAATTAAGCTGCCTAAAATTGAACTGCGTTCGAGGGGTGGGGAAGGTAACATTTCAACTCCTGAACACAGTTCAGATTGCGCTACTTAACCCCTCCTATCGATTTAGATTTTGAGCACACAATTTAAGTCTAAAATTTTGCAAGCATTTAATTAGATTAAAAAAAAAAAAAAAAAAAAAAAAAAAAAAAAACGGTTAAAAATAATTATTGGTTATTTTAAAGTTTAAGGCGCCCTCTAGCGGTTTTTTTAAAATTTATCTTTAAAATTTATTTTCAAGGAAATATTGACATAAAGAATAATTTTAGCGAAAACCGACCAATTTTTCCGTTTTTTATAATCATTTGAAATTTGAACATTCCCCACCCCCATTGAACACAGTTCAGTTTGCGCTACTTTACCACTCCCAACGATTCAGATTTTCATCTCAAAATTTAAGTTTATGTCTAAGCTTCTAAAAAAAAATATATGAGATGCAAAAAATAACGGAAAAAAATAGTTGTACGTCACTGCAAAGTCTAAAGCGCCCTCTATCGGCATTTTTTGAATTTTATCTTTATAAATTATTTTCAAGATAATACTGACATAAAGAATAATTTTAGTGAAAATCCCAAATCAATTGACCAAATTTTCCGTTTTTTATAATCATTTGAAATTTGAACCTCCCCTCGCAATTCAGTTTGCGCTACTTACCCACTTCCAACGATTTAGATTTTGAGCTCAAAATTTAAGTTTATGTCTAAGCTTCTAAAAAAATTTAATGAGATTAATAATTACTCTGCGAGTATGCATGCTATTTGCATAAAAATGAACACAGTGTATTACAATAAGGCATTCAATCATAATCTAGAGTTTGAGCGCTTTTGCTGCATTAGTTTTGGCAGGGTTATTCAAAAGATATTCATTCTTTTTTAATTTGTTGACGGTCCCCTATGGAGTTTCGGTAAAAAATATTCACGGCGATGTATAGCGTATACTATTATATTTATACACTAAGAGTTTCGAGATGATTCCTCATGTATTTTTCTAGATATTTAGTAAAATGTCTAAAATTGCAAGTGTCCCATAATCAATGGCAATATAGTGTACATATATATATATACACTGGTGTCCTAAAGTTAAGCATAATTGGTAATTAAGTAATTATTTTTAGGTAATGAAAGAAATATGAATCGGAATGTGCTGAAACTCCAGGTGTGTAAACAAAATAGTACGCGTCACATATTTTCGCGAAGAGTTTTCCCCGAAATCGGACAGGGGACCGTCAACAAATTGAAAAAAACGAAGATCTTTTGGATAACTCTGTCAAAACTAATGTAGCAAAAGCGTTCAAACTGCACATTATGATTAATTAGTTTATTGTAATGTATTGTGTTAATTTTTACAAAGATAGCATGTACACTCGTAGAGAAATTAAGGTTTTTATAAAAACAGTCCTAAATTTTTCCAAGTTTTTTGCTTATAATTTGCAGAGTTCTTATTATAAAATAATGTTCTTTTCTGAAAATATGACAAACATCATTGCACACAATACCCTGTAATCAGAATTTAAAAATAATAAAAACTGTATGAAAAATGAGTATGTTTAGTAAATAATTTTTCATTGCACATGCGTCAACGATATCAAAATGTCATTTGCATATTCTGTTAGCTAAATGTATAGAGCAACTTCTGTAAAAGATTCAAAACCATAGCTTGAAAATTCTGAAAATGGGAACCTATAGAATCAACTCAAAATCCGTTTTTCCTAAAGGAAGCAAAAAAAAAAAATCAGGGGTTTTACCTAAATATAGTTGTACGTACAATATTGTGTAGGCACTAAACAATGGAATATGGATACAGCCCCTCACCTTTTGCTTCATTTAGGGAATAAAGGATTTTGAGTTCATTCTATAGGCTCCCATTTTCAGAATTTTCAAGCTATGTTTTTGAAACTTTTACAGAAGTTGCTCTATACATTTAGCTAACACAATATGCAAATGACATTTTGATATCGTTGACGCATGCGCAATGAAAAATTATTTACTAAACATACTCATTTTTCATACAATTTTTATTATTTTTAAATTCTGATGACAGGGTATTGTGTACAATGATGTTTGTCATATTTTCAGAGAAGAACATTATTTATAATAAGAACTCTGCAAATTATAAGCAAATTATAAGCAAAAAATTTAGGACTGTTTTTATAAAAACCTCAATTTCTCTACGAGTATACATGCTATCCTTGTAAAAATTAACACAGTACATTACAATAAGCCAATTAATCATAATGTGTAGTTTGAACGCTGTTGCTACATTAGTTTTGACAGGGTTATCCAAAAGATCTTCGTTCGTTTTCAATTTGTTGACGGTCCCCTGTTCGATTTCGGGGACAACTCTTCGCGAAAATGTGTGACGCGTACTATTTTGTTTACACACCTGGATTTTCAGCACATTCCGATTCATATTTCTTTCATTACTTAAAAATATTTACTTAATTAGCAATTATGCTTAACTTTTGGACACCAGTGTATATATATATATATATATAAATTAAGAAATGGAACGGGTACCTTAATACTTCGCGGTGCTTTGATATTTGGGCCCCATATTTATCACAATATAAAGCTGGATAGATTTTTTGGTAAAGTTATTCGATGCAAATCCCGAAAAAAATTTTGCAAATTGTCATAAAATGTTTAGTTAGATAATTTTTGTATGTAAAATGTGTAATTTTCGGAATAATTTATTTTATTAAATTCCGTTCTTTATCTACAATTATTGCTATAATAAGGGAATGTGTTTGTAGATATAGGGGACTCTGGGGATGTTGTCACAATGGGACAGTTGTGAACGCTGGGAAAATCTACCCTTTGACATTTTTTACTATCTTATTAATATTTTACAATAGAAATTACTCATACTATTAGTTAAATTCACCACAAATGAAGAAATATATGTATGATTCTGCAGTTTTTGGGTGACATGTTTAAATATAAAGATTATAAAATTATAATATAAATATGTATTTTAAAGAATATTGACCATGTTCCTTTTAAAATGCATTCGCTAGAGTTGTAGGCTATGATCACTTAAGAAAATAAATGCGCTTTAAGAAAATTATTTATTTGCAGTAAGCTTATAAATTTAAAGCTTTCATACAGAAAAAGTTAGGGATGGTGCCTGAACGCATTTTTAAGAAATCAGTCTTCACATGACTGAGTTCATAAAGCTAGAGCGAGGCAGTCTATTCCTCATTCTATAAATCACACACTAGCACCATACAAAAGGCGACAAAGAGCATATGAAAAATGAATGATATCATATCCCTGAAATTTTCTGTTACGCCTTAAACAATTAAGATGATTTTGAATTTAATGGCATTGCAACCAGAAATAGGCCGTCCTAAAAATACGCCAAAAAGAACTTGATAGCCAATTCGTACGTTAGGAGCATATTTTGAGAACTTAGATCGAAAGACACAATATAGAGCATGTACTTGAAAAGTATATTATGTAATAAAGAAGTTAGGCTCAAAATTACGCAGAGAGAGAAAGGATTTTTCACTAACAGCAAGCAAGGTGGTTCTTTATTCTTTCTTTTATTATTTTTACTGAAGGAGAAAATTCATCTAAAGTAAAAATGTTTATCTGAGAATGTTTATCTGAGAATCGTTCTAATGATAAAGCAAATGCTACATACGTTTTCTTTCTTTTCTTTTGAAGAAAAGTTATTGTGAGATCGAAATAAAACATTAAGATAAAATAGATATTTAATTAAAGATTAGATTTAACTGGAATTTAGAAAAGTGTAAAATTTAAGAAAATCATATGTGATTCTACATCACAAAAATGGAAATAAGTAGATTGGTGGAAGAGGATTTAGATGATTGATAAAATATTGTTGCAATAAAATAAGTAAACTTGAAAAAATGATTAAAGCATTTAAGTTTGCTTGGGGACTTTTGTTTGAAGGGTACATTAAAGAGGGAACATTTAGATAATATTTATCGGAAGTCTGCATAAATACAAAAGATTCTTACCCTTATATTTGCCTTTTTTCGTCTAAATTAAGAATAAAAAAGTTTTTTCCAAATAAGATTCCTCAAAATTTAATTTCTTTTGCTTTTGAAAAAGGGGAGAAAAGACCTTATAATCGACATTTTACAGTAGTTATAGGGTTAAAAATTGTACTTTCTTAAAATTTAATATCGATATTCAATGATACAAATAACGTAGTTGTTTTAGAAATGGAAAGAAAAACTAATTCTGCAAGTTTGGAACAAATGAAAGCAAAATTGCTTAAAGTAATGCTTTTTGTAATAACGATACATAAAATAATAATGAAAACCCTTAAATAAAATAATACATAACACTTATTGCATATTTGAGAACATAAAATTTATTTAAATTACAATTCATCGTAAACGAATTTGTTTTTTTTTTTTCTATGTATTTGCACATATTTTATCAACAACTCAGTAACAACAAGATGTTTCAGAAATAGCGCAAGATTCTCCTTATCGAAATTTAGCAACTGATGTTATGGCAATGACTTGTATTATATCACACGATTCTAAATATACATTTAGTTGTAATAATTTACTATTGCAAGAATTTCTTTTTTTCAATAATTTACCTGTCGCGAACCTACTAACTTTAAATATCCAGTTAGAATGCGGAACGGATTTCTCATTAGTGACTGGATTTGGGAACCACTGAAAATTATTTTGTTCCATACTTTTATGGTAGTTGTTCAAAATATGTTATAGATCGGACATGGGACAGTATTCAATAGGGATACTTAGCTCCATGTAAAGACATAATATATGTCTCACACACGGATCAATATCTGATCCGGGCCCGCCTTTTATGCTTTAAAAGAGAATTACTTAATACATGCTCTAAATACTAGTTTTTCAGTAGATAATTTAGTTTTTCAAGTAGCATCTTTATCCATTGCTAAATTTTGCAATATTTAATTTTAACATTTTTCTGATTCTACTAGGCAAAAATAATTGTTTTGAAAAACTGGTGGTAAAAGATAAATGTCAGTTACATAAATGAAAATATATTATTTGGAAGTTTTTTCAAATTTATTGATTAGTTAATTGGTTAATGACTCTGTAAAGTAGAGATACTGTTGGCTGTATGACTTGATATGTTACAACTTTAATGCACAAATCCTGCAAAACCTTCCACTAAATTAATTAAGTGCCATTCAGGATCACATCGGGGATCTTATTTAAAATATACATTAAGAGAGAAAAAAAATGACCGGCAGCAAAAATCTATAATGAAGACACGGGCCATTTTTTTCCATTCAATTTCCGCAGATAATCGATGCCTTTTTCTTTTCTTCAGAAATCAAATCTCTTTTCAGAAGTATTTTTGGTATATAGGTAAATGTGATTCCCTTATTTCTGTATGTAGTCTCCCTTCCACCTTTCGGCACTACCTTTTTGATAATATTTCGATAATATATAGGTACTATAAAAAGAACAAAAAAATGGCAATTCGGGATTGAATTTACTGTTTTAATGAATGACATGTACTCATGAACAGAATATTAACGCTAATGAGATTTATAGAAAAAAATGAAGTCCATTTTTTGTAATAATTATCCATACTTCTCAGACGAAAATATGATATTTTTCTCATTTTCTTTGTTTTCACTGTAAATAGTTTTCATTTAAATTCTTTAATTACTACTTTTATTGTTATTTTTTCAAATATTAGTTATTGCTCTAATTGTGATTTTTTTACAAGTACTAGATGTATCTATTATAAATTGACTTTCAAACCTCTATCAATTACTTAAAATAGCAGTTAGTGCATTGAATAATCAAACATCAGGTAACAATTGTGATTGAAATATGTCTATTGACCCTCCCATTGTTAGGAAGCAGTTTTTCCCAATTTTTGAATTACTGGCTTTTGCCTATTTAGATTTAAGAAGGCGATATGCTTGGATACAACTTAACCAATTGTGAAATCAAAACAGCAGCCAGTTTTTCAAGAGATTTTAAAAAACACAATAAAAATCTTAAGGTCTAACGTAATATTAGTGGCGTTCAGTAATATTCTAAAAAATGAAGGAATAAAAGAAAATTAATGAAAGAAAATTTTTGAATACTGATTAATTGAGGTTTGTGCATAAATGTGTTTGGGGGGAGGGGGTTAATTCATGTGACATATTCCAGAAATATGCTTAAAAGTGGATGGACCTACTGAATAGTTTTATAAAAAAAAAATAATAGATATATTGTCTCATTTTGATCAATTTGACTGTAAAATATAGTACACATGAAAATAACTTTGTAACTTAAAAATATCAATTTTTATGTTGTTAGATAAACCATCTTTGTGTTTTAGACCGTCATCCATATCATTTTCATATACCCCTAGCAGTCTCGCCATATATTCTCAGGAGTACGCGTACCCCAATTTAGGAACTTCCAAATTACTGTTCTAGACTTAAAAGTTATCATCTAGTCGTCTGCAAATGTTTATGCTTGCTTCCAAAATGCAAAATCTTACGTTTAAAAATAACATTACAAATTTAATCAATTATACTACAAATTATAAAATTTATAAACTCAATTTTTTAATACGTGAACAATCATAAATAACTAAGCGTAGAACGGACAGAGTGAAAAATGTGCAAGCGGGAATCCTTCAAGTCCGCAATCTTTGGAATAGCGCTCAAAGTGGTGCAAGGACGATACCCAACTAGTCATGAGTCACTCACATGTGGTGGTAAGGAAGCAACTGCAGAACAAGATGATATAATAAAAAGGATACTTTTTTTAACTGACACCATTCAGAACAGCCTGTAGCACGTTCTAGTTCTTGAAATGACACAAAATTTTATATATGGTCTAAGAAAACCGTGGGAAAAATATTCCGACAACAACAACAAAAACAAATTTCTAATCATCACTTATAAGGAGAAATTTGGCGCTGTACATTGAAATAAATCATCAGAAACAGTCAAAATTAATAATTTGGATAAACTGTCGTGTTTTATTTATCATATTCATTTTCCCGATGAGGAATTCGACGCAAATTTGAGGTGAAAATGTGAATTTTCATTTATTGTCCGTATTTTGTGCTAATTCTCATTTTCATTAAGTACCACAGTGCCGCATTTTCCTTTATCGGTGATGATTGGAAACATTTTTTTTCTTGGCATCTTTTTTCCCTTATCGCCCCTCTTATAAATTTTAAACCAGTTCCGGTTCTTAGAATTCGCTTCAAAGAGCTCTAAATAGCGTCAATTAAAAAAAAAATCACGTTCAACCCTTACAAATTTATAAAAAAAAAATCGGCTAATTTTCATCAGTGAAATTACGCCATTAAATTACCATTATAAAATTATCATTTAATTATGGAACATTTTATACATGACTTTTGTTATTGTTAAGTGTAGAAAATAGAATGAAAAATCTCAAAGCCAGGAATCAAACCCGGAGAACTTTGGAATAGCTTTCATTGCACTACCATTTTATCTACGAGGATTATACAAACTTAGCATTTCTCACTGACATGTGGTAGGAAGGCTTCAGTACAAGATGAAACAGTCTTCATTAGCACATAATCATGCGGCAAAACGTGAGACACAATTAAACCCCGTTTTGATGAACGCTTATATATATTTAATTAATTTTTCAATTCGTTTTCAGCAGTGAATTCTCGCTTGAAATTATTAAACATTTAATAGGTGAACATTTAATAGGTGAACCCTATTAAATACATATTTAATTTAATCAATATACAGAATACGTATGTAACTTCACTGCTGAAAATGAATTGAAAAATGAATTAAAAATATTTAATAAATTCAACTTTTACTGTTTTTATGTAAAATATTGTCTATAATATTACATTTACAAATTATTATATTGGTTACATTTACGTATACTCGGATTATTAGAAAGTATGCATGCATACACAAATTATGCGTTTAATTACAGTAAGAATAGTTTATTATGTACAAAATATTACTCAGCCACCAGGCATAAATTAAATCAGAAGTTCAGAAATAATAACATAAATTACAGCTTTAATGTAGTTACTCTCTTTTTTTGTGTAGAACATAATCACTATATTTATGAGGATGTAATGTAAGTCGTTTTGTAACACTGTTTGATAAATTTAAAATATGAATCAACAGACTTGATTTTTTTAGGTACCACATGACTGTCACTTTTACTAGCTCGGGTATTTCCTACACATATATTTATTTATTTATTTTTTTAAATGGCAAATTTTAGAAAAATTATTTTTGTGTGAAGGTTATAAAAGTAATCTCTTGCGGTGATAGACAACGTTATATATAGTATCAATATTAGTCTTCTGTTTTATTTAAACATCTGATCTTGTAATATTATCATATTTCGCTAGAATACAATAATTCACATTTAAAAAAAATTAAAATACCATGGTTTGTATTACAAATTAAATAAATTATTTAAACATGTATTAAAAATAATTTAATGCTAAAGATATTAAGAATATAGTTAAAACTGCTATAAACATTAGATTAAAAAGTAGTTTTTACTACGATATAGAAAATAAATATTTTGTTACTTAATGTCTGTATAATAAAACAACAACATGTATTAATATTACTCTAAACAATCTGTTCAGGTTTATAATAAATTGACTTAACCTTTTGGAAAAAAATATTTTGAAAACACACATTAAAGCATGACATTTGCTGTCATAGTCATACATGGAAAATTTAACATTATATTCTAAATTCTTGTATACATGAGGTTACGAAATTATATTTATTCTAGTACACATGAAAAATACTTTATTGGTTAACGTATGTTAATAAAACTATAATGCATGGCTATATTACTATCCACGATAAGTTTAATTTTATGATAAATTAATTTTTCCTGTTGAAATGAGTTACTTTAAAAACCCATATTAAAGCAGGAAAACTACTGTGATAGGCTCCATTGTAAAATATATCTTTCTAACGAGTTACAAATAGGTTCAGATTTAAAAGCAAATTTAAGCAAAACAAAACAATATTTAAACAAGTTTAAACAAATTTAATTTTAAATTTAAATTAATTACACTCAGGAATATATGAGCTTGTAGCGGTTAACTTGCAATCGAACTTTATGCATAAACTTTCAGCTCTGTGTTATACAGGAACTCTAATAGCAAATTTCACCTTATTTTATTTTTAACCTTAACCTGAAATCATCAACTCCATGTTATAATATGTTTTTGTTACAACTCAACTCGTTTTATGGATTTGATGCAACTCAACTCAATGTAATCAACCGAGTTTTGCCTGTAACCATAACGACACATTCACTCTGTTTTCCAGCTTACCTGAGCGTCACTTGGAGCTCGTCATGTGAATCGTTTTTGGAAATAATATAATAATATGTTTTAGTTAAAAAATGTGCTTGACATTATTTTTGTGTGTACAATACAATAACAGACACTTCTTCATGCAATGGCATATCGTAGATTAATTGTGTGGCTATTTAACTTAGCTACCAAAGGCTAATAACAAATCACAACCACAAGTTGTGTGAAATTTACTGATAAATACATAAAATGACATTATTCTGCATATTTTTATACAAATATTACAATGAGTACTTTTAATACATAGAATAAGTATGTTTATCAAGACACGTATTAAAATATTAAATGTTTAAAAACATATTTAAGGCACTTCTATGTCATATTAATGTATATTTGTCATACGTATACGTAAAACGTGTAATATATTTTTAAGTATACTTTTAATTTATTTGTTGTGAAAGACAGTTAAACAAACTTCAAATTTGTAGGGGAATCTGGAAAATCATCTTATTATTATTATTTTTTTAATTCCATTTTACTTAAATTTATAGAATTGTGAATTCGAATTTTGTTTTTAAATGTAAACGAATACATTTAAAAAACACAAAATATTTATACAAAAATTTACAAAAGCTGTTATTAAAAAAAGATTCTTATTCGTTTGCCTTTGTTTTTTTTTTTATTATATTACGAAAAATGTTTCAGAAATTCAGCTAAACAAATGTTTATTTTTTAAAAATAGTTTCAATAAGATATCAGTCGAAATGATAGAAAAAAACAAATATAGTTTTAAATACATATTTCTATGTTTGTCAAATTGTTATCAATATATTGCAGAATTAATGTTTGCTTTGGAAACGTAAGATAAATGTAGGTATTTTTCATACTGTTTCTATGGCTGATGTTAGTATTTACAGAGATTTTATTTAATGTTTGTTTTATCTTTTCAAATAACAGGAAAAATAATACCATTTGATAGTTAAGGGAGCAATAAGTTTTATTCTGTTTTTAACAAAATGGAATTTTTTTATTAAAATCACTAGTGCTTTAAATACAAAAAAAAAGTCTTATAGAATATTAATATTTCAGAAGCAGATATCTTACTTCATCAAGAAACCCATACTTAAAAATAGTTGTAACTTGTGTAGAGTAGATGCCCGTCCTCGTAAGGTGAGTAAAAATTGTAATTTTTGCATAGATAAAAAAATGTATATAAAAATAATTCAAAATATGCAAGCTTTTAGATAAGCAATACACCACTATTCTATGTTCTAATAAACATAGTGTTAGACGTTCTGGCAAAACTAGGCATTGCGGCTACTAAACTAGGACAAAATTAAGATTACGTAATAAAACCAAGGTTTAACAACTGCGCTATAAAACTGCACAATTTAATAATTTGTTGTAACTATTGAAATCATAATAATAATTAATAATTGTTACTATTTTTATTTTTATTGTTACTACTTTTTCATTTACCTTCTCCCGCCTCCCCCGAAAACATTAAGATTGGAATTTTCTTTTTTGTTGGTGAATTTCTGTTTCTGTTCTTAAACTTCGGATGCACACATACGGCATACCAGTTTCGGTGGAAGCGTCAGATCCAGTGATAAATTTTAGAGGGAAAAACCGGTTTGGATTGCTTTGTGTTACAATGTGTTTTAATACATAGAGATACATTTACTTTAGATTTTTCAATATTTTTAAAGTAATAATTGTTATTATATTTACTTTTGTTATTTTTTTATTTTTAAAATGATTCCTAAATTTTATCAAGTAAATTGCGTGACATGCATCCCAATATTTTACAATAAAATTAATACCAAACTATACTGTATTTGTTATCAATCTAAATTTGCTTTAACGGCTTTTCGGGAAATATTACAGTTTATAATGATGATAAAAGAATATCATAGTTTAAACGTGCATTACACAATAGATGAGAAGCAGTGTATATTTTACTTAAAAACGTAGTCGAACTTTACACCATTGAATTCCATTTAGAAATCAATCCCACTTTAAAACCCTTCGTTACCTAAGAATAATAAGGTTCTAACAACTTTTTAAAACAATAACATTTTGTTACATTCTTCTGGCTGCTTTCGACAATTTCTGACAGAACTAAATTAGTCTCTATTTCAAGTGGAATTTTGAAATTTGATGTCATTCTATTTCAATACAGGATTGCCTCCATAGATACAAAAACATCCTTCTTACGACAAAAATATTTTTTTTTTCAGAAAAAGAAATATACGAACATTATCATTCTCTGTTGACGTCACTAGACTTTCCATAAGAGAAATGTATGTTATTAAACTAAACCATACCCCGTTCTCTTTTAAATTTGAAAAAGTGTTGGTGTTATTATTTATCAATATGGATACAATTTGAAAAACGGGTGATAATTCTATAGGAATTCTATAAAACATTTTTGCAGAATTTTAAAATACATTTTTGTGCGGTTACTTTCACATAAATTTGTAAATTATAAAAAAAAAAAAAATCAAAAGTGGTTTAGATATTTATCACCGACTTTCAAAAGAATACGATTCGAGAATGAGGGATTTTTGTTGTTTAGGGTGCATGTTTGAATCACTATCGATTGCGTGTGATTGAAATATCTATCATTATTTATGCTTCATAAAATAGTATATGCACCTCTGGAAATCTGGTTTTACAATTATTTTTTAAAGTATATATAAATTTAGTAACTGTATGCTAAATATACAGTTCGGTAGTAAATTTATTTTTCAAATTTTTTACTCATCTCGTATACGTTTCATCAAGTTTAATCGTATAATTATATGAGCTGCAATAATCGAATGTAGATCTCGACTAACAATTTTCGTTAGAGCTGAAGGATACGAATCTTTGTCTATTCGCTGAGATCAATTTCCCTATTTGGTAAGACAGCTTTTTACTTCAAAAAACGAAACAAAGAAATTAACAGAAATTAATTTTAAGTTTATAGATATTTAAAAAGTGAATTTAATAGATTATAATGGAGGTTGAAAGCATTGGAAGAAATAAGTAAGCAATAAAATACTCATTTTTTAGAAGGTAAAACCTCCTATCCTACCTTTTGTAAATTGTGTTTTATTTTAATAATCTAAATCATATCAGTGTTTGTTCCTCTGCTTAAACTTACCTGTTTGCTGGCATAAATAATATTTTGCGTTTTAATAAGTGTTTCATTCAAAGCTGACAGCCACGAAAATTACTTCGCAAAAAAATTTCATGGTAAATCAGAAATGAATATCTAAAATGTCTGATATGTCTATTATACGTGTAATATCTGAAACATATAATAATTTGTTGTTGTTTTTGTATTGTTCATGTATTGTCGTAGTTATTGTTGATTGTAATTTGGTTATTTTTTTAATTGATCCTCACAAATATGTTTAATCTATCATCATAAAATCCTAATAAAATGAGACTGGATAAAAATCTAATGAAACGAAATGCTTCAACGATTTCATGAAAAAAATAATATCTAAATCTAAACGTACGGAACTAAGAAATATATAAAAACAACGAGATAGACAGATATTAATAGACATAGATATAGAGACATGCACTGATATGGAAACTCATATAATTAAAGCTTACATATTGAAAGATATGGATACAGACTCAGATAAATATATATAAAGATGGAAAAACAGACAAACAGTTTGAGATAAAGTTACAGACACACATTAAAATCCAGAAATCTATGATGAATTACTGATAAACTGAAAGATAAAGTTAAGGGGCATGTAGAGACTAAGACACACTGAAAAAAAAAAGACACATATAAAAGATTTTGATAAAAAGAAAAGGTTTGGTTTAAAAAAATATTCACAATCTACAACATTGCGAAAATCCTTTTTTTTAAATAAATTGTTAAAGAAACAAGACATAGAACTATTATTAAATTAAAATTTTTGATTTTTTAAAATCAGAAATGTATTTTGTAGTCCAAAGAATGCATCAAATTATGCAATACGCTCTGCGCCGGTTCTTATTTTCCGAAATAAACCTAAATTTACTTTCCAGTTTATTTTTAATCATCTCTCATTCAAGAGTTTCTTTAAGTATATAAACGATTATTCATTTACGCATAATAATGCAAATTTATCAATTAATAGATCCTAATATTGTGAAGCTAAAGATAATCATTATACTGAATGCAATTTTTTTACTTATTAAACACGCTTAATTAGACGACATAAATAAACTGTTTCAAAGAAAAGTCACTAGTTCATTTAAGTTTCCGTATTTTATACGGAATTTATAGTCTTCTTGAATTAAATAGCATTAATTGGATATGAGATCTAATTACTGAATGTCTATTCATTTTCCTTACTTTCTTTTTCTATTATTATTTTCTGTTATTATTTTAATATGTCGTTAATTAAAATAAAAGTCTCGGATACGAAATTAATTAAGCAAATTTAATTTAAAATATGGCAAGATTAAAGGTATGAAAATAAATGAAAATTGTTTTGTATATAATTTATTTGTGTGTGATTTGCTTAGTGTTAACGTAAAAGTGAAATTTTATGCTTAACCTCTTGTAGTTCAACAATTCCAATGTGAAAAATATTTTCTCAGATCGTAGAACATAACTGATTCTATAATAAAAAAATCATATATATGTATACATTTGTATACATATTTATACAAATCATGTATACATTATGAAGGATTCCATGTTTCATTTCAACAACAAGAAGAAGATTATGTATTTCTCCAATAAATCGTTCATATTCTACTTCAGATTGTAAAGTACATGGATATATTTTTGAGAAAATCATACTTCAGTACGTCTCGGGAATTTTTATTTACTCAAAATCCATAAAAGATTTTTTTTTTGCTTGGTAAGATGGTCAAACGGCAGTGAGATTAAACTTAATAGTTTATATGAATGGCAATAATAAACTTTATAAAACTTACGCAAAAGTTACAGCAACCACTTTTATTTTATAGAAAAGAATAGGTATTTGTGAATGAGAGAAAAATACGCAATTATGAAGCTTCCGTAATTTCGCGCGTAAGTTTTGTTGTATTTCAACCACTGATGCCAGTTTTGTTCACAACAACCAGTAGAGTCTTGTCTCGACGAACTCGTTTGCCCGATTCATTAAGGTCGCGGGTGATAGGATGGATGGAAATGGGGATGTCATAGGCCGATACAGCTCGATGTGCCTCGCAGTGTAGTCCAAAGACTCTGGGATCAGTATGAATATGAAGATTCTGTGTCCAGAAGACATATTCTAGGCTGCCCACGTGTTACCTGCAGAATACCGGTTTCTAGCTCTTGCGCTCTGAACGAGAAGACTCACTACTGTGTCGCAACTCATTACAGACCACATTGCAGCATCCGGAAGAAGAATCTTCGCAACTACGGTGAAAAGACGTCTTCAAGTTTCTATGCAAGGCGACTAATTGTGTGTCTCCCCCTCAACAAACGATAATGAAAGGCCCGCTTATGTTGGGCAAGAAAACATGTTTCCTGGAACATACAACAGTGGGCTTCTATACTCTATACAGACGAGTCAAGATTCATACTCTAGATCGAATCATGCCGTCTTCTGGTCTAGAGAGAACAATGCACTCGATACCGTTAATCAAATACTGTCGAAACACACGGATACAGAAGCGGTTGAATCATGGTTTGGTCAAGAATCTTAATCGGAGACCACACTGACCTGCATGTGTTCCATGGAGGAACTCTGACTGGTGCGACATTTTGGGATGAGATCCTTGATTCATATGTTCGCTCATAAGCTATTGCTAATGGTCGCAATCTAATGGATGATAATGCGAAACCACATCGAATTGTGGCTGTTGAGGATTATCTTGAGGATCACGGTCTGGAGAGAATGGAATGCCCAGCTCATTCTGCAGACTTGAATCCGATAGCAGATAATTGGGACTATCTTGGAAGACCGTCTGCGGCTTGAAGTCTTACTCTAAGGTCATAAAATGAGCTGGAACAAGACTTACCTCATGTCTGATCAGCGCTACCTATTTCGGTGTCCGACAATTTAATTGAGAGCATGGATAGTCGATGCCACCAATGTATTCAAGTCCGGAGAAAACATATTCTGTACAAGAAGCAGTTTTTTAGTGTTTTTGTCACATTTTACTGCATAATACTGCAATATACTGGTTTCAACAAGACTGGAACTGTCCACTGTGTTTCCAATGTTTATTTTTTTTTTGTTTTAATTTCATTTACATGTTTAACGTAAGTAAATTTTTATGTCACATTTAATAAATTACAGTTTAGCGTACATTTCCTCCGAACTTATTGTTCTATATTCATTAATTTGTAAATTAGACGCAAAAAATCGGATGAATCTTAATTTTTGGAGGCCAGTGTATTTTCAAGGACTCCTCCAAATATTCTGCGCAAGCCATTTTTTAGTGTTTCACTGAGTATTTAGTGCTGTTATTTTTTGCTATAAGGTAATTATTTTCTTTGTTTGCCGATACACCTTCAGATATATCAAACGCTTCAAAAATGATCTATTGCTTTCCAGGCCGAAGGGTCTGCAAACCATTTGAAAATTAACCGTCTACTCCAATAATGCTTTAAAAAGTGCTCAAAAATGTTTATTCTATAAGTACTGAACTAGGTCAATTTTTTGCAAAATTTTCGCCATTAAACGTAAACACCAAAATTCCTGCAAGAATGCAGGACACTGAATGGTCAGTCTTATTTTACTAACAGATGAAAATCTTCTGGATCCAACGACTATTAAATTTGATTATGTAAAACGATTTTGTGTAAAATCGTGTCAAGAAGCCCGTGTTTGTAAACTATTGTGATTAGTTCAACCAAAACCTTCCAGATATATTTCTAAAAATTGATTTACCGTACTTCGGACAAAAAACATCAATGTAATCTTGTGTAGGTAAGTACGGATGTCCTCTCTCATGCGAATTATTTTTAGCTCGGTTTGTTAAATTTGAGTATATGGGTACTATAGAAAACAATAGTGAAAATACCGTTGGCATGGGAAAAAATGCTTCTTCTTATATGTAACGATTTATACTACTACGAAAAAAAACAGTACTGAATAGTACGCTTATCAAATTCCAAAACCATGAAAACGTATTGTTCTTATGACAACAACAAATACCTTTCCCCGATGTGAAAATAAAAGATTGTATTCTGCCGCAGATATCTCATAGCATTCTACTTCATACATACACTATATGGCTAAAGGTGATCAACCACTTGTGATTTATGACATTTTGTCGAATATCTAAAAAAATACAAAAGGAATTGACCCGGAAATCTAAGTGTTTAAACAAAATAGTACGGGTCATACATTCCCGTGAAGATTTTTTACCAAAATTCCATAGGGATCGTCAACAAATTGAAAAGGAATGGATATTTTTCGATAACCTTGTGAAAACTAATGTAGCAAACACGTTCAAACTGTAGATTATGACAAAGTAGCTTATTGTAATAAACGTGTTCATTTTTATGCGGATAGCATGTATACTCGTAGCGATATTAAGGTTTTTATAAGAATATTACCATTTTTTGCTTATAATTTGTAGAGTTTATAATAAAAATGTTCTTTTTCGGAAATATGACAAACAACATTATATACAACACTCTGTAATCACAATTAAAAAATAATAAAAACTGTGATAAAAAGGTCTAATTTTATTGAATAATTTTTTCTTTGCGCATGCGTGAAGGATATCAAAATTTCATTTGAATATTATGTTAGCTAAATATTTTGAGCAACTTTTGTAAAGACTAAAAAACATAACTTGAAAATTCTGAAAATATTCGTTGAGAGAATAAGTTCAAAATCCGTTATTCCCAATATAAATCAAAACGATGAGGCGTTGTATCCACATATAGTAGTACATGCAATATTGTGTATGCTATATTGACACTAATCAATGAGTATATGCTATATTAAAAAAAGTCTTTTTTATCAACATATACCTACGCATTGAAATTACATGTGGAAAACGTTAATGGAGAATTTAAAATAAGTAGTATAATATAAGATTGGAAATTTGATGTCACTCATTTTCTAGCTAAAATATTCTTTTTTTCTTGAAAAGTTGTTTTTCAGTAGATTAATTTTATGGCTGAAAAATGTCATTTTGCACAAAACATTTATTGTTTAAGTTTGTCACATAAAGCGTTAAAAAAATAAAATAAAAAAATAATTAAAATAATCCTAGAGCTGGAGTATCAGACATACATGGTATATACTATATGTACCAAAAATTATACTATGAAGAATAAAACATACAATATACCATGTTGCATACGATATACTCTATATTATATATTGGTAGCATAAACTATAATATATAATAAATTCTTGAAGCTTTCCAATTAACATTAAAACTATTGCTTTTATATTTGTATTATGTTTTCATAAAAAGCATCTTTGAAAATCGATTTGTAATCGAGTGAAAAATAGATTTCAAATTTAGTATGAAAATTTAGTATTATGGTTTCAATACGATATTAAAGAAATTATTTTTAATATCACACTATAATTGTATGGGAAATGTCATTATTATAAATACAGTACGAGCAAAATATTAGAAAAAAAATCAAATTCGACTTATATGACTCATGCTGTGCTTAAATATTTCTTTTAAAGAATTAGAAATTAATATTTTTGTAGCAAAGTATACAAAGATATGATGCATTTTATGCACATGTTTTCTTATTGTAACATGTAAAAAATATCTTATAAGTAACTGTACATTTACTTTTAAAATGAATAAAAAAAATTCCTGTCGGCTGGGCCTATGGGCGGAGGTAGATTTCGAAAAGTTCTCATTTCAACAACAATATATATATATATATATATATATATATATATATATATATATTATATATGATTAGAGATAAACCCAGTTTAATAACTTCATTTGGCCGCTAATGAAAAATTTTTAATTTCATTTTTCTGCAAAAACTGGTTTTATCGGAATCATCTTAAGGAAAATTCAACTCAAATGCCTAATTTGACAACATATTTTGAAATAAATTTTGAATTTATTACAAAATCGACCAAAACAGTACATTATATAGATCCTAAATAACAAAAAACTGTCAGTTGAATGCATTTGAAAAAAAAAATTGAATTTAAAAATGAGTCGTAAAATAACCGATTTGTTGTTTGAATACATCCTTAATTCTTTAATCATGATTGCTTCGAAAAATTTCGTGCGAAATACTCACTTTGACAGCATTTTAAAAAATATATTCTATCTTTATCAAAAAACCGACCAATGCGTCACAGTATATAGTTCCTAAATAAGAGGATCTGTAAATTGGATGCGTTTGAGAGCGAAAATGGATTTTAAAACTAGTCATAAAAAACGCAATTTGCTAAGTGAAAACTTCCTTAAATTTTCAAAGAGTCGTAAAATAACCGATTTGTTGTTTGAATACATCCTTAATTCTTTAATCATGATTGCTTCGAAAAATTTCGTGCGAAATACTCACTTTGACAGCATTTTAAAAAATATATTCTATCTTTATCAAAAAACCGACCAATGCGTCACAGTATATAGTTCCTAAATAAGAGGATCTGTAAATTGGATGCGTTTGAGAGCGAAAATGGATTTTAAAACTAGTCATAAAAAACGCAATTTGCTAAGTGAAAACTTCCTTAAATTTTCAAATCATGATGACTTCGGGAAATTCTGTTCAAAATATCCTTTTTGGTAGCCTTTTTCGAAATATATTATGTCTTTATCAAAAAACTGATCAATGCATCACATTATATAGTTCCTAAATAAGAGGATCTGTAAATTGGATGCGTTTGAGAGCAAAAATGGATTTAAAAACGAGTCAGAAAAAAGCGCAATTTCTTATTTGAACACTTCCTTAAATTTTCAGTCCCGATGATTTCGGAAATTCTCTTCAAAATACCCTTTTTGGTAGCCTTTTTTGAAATATATTCTGTCTTTTTCAGAAAATTGACCAATGCGTCACTTTATACAGTTTCTAAATAAGAGGATCTACCTTTTGGATGCGTTTAAAATAAAAAATGAATTTAAAAAGGAGTCAGAATATAAGCAGTTTGGATTTGAGGTTTTTCTCCAACTCCTATTTTTGTTTAATTTCTTTTTGCTATACGAATTGGTCCTACGAAAATCTTGTAAGTACAAAAGTTTTAGATAATTTTAAGAACATTTACTTAAAAATTAGTTGGTCTTGATATCTTAAAAATTGACGAAGTTATGAATTTTTTTCTCTCAAAACCCCAGTTTTTTTCGCCCCTTGAACCCACTTCTAAATTTATCAAAAATATGTCATGCATAAACTTTTGTCCCATTTTTAAGAAGTAATATAAACTTTAAACCGATTCAATACCTACTTTAATTAAGAAGTTATGGGTTTTTTTCGGTTTTCATAAAAACCCCCCTATTCCGACCCCCTTGGTCCGATTTTGCCCATTAACGAACTTAGCCGAGATTTTATCCCCTTTGATTTTATGTACTAGTTTGGTGGAGATTGGTGAAGAATTATAGAAGTTATCGTGTCCATAAAAAAGTGAGATATATATATATATATATACATATATATATAAACTGGTGCGATTGCAATAGGTAGTATTTCATACGAAATCTACCTAAAATCGGGTATGAATAAAAAATATATGTCCATTAACACTAAAATGACGGCGAGGGGCCAATTTGGCCCCTAGTAAGGGTATATATTTCGGTTGGAACCATAAATATCTTTCTAAAATATGTTTAAAAGAAAGAAAGAAAAAATAGGTTAATTAAATAACTTAAGTAGTTTTAAATAAAAAATCTGGTGTTAAATATTTTTTATAAAATTTCCCATTTTTCTAGTGTTAAGTTAAATATTTCTATTATTTACTTCAAGAATTAATGATACAGTAAATTTTCTGAGACTATTTTTAAATTAAAGACTAATGACTAAATATATAAGGTACCCTGGGGTAATAACGCCACGTTAAGGTTCTACCAATTTTCACGGCTTAGTTTTAGATTGTATTTTTCAAATAAATATAGGATCTGATACAACAACTCATTGACTATCTATATAAAATAAAATAATTTAACAGATATGTATTCATAAAACTTAATGGCGTTTTTTCTTGACCAATGCTATTTGGCATTAATACCCACCTATATGGGTAATAACGCCATGCAAACAAAACTATAAAATAAGATGGAATAATGGCATGTAGATTGCCCAATACTAAAAATACAAACTCCACAGCTCTAGAAATTGACAAATTGCAATCTAAGCCATTGAAAATGTACATTTTTTTGTGACTCTGAAAGAAAAAGAAAGGTGTGATGGTGGCGGGGGGAGGAGGCAAAAGAATATCAGATTCTAAGCTACGTTTTGCTTAAAAATGACAATTTAAATCGAATTATTAGAAACATTGCACGGATTATTTGAATCAGTATTTATATTCTCGTGTATGCATTCTATGCGATAAAAAATATTGATTTTTTTGTGAAAGTGAAAGAAAAAGGAGTGATGGGGAGCTTCAACAGAATATCACACCCTGTGTCTCTCTTTGCTTAAAAAGTCCCGCTTAAATATGATTATAAGAAACATTGCAGGGTTTTAACCATTCATAATGTAATACTTTAATCATGTAAAGTTTTATAATAACTAGAGTTATATGTAATAAATATTTTTGTTAAACCTTAACTGCTGTTAGCGTCTCACATACCGCTGAGTTTTTCAAGTTTCAGAGTTTAACTTGCAATTTTTAGTTTAACTATAGATACCAGGAAAATTTGTTTCATTTGGAGTGCTATTACAATCTCTAGAAACTTTTGAATAGCTGAATTTTATTTATAATAGTCCTGTATATAAGATTCAATACAAAAATAATATTCTAAAAGTTAACATTTTATTCATCGTTAGATTAAGCGGTCTGACTGGCCGCTCACAGTAAGTTATGCGACAATTTTTGTCACAGCAATTAAGGGTTAATACTATTATAGTAATCTAGTAAATAGTTTTTAACCCATAACTCCACACTAATGCGGAATCACCAAACCTACAGTTAAATTGTAGACGTTTTAAAGAGCATGCTTTAATAATTTTTTAATGAATTGAATAAAATTTTTGATTAAAAAATATTATCCCAAAGAGATCTCTTATTCAATTTTATACATAATTCATATGGTTATATATCATTATCTCTATATTAGCAACAAAATTAACCTTTAACTGCTGTTAACATTCTGACTGAACACTGTACCCTATCCCCCTCCCCCCCCCCCAAAAAATAGCGTTTAACTTGTATTTTCCAGTTTAACTATAGTTACAACTGAAATTCTCTTTCGTTTAGAGTTCTCGTAATATTGTTAGGAATATTTGAATAGATTAAATTTAATTAGAATTAATTCTGTACAAAAAAAGTTTAGCGCAGGAACAGTATTCTATGATTTTTAATCATGGATCGCATTTTAACCTTTAACTAATGTTACCGGTCTTGTAGACCACTATTTTTCTTTTAATTTTGTAGTTTAACTTGTAATTTTCAGTTTAACTGCAAACACTACAGAAATTTTGTTTCATTTAGAATTTTATAACTATCACCAGAGACTAAATAGGGGAATATTAAGTATAATACTCTTGTATAAAAAATTGTACAAAAACACAATCCTATGAGTTATTCCCGCCTTTTATTCATCTTTCAATTTTGTGGTCTCACAAACCGCATCACATTCATACGTTACAATTTCTGTCACATCAGTTAAAGGTTAAATTTATAAAGTTTTGAAAAACCGAACGCTGAGAAAGCGGACAGCTAAAATTTCGAACTCGATTGAACAATCCAGTGAAAATTTAATAGAAACCTGATTTTGAAGATGTTCGAATTTGAATCTCGAAAACATTTGATATAGTTTTATTTACAAGAGTTAAAAATTATTTTTTACATTAGTAAAAAAAAATAATAATATAATAAAAAATAAAATAGATTATTTTTAAGTATTGGGCACTCCCCTCCTTAATCTTACCATTTCAACAATGATGGTAATGCTGTCCCATATTAATATATAAACCCCCTTCGGATATAGTTCGGCCACTGTTGGGAATCAACCGGGGTAATAACGCCAATTCCTGGCGATATTGCCCCGGGATACTTATTGCGCAGTAAATCCTAAACTACAAATTATCTCGAGAAGATATCCAAAATCTTCTACCACAATTTGAAAGTACATGAAATACACTACAAATTTATGTAATAAACAAAGTATTTCTGGATAAAAAATATAGTCTTCAGATCAAAAACCTTATCTCGCAAATTTTAGATCAAGCGTTAATTTTAGTTGCTTGTAAAAACAATAAGACCTAAAAATGAAACAAATTAACTTGAAGCTATTTTTTGCGATTTATATGACTCAAAACCCTTCTGTGCAGAGCACATGGGTGTCATTTACCTAAATATTTCATAATTATGCAAAATATAAGCACTTGGCGTCATTACCCCGCCTGGCGTTATTACCCCAGGGTACCTTATTAAGAGAATAATCACTCTTTCTCATAAGTACCTCGAGTAAATTATTTGCAATGGATGATACATTAAAGGTTTTTAACAGAAATTTAAGTATAATGATAAAAAATCCAAAATAAAATTAATTGCTTGATGCAAAAAAGACTTTTCACGGAAAAAAACACATTTATGAAAGAATAATATATTTATCACATTCTTCAATACGGATAGGAAAATGATGATGATTTAAGAGCGAAATTTTGGTGTAATACTGAATGGAGGTTTACATAATAATTTGTTTGTTTGTGTAAAATGTGATTACCATGTATGTAAATCAAGTAGCATGACACCTTTGACAATATCCTCAAATAAAATGTAAAGTATAATTTGGCTTTAGTATACAAAAATGCATTATTTATAAAATTTGA
Organism: Maratus speculifer; assembly: GCA_964019185.1. Lineage (NCBI taxonomy): Eukaryota > Metazoa > Arthropoda > Arachnida > Araneae > Salticidae > Maratus > Maratus speculifer. Next base: position 210,513,065 of record OZ025297.1, on the reverse strand, counting down.
ATTAATGATGACAAAAATGATGCAAAGCATACACAGCGTGCGTATACTTAATTTTTCCCATTATGTGCATATTTAAACAAACACTTTGTACATCTAAAAGACAAAATAGTACTATACTCAGTTCTACAAAGAACTACTTACCCAACAAAAATCACGCAATTCTCGAATTACAGTAAATATTTTCATAGGTCTCTAAATGTCCACAATTAAAGGTACATTTTTTATTTAAATCATGCATTTCTCATTATGAAAAAATCCTTAACTCTCTTTTAGGCTAATGATTTCAAACACGAATTATTACATTATTTATAATTATTGAACCTTTGTTTTCACAATATAATTCATCGATGTATATATGAAGTTGCAAAATGAAAGGAATATTGATATTGAACTATACCTTTATTTATATTCGGAAAGCTATTTCTTGTATAAGTAAGTAAACATTGAATATGGAGAATGTGTACAGATTTAGTCGAATTTATTATACTGCATTTAATAACTTATATTACAACATGATAATACTGTTTGCGTTTTGTTACACATGCTTATTTCAGAAATGTATCTTTTACTTTTAATTTAAAGAGTGAAATTTATGTTTTTAAAAAAAATCTCAAACGACAAAAAGAGAACGGCAAAAAAATAAATAACAATAATTATTAATATTGATAAATGCTGAAGCATGAAAGAAGTCATACAGTAAATTCACAGACATGTACTAACATGACTGCATGTAAATAGTAACAAACGTATTTCCTAAACCTCTTGCCACCGAAAAAAAGGCAAAACTGTAATGTTCTTTTCTCTGTAATTTTTAAAAAATCTTAAAAAAATTATGATATTTTTCAACATGACATAAAAAGAAGTAATTAAGTATAGGAATTTAAGGCTTAAGAATGTGTATACTAAGAAAATCTTGTAAAAATACATTAAATTTATTAAATTATAGTAATTTAAATAATGTTTCTATGGAAGTGAAACCTGCAGTGTAGTGAACGGATATATCTATGCGCGACAGTCGGAAGTTTAAAACAAAATAATACTCATCCAAAAGGCATGTACTATTAATAGTACACCAGACAATAGTTGAAATATTACTTTCTACTGTCGCAGTTAAAAATGTAACTTTAGAAAGAGAAAAGACACTTAAGAAAATATTTTATTAACACGACTGTAATGAATGTAGATACTCAAAAAAATTCACAAAAGATATTCCTCCAACACAACAACCCATGCTATATACGAACTGACACACATTTTCACAAGACACCAAGCATTCCTTAAATATCGCCAGCAGCAACTACAAGCCTGACTACTATATCCATATCGATTTCAATGGAGCGCTCATAGGTATCGTTTTTCTTGTAGACCCACAGGAAAAGTCCAAATGTAAGAGATCCGGCGATCTTCGTGGCCAAGATATGCCATCATCTTGACCGATCCAGCGATCTCCTTATGACAGTGGAAAACTTTCTTTTAACATTTCAGATCTTGCGTTCCGACCATCTATTCTGGGGCGAATTTTTCTCGTATAGCTGCGTTCTGTCAACTGATAAAGTTTTGACCTTTTTCTCAGATAAATCCTAAAAGTTGTTTAATATTTTTTAACAGCGATAGCACCACTGATGAGATTTAATTTTTAATATTTTATTGTTTATAACAAATATATTTAAACCATTTGTTATTCCTATTTCTAGTTTTCACAGTAACAATTATAAAAAAAATCTGTTAATATGAAATGTTGTATATAACATTTCCTATAAGTTATATAATTCACTTCTAATTTCAAATTTAGAAATTATGATTATATAACACATAGGACAACTAAAATGCACTGTAATTTAGAAAAAAAGTAAGCAAAAGGAAATTATACGTATCATTATTGTTTATCAAGTCTCTGGTAAATATATACATATATATATATATATGTTATTTGCATTAACTGCTTTTAGTTGCGTATTAGTTCATGTACTATTTAAACATAGTTTTGATCTTATCATATATAAATAAATCTATATTTGTTACTCATATAAATATACACTCATATGTGAATCACATTAAAATCCAGGAAATGATTTTTATTTTTCTTATTCAAAATTATTAAAAACTGAATATCAATGTAAATTTTCTCAATAATGTCACAATTGTACTATATCTTAATGATATCCCAGATAATACATATTATTTTTTTTTAAATGTCATGAATTGACTACAGAATTTATATTTTCTTTTTTTCATGTAAAAATATTTAAAATACTTTTCTAAAGTTGTTTAAATACTATTTTTAAGTGAATAAAAGTAATTTGAATTTAAATATGATTCAGAATTAAATCATAATTAACCATTAGTATTATCTATAAATATTAATTTTTTTTTATGATTAAGTGTTAAAAATATATATCTTTAGCTTTTTTTATACTAATACTGTGTATTAAGTTTCAATGAAATGTAAAAGTTACGAATTTGAGTTTCATTATTTAAAAATCTGAAATAATTTATGCTTTGCTTTTTCCGAAATACGACATTAAGATTTTGTCCAACTGGTATTCTTTTTTATTTGTTTAATGAGGGGATCGCGTGTACAGCTTTTTACTGTGTGATGTTTCCATGACAGCATAACACATATCATTATAATAAAGTACCGCGTGTAAAAAAAATGGATAAGTACATAAGTAGAAAATTTTGAATGACTATAACATATACGAATTGTGATACATATGTATATAAGTTCTTAAACATTTAGTTCTTTATCGCAAAAGATATATCTTAATATTTATCAGATTACTGATATTTTATTATGAAACATTTCTTAATGTATACCATATTATTTTCAAAATATATTTTAATTTTGAATGACTATAACATATACGAATTTTGATACATATGTATATAAGTTCTTAAACATTTAGTTCTTTATCGCAAAAGATATATCTTAATCTTTATGAGATTACTGATATTTTATTATGAAACATTTCTTAGTATATACCATATTATTTTCAAAATATATTTGCATTTATACATTTCAGGATTTTTATTTTGGTATAAACTATATCAATGAATACAATCGGAAATTGGAGACACGTGATTATTTTATTTTCACATAGTTGACTTATTATTATAAATATTATTTTTTCTTGTTTTCAAATTTTTTGGATGATATATATATATATATATATATATATTCTAATCTACAGCAATATTACCTAGAAATAAAGTTTATATCTTTGTAGGAGGTAATTTTAGAAAACACTAAACCAATTTAAAACGTAATAATGGTATCAAAATGATGGTGTTATTCCCTGTCCCAACATAGGCTATGTCTTATGTCAATGTCACTCGCACAAAGAAGTTAAATGCAGAAAATTTCCAAAATACAATTTTTGTGTTATGAAACACCGCACTGAAACACGAAATTCGGCATGATAGTTTCATATAAAATATGAATGACCTCTAAATACATTTTCCAAAAATATCAAAATTTAAAATTGGTGGAAATGCATGAAAAACCTTCTAAATGTCAATTTCTATGCAATTTTAGGAAGTACTGAAGAGGTTTATAAAATAGTTATATCAAATTAATGGTAACACACTTTGCTTATACATAAACTACAATTTATATCGATGTCACAAGCCCAAAAGAGGTGTAGGTGCAATAAGTTTTTTAAATTTCAATTTTCCTGTTACTGAAAGGCCCATAAACATTAAATTTTACATGTTAATTATATATAAGAATGAAATAACTTTTTAAGTAATTTCTGAAAAAAAAAAATCAATATTTTATAGTGGTGAAAATAGACGAAAATAAATTTAAAAATATTCGTAATGTCGATTTGACAGTAATCACGAAAATTATCCATCGCATCTTAAAAATAATAGTATGTAATATTTGTTGTTAGACGTTACTCTAACATAGGCTGTATTTTATGTCGGTGTCACTTAACACCTGGGCGTTACAGGATCAATTATAGTTCGAAATTAATTTTGTGTGATACTGCAATGGACCCTATTCTGGTGACGTCAAAGTCACGTACTTTGGGGAAATATTCCCCACATCATAACCATTATTTATGCAACGATCGTTTCCCAACTGGTGGTTGTATGCCCTAGAATAGTAACGGAACATATTTTTGTGACGTGCGGTCACGTGTTTTGGGGAAACATTGCCGAAATCACAGCCTCGAACTCAAACGGAGAATATAGTCCATAACGGAGTCCATTTCAAATTATTCTTTATAGTTACATATCAGATATAAATGACCTCTGAGAGTTTTCCTAAAAATTTCGAGTTTTAAAAAATGTAAAAATGGTCAAAAAGTATTTCAAAACCTTTCTAACTGGTAATTTGTACGTAATCTCAGAAATAACTAAAGTAATTTTAAAAATAATATATAGAAATTTATGGTGACAGCCTTTTCAATATCATAAGCCATATTTTATACCGTTTATTAGCAAACTTTTTAAATTGCCATTTTTGTGATATTGCGGTGATGAGTAATTTGAAATATGGCATGGTAATTACTTATAGGATGTGAATGTTTTTATTAACGATTTACAAAAAATGGTATTTGAAAAATTATATAATGTGCTTATTCTTTTTAAAGGCTGGAAATTGTAATTTCTACAAAATTTGAGGATTTATCCAACCAGTATATCGCCTCATTTGTGGGCAGAGCTTTAAACTGTGGCACCGCATGACGCGGGTTCAACTCACGACCGTCCACGGGTTACTCAGCCTTTCACTCCACCGGAGACCGGAGTCTATAAATGATTACCAAGCTTGTTTGGTAACTAAACACCGAGGGTCTTGTGTTAGCTGACCGCCTTATTGAGACATACAATATAACACCCCCCCCACCCCTTTGCTTAGGGTCTAGTAAGCGAGAGAAGCACTGTTGGCTCTGATCATTCAGGTATTGTAATGCCACAATGTTTAATTTTAGTATAGTTTTACTTATAAATTGAATTATATATGTGTATGGATGGATATATACAAGATGGCCATAATTAAACAAATGGCACTCAGAGTGTTCTCCAGCGTGATCTAATTGCAAGAATATCGATAAATTTTGTAGGAAGATTAAACAATGCGAGGAACGAAGGATTCTACGGAAAAAAAATAATTAATTACTGTAATCAATGCCAATCCAATAATTGTCGCTCTCTTTCCAAAAAAAAAAGAGTTTCATAAAAGAAGAATTTATACTGAAATAAAGTTTCCGTGTATTTAGCACATACAACCCACTCCAGATGTGGCCATCGTTTCTGTAGACCACATATTGCATTTTGTGCACAGCATTTATAACAGCAAATAATAACATGTCTGCAGTAATCTCCCATACAGTTCACGATATGTTATCATTCAACAGAGCCAGGTTCTGGACACTTCCGTGATAGACCTTCGACTTTCGTTAGACCCTCAGCCAAAAATCGCAGGATGTAAGAATAGGGGACCGAGGTGGCCATGTAGTTGGAAAACAGCGGGTAATGACTCTTTCTGTTGTGAATTTCTGTCGTAGCAGCTGCTGTACTCACAAAGAAATATGTGGAGGGGCTCCATTTTGCAAGAAAATGATTTTCTCCAGGCACTGTCTTTGCTGAAATGCCGGAATAACTAAGTTGTTTAACATTTGGCGATATTTGTCTCCGGTAACAGAACAAGTTACAGTTACAGTCGGAGTAATGTTCTCATAGAAGAATGGACCTATGATCATATCCGCTGTGAAACCACATCAAACAGTTATCTTTGGTGAAAGCAAAGGAATTCCCTTGAATGCTCTTTATGACGACTGATCTCGTACGGATAAAATGGATAATCTTTCTTAAGATTTTCCATACCATACAAAAGGCATATCTAGAGTCCGAGCTATCCCACGAGCGCTGGAAGTTTTAACAATATTGTGTGGTACTCTGCCAATAATCGCCGTTGCCACTTATTCGATTGTATCCTGTTATACGAGTTTCCACCCTCTGCCTGACTGAACATTTAGAGAAACCTGTTTTCTTAAACTTTAGAACCATTGAGTTTAAACCATTAACTATCAAAGGACCGTTACACATTTTTGTGGTTCCTAAAAGCACGAAAATCGGCCGGCAAATTGTACTGGTTGAGGTAAATAAATTTGAATAATAGAGCTCGCTTGACATAAGAAAAATACATTATTAAAGGTATTTGTCAATGAAATTGCTTCTAATAGTAGCACATTATCTTTTAAAGCCAAACAAGCTGTCATTGAGCCAAAAGACGTAATTTGAATAAAAAACTTCTTCTTCTGCTGCTTTTTTTTTGGGGGGGGGGGGGGCTCTGTAAGTGAAATTGCAGATAAAGAAACATTAGCTGTGTTTATGTAAATTTTTAGTTTTTATTAACTTTAACCAATTTGAGCTTCGATTAAATTTCAAAATTCGTTAAATGAATGGCAATTTTATTGCATAATTTTATCTTCAGTTTTTGAAACTTTCTATTTCGAATAAGCAATGTCACATACTTCCCTGGCGGCAACTTTTGGGACTGAATTATTTTTCCGCGGAATACTTCGTCCTCAGTATTGTTTAAATCTTCCTACAAAATTTGGCATCATTCTCGAAATTAGATCGTGCTACAGAATACTCAGAGTGCCGTCAGTTTATTTATATCCACCATGTATATATACACATAATCGTGGTCTTCGAAAATTGTATGTCAAAAGTGTAAAGGCAGGCAAAAGAAACTAAAAAGCAGAATTCTGAAAGGAATTTGGATGCTGAAATGAAGTATTCTTGCTGTAGAAAGCACTTTGAATTCGTTCGTTGGCTTGAATCGTCATTTCCAGCACGGATCTTGAACAGCATGCTTTATTACACCAATGTGAATTTTGCCGTCATGCGTTTCATATATTACAAGGGAATGTATTAAGTACTAAAAAAAACGTGCATTGAACAGTTTAGAATTCTGCCGGATATTCGAACATTAAACCTTCATTAGACGTTTTGTGTGAGTGAAAATTTTCATGCTTCCAGGCAACTGCAAAATAAGAAAATGCAGAACTTTTGCAGTCAAATAAACAGTATTACGCACAGTATAGAATAGTATCTCGACATACTCAAGAGATGTTGCACTTGTGATGCCTCTGAGTAATTTTCCTCGCCATACCCCATACATGAAATGCTGTTGGAAAACTCGACTTTTGGTCAGCATTGGCTCTTTCACTGATGAACTCAACAACGCCCTCTATAGTCTTAATTTTCATATCATTGCTTTTTTTAGGTTTTCTAGTTTTCCTTATAATTTACTGTTTCACTACAGTTATTACCAAAATTTAGAGTCCTAACACTATTTTTAAAAATGTTTGAATGTGTGAAATTGCATTGGAATTAAAACTATACAAAAAAAATTATTTTATAAATAGTATTCTTTAGTTAATCTCACATTCTTGGCACACTCATTTTATGACCAAGTAAGATCATTAGAAATACTTGAATGGATGACATTTAATTTAAGCTAATCTTGTACAAAATGTTTATAGCAGAAAAAAAATATTTCACGACTTAATCGCACCATTTAATTTTCTTTTGATTGAGTGGTCTCACATATCATTTACAGTTGTTATATGATAATTTCTTTCCCACACTGCAAAAAAACGGATGATTTTATGGAAGTATTACTGCTAATCTGGACGCCAGTAATATTTACTGTTTTTTAACGGAAAAATTCTGTAAATTCAGGGAAAATCTCGCAAAAAACGGAATATTTTCCGTACACTTTTTTTTTTTTTTTTTTTTTTTTTTTTTTTTTTTTTTTTTTTTTTTACAGTAGCGGTGAATCATTAAAGAAATCTTCTGAGATGAATTTCTATGCCTAGTAATAGATTGTCGCATTTAGGATATTTAACACCTCTTTCAGGTTTTAACAACCGTACATTGGCAATAGTATATAATGTTTATAAACTATTGGTAAACATTCCATTACTACAAAATAAATTAATTTTAAACTAATAGCACGATATACAATTATTGTCTGCTTAATAAAAGATATTGAATAAAATCCCAATTCTAGCCTGAATGCGATACATATAATATATGTATAGTCTGTCTCAAAAGTTTAAGCACTCTGCAAATCTAGTTTAAAATAATTGAAGAAGAAAACATTTTATGCTAATTTACAATAAATACTCGGCATTTAATCCAAATAAAATAAAATGAGCCATTTTGGGTGGTTAAAATAAAAAATATATTTAATTTTACTTAATTTTTCTTTTTTCTTGAAGAAACGCTGTCTCAAAAGTTTAAGCACTTTATGCAAATTTTTTTAAAAACACGGTATTGGCCGTGTGAAATGGCGTTGTATGACGTCATATTGCACTTTTGTAAAAGTATAAAAGGTGGAGAAATTTTTCCCTCTCGTTTTAAAAATGCCGAAGGGTAAAGAATTCACAAAATGGGAGATTTTGAAAGTTTTTAAATTGAAATTGCAAAATAAAACGGTTTCTGAAATTGCAAAAGTTTTAAATCGATCAAAGCGAGGTATATATCAAGTACTTTCCAGAATGATAATTTTAAGAAGAAACCAAGATGCGGGCGACCTCGTATGACAACTGTTCAGACTGATCGGAGAATACGGAGATTGTTATCTAGACAAAATATGTCCATACGGCAAATTAAAAATAATCTCAGTGTGCAGATGTCCAAAGACACTGTACATAGACGTATTAAAGAATGTGATTACATCATACAAAAGAAAATGGCTCGCAAACCGTTTCTCAAATTGCATCACAAACAGGCAAGATTAAACTGGGCTAAAAAACACATGTCTTACGGAGACAAATGACTCACAGTTTTATTTAGCGACGAGAAAAAGTGGAACTTAGATGGCCCTGATGGTTGTAACGCGTATTGACATGATTTACGAAAGGAACCAAGGGCATTTTTCAGCAGGCAGCAAGGTGGTAAATCTGTTATGCTTTGGGGTGCATTTGGATTCAATGGCCAGACCTCTCTGGCTTTTCTAAAAGGAAGACAAGATTCAAAAAAGTATCAAAAACTCTAAACCAACATTTACTTCCATTCGGTGACATTTTGGGGGGTCATGAATGGATTTTTCAACAAGACAATGCTTCAATCCACGTATCACGTTCTACAAAACTTTAGCTTTCTCAGAAAAATGTTAAAGTTCTTGACTGGCCAGCTTTAAGTCCAGACTTAAATCCGATTGAGAATGTCTGGGGTATTTTAACCCGCCAGGTTTACGGCAATGGAAAGCAGTATGGGACTATTGAAGAACTCCAAGAGGCCATCCAGAAAGCGTGGTACTCTTTGCCACCAGAAACGCTACAAAAACTAATAATTTCGGTGGACGCACGTTTATATGAACTGATCCAAAATCACGGGAAAATAATTTGTAAGTAAAACTTCAGTAAAAACTATACATCTAGTTGTTTTTGACATTGTGCATAAACTTTTGAGACAGTTTTTTTTCAACATTTTTCTAATTATATTTTTTACAATTATGTAACTTATTTTTTTCTACTTTTGATATAATTTATTTAAATATTGTTGCGAAATCTGCAAATAAAAATTTTTTATTATCTCTAGCTTTTTATAATTCTTTGAAAATAGACATTTTATGCTTGTGCTTAAACTTTTGAGACAGACTATAATTTATAGAGCAATATTAACTAAAATTCTAAATAAAGACTATAGGTTTCAAAGATCTATTTTGTTTTATTTTATTCAAAAAGAAATCACCCAATCACACAGTTTATACACGTCTATCCATATTCAACCGCATTATGAATAAATCATAATCACTTTTACTTGCCAGTTATTCCAGCCAGTTTTACTTGACTATAAATCAACTTATTCTGATAATGCATATTCATTCTGAAGATGTTTAACAGTTACCTTTAATTGTTGACATAATATTTCTCACGCGATTTTCTTTGTGCTCTGTGAGATTAATCATTTTCTGACATTCTTCTTCTACCGAGTATACATATAATACTGAAGTGGTTTTTCAAACACGATTTTTTTTTAATGATTTAGTAAAAAAAAAAAAAAAAAATCTTTCGGGGAATTATGTTTGTTCGTTTTTAATCTGCTTCAGATTTTTGTAAGGCATATTTTTCATAATATTATCAATCAATTAGAAAATTTATATTTTGCAGCATTTTTGTTATCGATGTTTCAAAAAAAATCATTCTTTTTTTTATTTTTATTTTTTTGAAGAGAATCTGTATTAACATTCCGATAACTAAATTATATCTTTAAAGGGTAAAATGATCTCAATAAATTAATTTGTTGAAATGTCTATTAGAGTGATGAAAATATAAAAAACTGTAATAGTTTTACTTTGAAGTTAAATACAGAGAGAATTTTGAAGTACAGTCGTAAAAAAGTAAATGCAACCTAATAACTTGGCAAAAAGTTTAAGTAGAAAAAAGTTATTGTTATTAAGCAATTTCAGGTAAATCTTCTTTTAAATGGTATGTATAAATTTTGCTCAGAATGTCATGTACATATTAAAACGAACCTTATCATTGTTTTTTAATGAAACAGTATCCAATTCTTATACCATAAATGAACTCGACACACATCAATAAATAGAAAAAACGAATTTTCATGCAATTCATATTACAAGTTTCCTAGAAATTATTATTTTATAATGAGCATATTTCAGGGCTATATCCAAACTGAATAAAGGTACTTGAATATTGACCGATAAAGCCCTCTTCTTGATCCAAACATGTTATGCACCAATGAAGCAATATATTAAATTGATAAAATGGCTATAAGAGGGATGAAAATATAAAGATCGGTAACTGTTATACTTTAAATTTATATACAGACAGAATTTTAAAATACAGTCGTAAAAAAAAGGGGGAAACAGGGTTTATTTATTTGATAAAAATTACTAGTATCAGACAATTACTGGTATCAGTCTACTTTTAAATGACATATATTAAATATGCTGAGAGAAAGTCTTCTACATATTAACCCCTTAGCGCGCAGTGTTGCCGGGTCGGCAACACCTAAAGTTCCCCCTGTTTAGGGACACAAAAACTCCGTGAATATTTCAAAAACTACTCTAATGGCTACTTTAAATCTTTCTAATGAGTTCTAGATGGCAGCACCACAGAGATCAACCTCTACTGTTTTTAAATAATATGTAAAATGTTTTGCTGTAATACGCGCTTCACAGCAATGCTCTTCTCACTGCGCTTATCAATGCTTTACTTATGGGAGGTTACCACTTCGGCAACAGCTGTATAATTAAAATGGTTAGTGCAATCTTTACAAAGCAATACCTGTGTACTCTAATTGCCTATTTTTTTTTCTTTAAATTCCAACTTTAAAGAGTAGTGCGCCGGAAAGGGTTAAAACGAACTTTATCTATGTTTTTCAATAGCAGTACCCAATTTTTACGGAATACATGAACTCTACACTCTTTAATTAGTCAAAAGAAAAAAAACATGCAATTCGTATGTTAAAACAAGCATATTTTAGAGGCTGTAACCAAATTCATTAATATACATGAATGTGGATACATGATAGATACATGACTGTTGACCGAGAGAGCACTTTTCTTGATCAAGGAAACTTATGCTCGAATCAAGCAGTCATTGAAGACAGCAAAATTACAGATTTGCATAAGAAGTTTCAATTTATTTAGTCACTTCTATTGTAGACGGCGTCTTAATCCGTCTTTCACCTTTTTTAAACAATTTGAAAAACACCGAGAAGACACTTTTGAAATTTTGGATATACATAAAACAGGACTTAAATTTAAATCCATTAAAAATGTTATAGGTTGCATTTAATGTTTTTTGAGTATTAATTAGATAATACGAATTTAATTCATCCAATTATAAAAACGTTTATCAACTAATTAATCAACTAATTATAACGTTTATAAACTGTATGGAAAATTGAGCATATTTCAAAAGTTAAATCGTGGGCAGCTAAACAAAAAAACCGAAATCTATATATAGATAGATAGATATTTATCAAGGCAAAAAGTTTGATGATCAACAATGTTAATATTCTTCAGTTGAAACAAACACAAGGACCAATATTAACGGAGATTTAATCTAAAAACTAAGGAGTTTGTATGTATGATTGGTAAATCAAATATTATTCAAATAAAAGTAATAATTACTTTCACTAGTACTAAATACAATTAAGAGAGTAAAACATTAAGACATATAGGAAACATGATACATAAAATATTACCTATTAATATAACAATGAAGAAAACATTTGTGTTAAAATTTTAATAATAATTCGCTCTGCCATTAGTTTATATACACTGCTCAAAAAATTAAAGGATATTTGAAGATTTATATAAAATAAAGATATAAACGAAATTTTTTTGCCGAAAATAGAAGAGGAGAATCACAGATGCAAATTTTTCTGATTTTCAAACTGTGGAGTATGTAAATTTTGAATTCGATGTCAAAAACGTCGCTTCAGCGGCAGCGAATGAAATTTGACTTTCAACTGGATAAAAGAGAATGAAGACAAGGATGATCGGCATTCAGTGATTGTTTTGTTTCGATGAGTACGATGTCTCAGCGAAGTCATTTGACTGATTCAGAAGCTTGGAGAATTGTTGGTAGGTTAGACGGGGGCCAAACTCAAGCCGAAGTAGCGCAAGCCATTGGAGTGTCACAAAGTGTCATTTCCATTTTTTCTGGAACTGTTTTTTGGAGAGTGGATGTGCAGGTCGAAGACCAGGGCAAGGTCGTAGACGGGCAACAACGCCCAATGAAGATCGGTATTTAGAGTTAACAGCTCGGAGACACCGAAACATTAACGCTACTCTTCTCCAACAACACTTTCGCTCGGCTACAGGCACCACGATTTCACCTCAGACTGTTCGAAACCGGCTCCATGCTGTAGGTCTGTATGCTCGCCGACCGATGGTAACTGTTATTATTATTATTATTAGTATACAGCAGACCAGGCCCCTGCCTGCCGGGCAATATGCCTAGCTTAACGAGTTTTTTACCTGGCTGCGGGGCAGAAGCCGCTTGATTGCACAAGCTGAGATCTACCTGAATGTAGCTGTATCGCTATTATATAATATTAGTTATCCTGGCCTGTTCTAGGTTACTTTTAATTATCTGATTGGGTTCATTCGTACGATGTTGTAATTGGGAGGGAATATAAAGAAAGGGGGTAACACTAATTCTTCCACAGAGTTCATACGAGCTACCTATACGATAACCGATACTCGAGTTTGATCTGGTAATTTAGAGCCTTGGTCGGATGACGAGATCTTCACCTGACAAGGCACCCCCAGAGGTATAATTCACAGGTAACTCGGAGGACTTTGCACGCACGACGGATTTTACATGCACCAAGTGCCGTTAGCGTACATGGTGGGTTTTTAGCTAGCGGTGAGCCTCAAACCCACGAACTTTACGTCTATAAGCATGATGCTCTGCCATCTGGGCCACCGCTGCCCATATATTCCTATTTGTCTTATATTCATTTTCTTATATCTTGGTAGTTGATGTCACATGTATTGGTTGTTATAGTTCACAATCGGGATTACCAGTTGATATTTTCTCTAATAGTTGTAATTAGTTGATATTTTCAATTTGTTTACTGGTAAGGTATCGTTTTCTTGGTGCGCTATAGGCTGGAGCCTGTAGGTCGGCCTTTAGTTCGTCTATTATATTAAGAGATGTCTGTTTCTACATAAAGTAGCACTTACACTTTTCTTTGTTGGCTTTTGCTTATTTCTGTGATATTAAGCTCGATGGCTATCAGTTCATCCATTTAATTTGTTATCATGGCTGTTATCACTTCGTTTATATTCATGAATGGGCTCGTGGGCCATCAGTTCATCTCTAAAAGACTACCACTTTACTACAGCGCAAATAGCTCGATTTTTATGGTGCATTTGGATGCCAGTTATTTATATTTTAATTTTTTTTGTGCACACAGTGCTTTTTTATTTGGTGCAGAAATAGTAGTTCTTTTAAAGCCCCTTTTTTTTGGTTCAGAAAAAGTAAAGTTCTTTTAATGCCCTTTTTTTTTGGGGGGGGGGGTTAAAAAAAAGTATAGTTCTTTTAATGCCTTTTTTTGTTTTGTTGCAAAGATAGTAAATTTCTTTTAATGCTCTCTTATTTTATTTTTTTTTCAGTGGAAGTAATGGTCTTCTAATGTTCCTTATTTTACGGGGGTGTCGGGATTGAATAACACAGGGTTCTATTTATTGCTTTTTAATTTTTTGTAATACTCTGCATTACAACGCATAATCATGTAATGATGTGTGGATGAGGAGAGAGGCTTGGTTAGTTTTGCCACAATTTAGTGTGAAATTAGGTCTATATTATTTATAAGCCATCTGATCACTGGTTTGCCTTTTGCTTGAAGGTGTTTATTTTGGGCTAGCTGTTTGTGCCAAAGTTGCTCGTTGTTTGGTGTTATGTTGACCAGGTGGAGTGTTTGTGTGAGAGTGCAAGCTGTGAGGTAATGTTTGCATGTACCTATTAACCCGCACTCGCATTCTGGTGTTTCTACCAAGGCAAATCTATGTAGATATGCTGGAAAGGCGCCATGACCTGTGTAGATTTGTGAAAGTAGCTTGCAGCTTACTCATATGTGTTTATCGACTTTAGGGAAGTATTTTTGTGTCAGCCTGCCCTTGTCCCCGTAGTCCCACTCGAACTGCCATTGTTTTATTGTTAGCTCTTTAACTATCCTCTTTAGTGTTGTTATTGGTTTCTGTATATGATAAGGGATTGCATTATAAGGGTTTAGTGCTGCTTGCTTGGCTAATGCATCAGCATTCTCGTTTCCTTCGATACCAATGTGGGCCTTGATCAAGCTGATTTTAAATTTATTATTTGAATTTTTTATTATTTGTTGTATTGTATGTATTATTTCATTTACATTAAATGGTTTACTTAATGCTTGTATGGCTGATATACAGTCCGAGCGTATGCTGTAATTCTGACCTGTGGTATTACCCCATTCTGCTGCTTTCAGTATGGCCAGTAGTTCGGCTTGGAAAACACTGTTGCACTTTCTTAGTGGCATTGACCATGTCTTGATTTTTTGCTCATTTTTGTATGCTACGAAAGCCGAACCCGTAGTACCTGATTCCAATTTAGAACTATCTGTGTTTATGGCTATGTCTCTTTCATTGTATCCAAACCGTGGTTCTACTGTTTCTGCTGGATGTTTGCTCCAGAGATTGATCTTTTTGGCATAGTCTGTGTGATGTATAGTAACGTTGTGTATGTTTATTGTTCTGCGTAATCTCGTGACTGTGCCGTAAGCTGCTTCGTATTGTACTTGAAGGTGAATTGGAATCAAGCCTGAGAGAACCTGAAGTGCCGCCGTTGAGGCTGTCCTATAAGCCCTGACTATGGCCAATGCAAAGTGCCTTTGGCTGCTAAATAAAACCTCCTTGCTGCGCCTATTAAAGTTGTGTCCCCATATTCAGGCAGCGTAGGTCAGTGTTTTCTCCACTACTGTCCTGTACCAAATTTTAATTATGTTGGGTTGTAGACCCCATCCTTTAGAGACCATTCGCCCCATCATCCAAAATGATTTTCTAACTTTCTTTCTTTGTTGTCGGCATTGCGGGAGCCAGTTAAGATTCTTGTGTATCATTACCCCTAAGTATTTAATTTGTTCTTTGGCCTCTAACTTTTTACCATTGAATTCTATGCCCTCTATCTTGTATGAGTTTTCGGTTGGGAGATTTCTTGTGTGACCTCTGTTTAAGTATAATTCCTTTTTTTTGTCCCAATTTATTGTTAAACAATTAATTGTTATCGATTCGTTAAATTTTTTAAGTATTTTATTTGCTAATCTTACAAGTTCTTCTTTTGTTTTTGCTCTTAAAATTAGCATAAAGTCGTCCGCGAAAGCCTGAATTATGACATTTTTACCCCATTGCTTTTAAGTGCTGAGTCTGCTATTAGAAGCCACAGTAGTGGGCCCTTGTGGGCAGCCGCCAAATGTTTGTTTTGTTACTTTTATACCATTTTCTTCTAAAGTTACATATCTATTTTCCAGAAAACTAATGATCCAATTAATTAAGTATGTGGGGCAGGGAGACTGTTTCAGGTTTTTAGCAATTATTGGCCATCTTATATTGTCAAATGCGCCTTTAATATCCATTGAAATTAGTAGTGTTTGATATTTTTCTTCTTTATCCTGTATAATTTTTTTAATAAGTTCGTCTAGTGCATGTTCTGTTGAAAATCCTTGTTTAAACACGCATTGTTTGTCGCTCCAGAAATTTCGTTTTCTAAAATGGTAGTTGATTCTACCGTGGATTATTATTTCTAATATTTTACTGAATGCTGGTAATAGGCATATTGGTCTGTAATTTTTTGGATCTTTGGGATTTTTACCCGCTTTGTGAAACAGTACTACTGTGCCTATTTTAAAAGATTTTGGGAAATAGTTAAAGTTGAGGCATGTATTGAATAGTGTTAGTAAAAGTTGTGGCGATGCATTGTGCATTCTTTTAATTAAGTTATAATCTATGCAATCGTACCCTGGAGCCTTGTTTTGCTTTTTATTTTTGATTATTCTGTTTAGTTCCTGTTTAGTTATCTCAGGTGGGTTTGAGTCGTTAAATCTGGGTGGGACTGGTAATAGCTTATGTTCTATAGTCCGGTCTGTTAGATACAGGCTATTTAGGCAGTGATTAAGAGTTTCTTTTATTGTTACTCTTTTTTTGTCTGATAAAATATTTACAAGTCTTGGAAGTTTTGTAACTTTGCCAGAGGCTAGTTTATATTGGGAGCCGTATGTGTTTGTTGCATCCTCACAGAATTTTTTCCAGGTTTTGATTTTTGTTTTTTGGACCAATTTTTTAAGGTTAGCTCTTTCTTTTTTGTATTCTATATGCTGTTTTGATTTTAATTCTTTGTCTTTTTGCTTTTGATATCTTCTCCTGAAGGCCCTAACTCTATTTCTTGCTATTTTAATTTCATCTGTCCACCATGGTGGGACTGTTATATCAGGCGTTGATCTTTTTTTATAGCATTTAAAAGCTACAGTTGTAATTTCATTTTGAAGTCTGTGTGTAGTGTTATCTAATTGATCTATATTCGATACTTGTTTTAACTCTTTGATATATTTGTTTCCAATTTTTTTAATGTTTTTGTCAAATTTTATGTGTTTTCCGTGTTTTGTTTCTAATCTGTATCTATGGTGGCTGCTGTTGTCATGTTGAATTTTAAATTTTATAAATTTGTGATCACTGTGGGATTCATCATCGCTGACTTCCCATTCTTTAATTTTATCTCCTAGTTTAAGAGTTGCTATTGTTAAGTCTGGCCATCCCTTAATTTCTCTTTGATTTCTCATTGTGCGAAAGGAGGCGGGGGCACCTGGTGGGTTCTGGACAAACATTGAATTCAGGAGGATGAAATCTGTGAGTTTATGGCCTCTGTCGTCGATATCATTATATCCCCATGCTTGTGAGTGTGCATTAAAGTCTCCCACTAGTAAGATTTCCCCTTTTGCTAACTTCAGAGTATTCTCAATTTCTGATAGTATCATTGAAATGTCAGCTGAGGGGGGAGCGTATGTGTTAATAATTGTAAATGTTTCTTTATTGTTTTCGATGGTTATAGCTGATACGAATTCCTGTTCGGATAGCGTTATGGGGTTTGTTCCTATTTTTGTTATAATAGCTGACCTGTTTTAGTTTTTGTTATTGACCAATATTTTGGATTTATACCTGCTATTTCTGCTGTTTGCATGTTCTGGTAAAAATCTTGCAACATAGCAACATGTATTCCTTCGGCTCCTATGTACCCCCCTATTTCTTCTGTGGCACACTTGCTGTTGTGAAGATTGATCTGAATAGTTTTTATAATGTCTGTCTTTTGTGTTTGTGTTGCATTTTGTGATGGCGTGTTTTTGTGATTATATATGGTCGTATTAAGCATGATATCTTCTTCTTTGTTCATCTCTGCGTTGATACCTGTCTTGTTCTTCATGAGTGGTCCTAAATATTCTTGGTTTTCCACCGTACTTGTGAATTGAGACTAATCCCTTTATCACTTGTAAGCCTTTTGTTAGCTGTACCTTACCCTCTTGAAGTTCTAAATGTCTAACTTGTAATAGTGTTTGGTAAACCCAGCAATGTCCAGAATGGGCCGAATGGTCTGTTGGCTTCTGAGCTCTCAACCATCTTCTGTTGGCACTATTATATAGCATACACATGGCACATTCTTCGCGGTTTGATTTGCAATCCTTGTAATTGTGCTCCCTTGCACATGTGGAACATCTCAGTGTATTTCCGCAGTGTACTGAGACATGGTCAAAACCGAGACATTTGTGACATCTTTGTATTGTTACGAAGTTTTTGACTGGACATTCTTTGAATCCCAGGCAGACCGTCCTCATTTTAAGGAGGTAATCTGCCAGAGGTTCCGGGAGAGTGACTGGAATGTGTTTCTTTTCATTCCTGGCTTCCATTGGCTTCATTATTTTGACAACATCTTCATTGTATTCGTTATTATTGACCCCTAGGATACGTGCAAGTTTTGCTGATACCTGGTCTTCAGGTATCCAGTTCGGGATGTTGAAAATAATTATTCTCTTTTTTCTAAGACTTGCATTTTTAACTTCTAGTGCTTCGCTTGCCTCGCTATCTTCAGTTATTATCTTCTTAAGCTCTTGGGCATCCTTTGCGCTTTCACAGATGATCTTTACCTCATTCCTGATTTTTTGTACACTTTTAACATTACCATGGTGATCTTTGGAATGATTTAGAACTTGCTTTTCTGCTTCCTCCGCTGTTCTGTTCTCTGTTGATTGTATGATAATTGTTGATGTGGCTGCTTTCACAGCCTCTGCATAGTTTACTGGCGGTTTAATTGCTTTTTACTCATGTTTTCTCCTGTGTATTTCTTCTTCTGTATCAATTTCACCCTTTTCTAATGTGCTTCCCTTGCTTGTGCGTCATATTTTCCATTATCTCATATTTTGCCTCTGCATGCTGTGCTCTGACTTCAAGTTCTACAATTGAATTTGAAATTATTTCCAATGCTTTATCAATCTCCCTACAAAATATTACTGGTAACCTTGATGTTCGTTTTTCTATAACTCTGATATAGCTTATTGCTCTGAGCGCTTTTTCGTTTGTTATTGATCTTCTTTTTCCTGTTTCTGGGATATCACGTAGTGTTTGAAGTTCCGCCTTCAGTTCACGTACTTCAGGGGCATTAATGATTCCGAGAGCATTTTGCTTACTATATTTGCCTGAATCTGATTCCGAGTCAGTTTCTTCGTATTCAGTCGCAGTGTCATCATTCTCAAAGTACTTATCTAAATTGACTTTTGTTTGTTTGTTCTGCTCTTCTAACTTTGTCTTCGTTTTCAATTTTTTGTTGTCTTGATTTGGCTGGGAATCGCCTGGTGTGATCGCACTGCTGAATGTTGTGTTAGCTTTTTTGGATGTTTCTTTTGTTTTGGATTTTGCGTCATCATTTTGTTTTGTCTGCTTAAGTTGCGTTTGATGTGTACGTTTGGCATTTTGAGACGGGGAGCTATCTTTTGTTTGTGAAATTGATCTGGTGTTTCTGTTTGGTGGCATATTCGTAGACATGCGTTATTGTTTAACAGTATAATTTAGTTTTACTAGGCAGATTTTGTACGCGGCATGGTTTTATTAATGATGATTTATGGCATGTATATTTGTATCTTTTAGGATTACTATATTTAACCAGTTAAGTATGTTTACCAATTAGATAGAGATATTATAAAAGGATTACTTATGCGCGGTAACACCTGTATGCTAATCCTAAAGTAGGGTAAAATACATTTAAAACTAAATAAAAATATAACATGAAAATATTAGTAATCATTTAGAGCAAGCCTCACAATGAGAAAAGGATTACTTGACATTAGCTACGAAAATTACCGTAAATAGAGCAATGAATCATAATAAAGAGAGAGAATAAATAAATAAAAAGAAAAAATAAAAAAAATAAACGATGCAGTATAAAGCTTATTTTGAAAAAAAAAAAAAAAAAAAAAAAACGCTAGCATGAAAATTCTCTCTGACAGTTGATACAAAGCTTGAGTGATACTAAGGGGAACAGATGAGAACAATGAGACAAATAAGTAAGAGATAAGAGAACTGTAGTGAGGGAAAAAATCCTATAATACAAGATATTAAGCTGAAAGAGATAGGGAATAAATAACAGATTGTTTAAAGTACTATGATGAAATTGGTAATCATTTAAATTAAAGAGAAAGAATGTAAGTTTACTGGACTTATAAGACGTTGTAAACCATGAAAATAAACAGGCTGTAAACTAAAATTGTGGCATAATATGGGGGGGGGGTAACAACAGAAATACAACTGAATAATAAGGAGTAAACAGATATTTTAAACGAAAAAACACATAAAGCATACAGTATCTTGCAACTAGTGAAAATTGAACATGAAGATTGACTTTATAAATATATAAAGTAACAGATTAATTGCTAAAATGAAGCAAATACAATAATGAAATAAACAGAACTGGGATTAGCATACAGAATTTGCAATGTTTGAATGCATTTGCTACAGAATTTGAGTATTACTTTTACAGGAATTATAACTAGAGCAATTAAAAAGAACCTTTCTTTATGGGCTATACTAATTAATACATGCTCTTACCTATTTGATACGGCTAATTCTTCGCCTTAAGGCCACTTATTATATCCAGGTGGGTTTACACGCTATTATAACTATATTCTACTTAAGGAAGAGCCGCTACGTTGAACAAGGCACCAACCCGGGCACTCTGGCTTTCTTCCGTAAATAAGGTATACTTCTACCGCAAGCAGGTGGACGCTGTTAACGAAGAAGTTTACACGTGGTTCCGATCTTTCTTGAAATTATTTAATAAGTCTTTAATTACTGGGTGCAAAATTATTTTATTTATATCTTCACATCGGTCTTGAGTAGCTCTTTCCAATGGTATGATTCACACAATGATAGACTGAATATTTCCGCTGACTTTATTATCAAAAGCGGAGCGACAAATGCCTTACCTACTACGGCCGCGACTGGGCGAAGACTCTGTGGTATGTTTTAGATTAACATCAAGGCATCGTCGCGACCGCAGGGAGTGGGCAACCGAGCATGTCAACTGGAGGAGAAATGAATGGAGCAATATTCTGCTTTCTGACGAGTCCCGTTTTTCTGTGCATCCGGATAATAGGCGTATTTTCATCTGGAGGGACCGTGGCAGTAGGAATAATCCTGCGATCGTGCACGAAAGTTTCAGATTTGGCGGTGGAGGCGTGTTGGTGTATGGTGGCATCTCCATTGACGGGCGCACTGACCTCTACATCATTTGAGATGGAGCTCTGACTGGTCGCCGATATAGGGATGAGATCCTCAGACCTATTGTAGTCCCTTACGCTGCAGCAATCACAGATAACTTCATTTTAATGGACGATAACTGCAGGCCACATCGTGCAAACCTGGTGGAGGATTTCCATTTCGAGGAAGGAATCGTTCGAATGGAATGGCTAGCTTGTTCTCCAGACATGAATCCAATCGAGCACGTTTGGGACGCTCTAGGAAGACGAGTTTCTGACCACCAACAACCCCCACAAACTCTCCAATAACTGGAAAGAGCTTTTCTGGAAGGGTGGAGCAGAATACCCCAACTCGTCATTAATAGCCTTATTGAGTCCATGCCTCAAAGGTGTTCAACGTTGCTGGCCACCCGTGGAAACCATACCCCCTACTAAAAATGATTTTCTTTGCAGAAAACACCTTTTCTTATTCATTTTTTTTCTCATATGCACAAATTGTGTTTTTTTCCTTTTGTACACAAATGCGCAATAAAGTGCATTTTTTTCTGCCAAACATGTGTAATTTATTCCCATATAACCTACTATGTCTGTCGTCCATGTATCAATGAGCTAAAAATTTTCCCAGATACAAAATCCACCTAAAACTGCAATATCCTTTAATTGTTTTGAGCAGTGTATTTAAATATGTATGTTATATTTTGCTTTAAAATACCTGATATTTTAATTAGAATAAAGAACAATATCTTCAGACATTTCATATATGGATTTTCGTTTCCTAATGTTTATGAATTGATCACAAATTACGATTACGTGTCAGGAAAATATCTTGCGTGTCGGTAAACCTTCATCATTTAATCGATTTTATTTATATTGCACATTCATTTCGGGAATATTAAAGTACAATTTTAAATGGTAACAAGCAATCGAATTACTGGAATTATACTTATCACGCAGTTTGTTTGGATTAAACGCATTCGTTTCAGTTTTTTTTTTTTTTTTTTATGTGTTTATAATTAAAAATCCATATTTGCTATTTATTTGCTATTTATTTGATACTTCAAAAAACATTTAAGATAAAAAAAGAAAATATACAATATTTAAGCAGAAAATTATATTCTAATAAAAGACATTCTATCAAAAATATACTGCAGATTAGTGTATTTTGCTGAACATAATCATTGCGAAAGTTCTATTAAACACATACTTGAACATTATGTATTCGCATTAACAAAATTAATATTTTCTAGATGAAAATGTTTAGTTAAAATTGTAAAAACCTTTTAATAATAGCAATTTTAGAAAATATAAAATTAAACTTTTAAATTTAAAATTCTCATAAATTTTGATTTAAAACTTAATCCCCTCTTTGAAAATAACTATTTACTCTTCTAACATTTTTCTCATAATCACTTATTTTGCTTTGTTTTATGAAAAAATGTCCAACCAATATAAATATTGCATTTTTTTCTCTAAAAATTTGTACGAAAACAAAATATTAAACCAGTCTTAATGGATCAGTTCTTAATGTATTATTAATTCCGTTATCAATGACTAATTTCCTAAACGAGGTCATTATCAATGAAATGACTCAGCTTAATTGCAAAGCATTATCTGAAAAAATATTTTTCATTTTTATTTACATGCAAAAGAAACATTTCGATGAATTCGCATTTAATTTTATAAGCAGATGATTTAATGAGTTTTTCATCTAAAAATTATGTCAAAATTTTATATCTTTATAAAGGAATTTGTTGTTATTAATGTTTCCTTTTCTAACAGAAGCAGATATTATTTAAATTTTTAAAATATTTGTCGAAACTAGAAACATACATTATTTTCCAAAGATTCTTTTCATATTATAGAAAACTACCTTTGGAAAATTTGTCATTGAAAGAATTGTTTAGTACTACAGCATTCTGTGGTATTTATGTATTTCCTAACTCAAACATTCCGATTTTTTTTTTTTTGCATTTAAAATATTCATATTAAAATATTTACTTACAATAACAAAAATACACAAACTTTGAAAATATAAATACGATAAATTTCCCCACCTTTTTGTGTGTGTTTATGGCTATTATATAACCGGATTGAGATCATAGAACCTTTTATTCGTAACAAACTATATAAAAAAATCATGACTTTTTGTATATTTCTTTTGTCAAATCTTTCAAAACAGGCGTTCATTTTTCACTGTGTAAAATAGTACAGAATCATTTCTCTCAGTTTTTTGGAGAATCACTTCCAGCAATTTTTGACTGATTTCATGCTGTAAATTTATGCTCTCTTCATCTGCAATTGACTTTTTGAAGTCACAAAGTGATACGTTAGGTGAGTGCGGTGGATGATCCAAAACAAATTATTTAACTATTCCAGAATACTTTCACATCAAAGCGAAAAGAGCTTGGGCATCTTTAGAATGCAGCAAGCTTCTTGACACATGTTTGATGTAAAATTTGAACAACACTTGGAACACTATATCTCAAATAATGTATTAATATCCAGTGTCTAATTATTCAAGGGGTCTGAGGAGTTTTAATTTTTACCTTGTGTGGCAATTTAGCAACATGTTGCATTAATTTTTTTCTCAGTACCCTTAAAACATAAATGCATAAAGATTTTACTATAGACAAATTAATATCACTTCTAATTAAATTTTATCTTAATACTTACAGACTACGCCCACTACGCTGGCACTATTTTTCAAAACGAACCTTGAATCAAACGAAATCGGTAAATATAACCATTTTTTAAAAGTATGGATTCCTACCTGGTATGCACTTCTTGATATCAGAAACAGATGTAAATGCAACTGCGGTAGTATATTTTATAAGGTATTGAGCAAAATTTGAGTTATATGAGTTGATCTTCGAGATTTTTCCGACATTCAATCGACGGAACATTGGCAGCTTCAGCTAAGAAGTCTAATGTTCGATTTCTAGCCGGACACTTTACGCCTTGTTAGAAAATTGCAACTCATATGAATCATTCACCGAATTAAATAATTGTGTTAAAATTAATCTAATGTAAATATTGTGATATTATGCATCAGTTATTTTACTAGAAGTAAATAAGACTGAAACTTCCATAATCTGTTAAAACACAGCATTTTTTTAAAATTCTGACGAAAAGCTTTCGAAAAAAGAAGAAAACTTGTTCTAATTTATGAAAGTCTTAAAAACGATAATGTTTAATAAGTAGATTCACAAAATTTTGAAATCTCTCTGTAGCTCTATAACTAAACGACGAAAAAAATGCTTTATGCACCTTCATAAAAATAGCATTTTTATGAAAATTGCATAAATCTTCTAATTGAAATGCAAAGTTGCGCTTTATGTATGTAGTATATGATTGTATGATTTACAGTAAGGAATTCATCATGAAGGTTTTGCTACAAATAAAAACGATGTTTTAACATTGTATTTAACAGGTTAATTGGAAAGCTGTTCAATTGTTGGAGATTCACCCGGAATTCTACATGTTAAAAAAAAAAATCTGAAATTCATGGATAAATTTTTCTGAATTTTACAGAAAAAGTCCGTTTTTACAACAGAAAGGCATTTTCTGTTAAAAATCAGAAAACTGTACCAAATTTCCTGAAAATAATGACAAGGGGGGAATTAGAAAGAAAGAACGGAGACACTTCGTTATGCGATTTTTTTTCCGAGTACCTTCGTCGTTTTAAACCCAAGCTCGCACTTTGATTGGTTGTTGCTCTCTGCACTGTTTTCATATAACTTGGTGATAATCATACTTGGCGTAGCGATAGGTAGTTTGATTTTCTTCCGAACCGAGTACAAAGTAACTTTTCTCTTGCAGCATTGGATTAGATGGAACGTGTACTCTTTAAAAGTTTTTACACACAAAAGCACAAGACCACGAGAATAAGAATGAAGGAAGAATAAGAACGAGTAGGTAAGGTTTTAGGTTTACTCGTTCACTTACGAGCGAAGTATTTTTCGTCAAGTATGGTTATCGCCAAGTTACGTGAAAACAGTGCTGAGAGCAACAACCAATCAGAGTGCGAGCTTGGGCTTGGAACAACGAAAGTACTCGGAAAAAAAATTACGCCTCCGTTATCTGGGCGGGGGGGTCTTAGAGGCCCAGTTGTAATAGCACCAAGCAGATATTCGCCCGTGAGGACAGATCGTAGGTTCCAATCCCATTGGTGCCTTTGGAAACACCCCTTGTGTGGAGCTTCCGACTGTATTTGCTTCGTGTTTGCGTCGTGTTTCCTTGTGCTATCCGTTGATTCATATTGAAGATAACTTCTAAGCAGGCTTTCATGTTAACCACACAAGTCAGATGTATGTATTTAATAAAAATAGAACTCCGTTATCTGGGTAAATAATTTTTGAAAGTTTACAAAACTGACATGTTGCTTCAAAGAAAGGGAAAAACTCAAAGATAAAATCCGGACTTTTCCGGAAGATTTGTATCGTTCTGTTGAATTGCAAAAGTACGTTTTTTTGTCATCTAGATTAAAAATTATTATATGTCTTTCCAATTTTCTAGAAACTTTATAACACCAACTTTATACCGTGATAAAAGTTTCTGTTAAAACACAAAAAAAGCAGAACTCTCTATAAATTTGTTAAATACATTCTATAAATTTCTTGGTTAAATGCATTCTATTACTTTCTCCTTCATCCTTTTGCAGACATTTATCTTATCCAATATCAAATTCCCTGTATTTACTTCCATGTCTTTATCTAAATATATTTTTATCTTTTTTAAAACATGCAATTTAAAATAAGCACTCTTTTGCAATTTTAAATCTTTACGCAGAGGCTGTGACAGCATCTGTCCGAGAATACATGCTAAGCCGTATTGATGCTGCAAGAGCCCCCGTGTAAAGGTTACAAGTAATAAATCAGGATTTTTTAAATTGTTTTTTCTTTTTTTTAATTTAGAATAATTTAGAAAGCAATAAATTATCATCTCAGAGTTAATGAGGATTTTCATTGACAATCATTTTGCAATTGATTCCTTTACCTGATGTCAGAAGCTCTTTAATATTAAAAAAATTTTTGCACCGTTACTTAAAAAGAGTTATAATTATTACGATGCTATTATCATTATTACTATTTCATTGGTAAATGTGTTATAAAAAATATATTAATTTTATATATAAAAAAATATATGTCACAGAAAATGAATAAAATAATGAAAAAGTAAAAAAATCCCCTTTAAATTACATTTTTTCTGTTTCTGTTTATCTTCTTTCTATTTTTTAAATCTTTTAGCTAATTAGCCCCTCCCCCAAATTCTGTGCGACTATTTCAAAAAAGTCTCCAAAACACTATTTTTGGAAAAAATGAATTTAAAAAGATTCATTCATTCAATAAAAGAAAAAAACAGTGATTTTTTTAATTTAAACTAAATAAAAAATTAACATTTATTTAAAAAATAATTATTATTATCTATCTGTCTAAAATAAAATAAAAAAAACCATTAACAAATACTCTAAAGAATATATTTGAAAAACAAATATTTGAAAATACAACAGTTTTTCTCACTAACTCATAAAAGACATACTTTGTACAAAATAGCATCACTAGGTTTCGTTCATTCAGTAAGGATCTATTGCGCTAAAAGGTCACGAGTTCGATCCTCAGGACTGCTAGAAGTAATGTATACTTAAATTATAAATTAAATTAAATAATATAGTTGTTTAAAATCACTCGCAGAATTCGAATTCTTTGATGATTGATCAGTTTCTTAATTTTAAATATTATATTAATTTATTATCATTAAAGTCAAACCTTCTAACAGAAAGTTACCGCTTCGTCAAAATGAGTTTTTATTTGTTTTATTTTTCAAAACGGAAAATCTACTAGCGGAACGTTAAATGTCTGGCACCACTGCTGCCAGAAGATTTACCGTGAATTCACAGGATTTTTTTAAACTGTGTGAACAACTAACTAATGAAAACGGAAGATTTTGCTGCAATCTGAAAACAAAGAAATAATACATTCTAACATAAATTCAATTCCACACACATTTCTTTTTTTTTTTTTTTTTTTTTTTTGAAGAGGGCACGAGAAAATCATACATTATTATCTAACTTAATTTATAAATTTTCACCAAGAACATTGACATATGTAGATATATAGGTATATATTTGATCAATTTTGGGGAACTTTTTAAATATCTACCAGAAATTTTGAATAAAGGACTTCATTTTATTCAATCACGGAATTTCGGGCTTTAAATATAGTTTAAAGTAAGATTAGTTAGGTGCTGTGCTACAAATCTGCGAAAGATAGTTTTGACTATTAGTGCTAACCTACTACTTCTTATTTTTTCCCCACTGCTAATACAAATAAATAAATAAATAAATAAATAAATAAGTAACAGTTTAATTTTTACAGAAAACAACGAAAACTAAACTGAGGAACGTATTCATATATTTCTTCATTCTTTAAACAAAGAATAGAAATGCCTCCGGTAAACCGTGTGAATGCAGGATTCTACAGGATATTTCTTATAATCCGCAAAAAAGCATTAAAACATCAATTTTCATGCCTTGATCGAAAAACCTTTAAACGTTTATACCTCTTGAGTAAGATCCGTACATACGTTGTGCCGTATATGATGTTTTGCAAAGTTCATATAGCCATCGGTGGCGTTTTATAAGTTTCTCAAATCCGTATCTCGTATAATACGTATTACACGTATACTCACATAAACGTATAATCGAGGGCACTAAAAATTACCCATTTTGACATAAACGTATTTTAAAATTTTCAGAACAACCTCAGAGTCTTGCAACTATATCTATATCTCTAAAACTAATACATTGTTTCCTGTGTTGTGTTTTATAAACGGGGATGAACTGCATTTTTCGTCAGTTATCTGTTACTTTAAATTGTCCCTTTTTCACAATATTTTTATTAAATAATTAATATTGTTTTTCATAAATTAAATTTCGGAAGCAAGATATAGTGAATAAAAGTGTTTGGTGTCCTTCGCAGATGTAAAATTTGTACAAATTATAACTTGTGTAAAACGTTAAAACTTCCTTTTATTTATTTATCGACAATCATACGAATACAAATTTCGTATCCGAACATTAATGAAGTAAATTATCACTCCACAGATATCTGTTATCTAAATATTTATTCATCAACTAACTAAATAACTGTGATCTCACATATATAATACGTAAGGAAATATTCATGGACACATTTATTATGCATCGTTAATATCATATATTTAGATAGAGGATTCACTCTGAATACGTTACGGATGAAAATAATTACATATGTTTATATATTATATATGTTTATATGTGTTGTTTATATGTGTATAATTATTATATATGTTTAATCATAAATGATATCTATATCAACCACACGGAAATTAGCTTTATACAAAATTCAGTTAATCACGCGAAATTATAAATAGTTTAGATTTAATACGCATGAATGATATTGTAGTAGAAAATACATTAAAACTTTCTAGTTTCATATATTGGTATAAATTACATTAAAATATATTGAAAATTCATTTCAAAATAATAAATATTATTAAATGTATGAGCTCAATTACATGTTTCCTTGATAAATTCAGGAACACTTATGAGAACTGAAAATTAATACTTAGACATTTACATTAATATTATCCACAGTTATATAGATTTGTTTCTTAGAGTAATGTGTACGAAATATTGAAATGATTTCATGTACTTTATTAATAAAAATAATTAACATATATTTCTCACTGAAGTCAAACTATCAAGAAATGCGCAAATAAGTTCAGAAATTGTAATTATATGTTATATAAAATTTTTTGTTGGGATAGTCCTTAAATTATCTTTTTCGACATATTTTATATTTACCTGCTTTACTCATATCTATAATCTATTCCTATTTAAAGCCCCATCATATAAAACTTGTTTATTAATAATATCTTATTCCAAAAATTTAATTCAAACATTTATATTCCTCAATACATTTTATAAACCATTTCTTCCATATTCCATTAGAATTAATTTTAACTTTCAAATGTTTTTAATATTCGAATATTTCAGTAATTTTCAGACATTTTCTTTTTTTTTTCTTTCCTATTTTTGGTTCTACGAAACACTCTTTCCACGCTTGACTTTTCATCCTGAACTTCCGAACATAAATTTAAGATTCTTTATTTTAAGCATCGTCCTCTTTCCCAATTGACTCTAAACAGTCGCCTGACAGTGGTTACGTTTTTCTAATTCATAAGTTTCGCGTGCTATTTAATCAATGTATTTTTTCATAGATTTGACAAAACCGACAAATGATGCTTGCCAAATTTGACTACACAGAGCTTTTGCGAATAGTATAATAGCAATAGAAATAGTATAATAGCAATCAGTAAAATATGACATCGTAAAATATGACTAGTTAATCAAGAACTTTTACAAAGCCAGCGTAATAAACACGTGTCGCAAGCATTTCAGTAGAGATTTACAGCATAGTATATCTATAGAAATTATTTAGTGTTTTTATATCTGTGTATAAACATATTGGATTTCAATTGAGCTTTCTAAATTTAATATATTAAAAAAAACGTTTCAAGGATTAGCTAATATGAAATGATATATTTAAAGCAATTAATAACATTGGAAACATTTTAGTAGCCTGAGCTGCTTTATTTTCTCATTTAAGAAAATTTCTCATTTCAATGGTAGTGGATGATACTGTAAGGTCATTCATTTCGGTGGGTATTGAAATCCAAAAAAACACAAGCAAAAGGCATATTCATTAGTAATTTTGATTTACGGCACTAAATTTTACGAAATTATTCTTATGACATCATAAATTTGACTGTAGATTAACTGTCCACCTCTTTTGCCAGCATTTCCAACATTTCCAGCTGCCATTGAAGACTTAATTTGCAAGGGAGAAAACCAAGACTTCTTCTTAATCTGGTACAAATACCATGTCATACGAAGAAAAGAGATTCGTATGAGGATGGTAAGGCCAATCTCCTGAAAAGTTTTTTGACATGAGGTAAGAGGTCGATTAATTAGAACCACCCTCGCGTCTCGTGCTGCTATACAACGATTTGACATTAAATAAGATTTCGCAATACCTGAATTTTCTTGTGAATCTGACTATTTCTCTACACCGTATTTTTGCAGGTTGGTTAGTTTGGTAGTATGTGGTTAGTACTTGTGGTGCAGCAACAATCTCATGGTGAGTTTTAGAAAGAGAGACCAAGAGCTGCTTACGATCTTGAACTCTTCTACCGCTTCAGGAAAAATGGCAGAAGTTAGGTATTTTTTTAGTCTCAATGTTCCCTTATGAAAAAAAAAATCAGGTTGATTGGTCAATATATACACATTCTGATTTTTGAGTTCATCCTACGAGGTGAGGAGTTAGAAGTGTATGAATGTGGAGTATGTGGCTTATTACCCTACCATTCTGCACATCGAAAGCTAACTACGCATAAAAATGAATTCGAGCGGACAAATTGTGATTTTTTTTCTTATATCCGTCGATTTATTTTTCAAATTTGAAACATTTAAACGTGATTTGGTAAAAGAGAGTATTTTCCAATTTCAAAAATAATCTCCCCTATTGATTGTATCGAATAAAAGCAGCCTTTCTTCACTATTACTGTTTAATTCTTAACCTTTTTTTTTGTTTTTTTTTTGTTTTTAGCTCCACTGTAAAAGAAATATATTTCACCATATACGACAATATTTTCATAAAATGATGCCACATAAAATGCACAGATGAAGGACAAAAAAATGAGAACAACAGTGTCAAAGTATGAGACATTTTATACCTACAATACAGCCGCGCCACCTGCAACAAAAGTCTGCCACTTAGTGAGCGTGAAGACGAAGATATTAGTCTCTCAACAGCAGTCACCTAAGCTGCATACGTCTATCAAACTGTCTATGATATGTTGAAATGACTGACCTGTCAGAGTTCCAAAGAGGAAGGATTATTGTTGATCATTAATCATCGGTTATGGAAACAGCAAAGATTTTGGGGTATGCAAGGAGTATGGTATCAGCCGCTATGGCAACGCACTCGAAAAAAAGTAAGACGACGTCTTCAAAGCACAACAGTGGGTCAAAGTCCAAACTTGCTGATAGAGAAAGACGAGTCTTGAAGCACTTAGTAGACCAAAAGCACAGGCAATCGTTATCCGAGATAACATTTGAAATGAACAGTCACATCCTGAACCGTTTCTGCAAAAACCGTCAAAAGGGAATTTCATGCTGCGAGCATTTTTGGAAGAGTGGCATAGTAAACCCTTGGTGACAGAAAAGTATGCTTTCAAGATGACGCCAATGAAGCAGAGTTCTCAAAAAGTGGTCCCCACAGCCGTGACAACAGATAATATGGCCAGATGAATCATCATTCACCCGATTTCAGACGACCGGACGCGTTTATATTTGGTAAACTCCCAAAGAAGCGTTTAATTCTGAATGTCTCATGCGTCTTTGAAGACTGCGGGACACTCCATTATGGTATGGAGTGTATCTTGGTGCAGTCTTAGGTCACTCGTTATTTTGCATGGGAGAATAAATCGAATCACTATCTAAGGTGATTCGAGAGTATTCTAGGGGTTTTCTAGGAGATCATGTCAACTCTTTTGTCCTGACTATATTCCCTGAAGAGCCACCGCCTTTTCAAGACGACAACGCCCCAATCCACACTACTAGGTGTGTTTAAAGCTTGGTTCGAAGTGCATGGCTATAAAGTTGAAATATTTCCTGGCCCCCTCAGTCTCCGGATTTGAATAGTTGTCAAGATTTATAGGAATATTCGGAGTCCAAACTTCGTTCCTAATTTCCTCCTCCATCCAGCTTTTCGGAATTAGAGACGATTCTGCGGGAGGAATGGCTTAATATACTTTTAACTATTGCTTATGATCTTTATGTATCTATCCCACGTCGCATTAAATCTGTACTTCAGTCAAAGGGTGGTCCAACTCCCTATTAATAAAAATTTTGTATTATTTCACAGTTGATCGTATTATTATTTCCTCCATCTGTATTTAGATATTTATTAACCTTTTGTTATTATTTCTTTTGTTTACTAATGTATCTACCTGAGTAAAGCAATAGGAATAATTTTAACATGTTCAATGCCGCTTACGTGAAGATGTGATGATAGTTATTGCCGCACAAGTGTGTTTTCCCAGAAGCCTATTTTTTTATAACAAAGAATCAGTGAAAGATATCTCGCGCCAGCGGGTAACTGGCTATTGGAAATCACCCCATTCCACGCGCTGGCGCGTGAGTGGCCCCTAGCGTTGGCGCCATATCACACGCTTTCGCGTGAGCGGCAGCGAGTGTGTTAAAGAAATCCTCATTTATCGGGGTAAATCGGGACACTGTTAATATGTTAAAAAATCATACTGAAAATCAGGGTATTTTTTTATTTAAAAAGTTATCAGTTTGTTTTTCTTACTACAATGAGCGATATTATGTAAAATAAAGCTGAAAAAAATTTTACTCCTGGCAAAGCTTTAACTTAAACGCGTTTAGCAATCACCACATTTAGTAATTACCACAGGCGCACCAAATTTAAGAATTTATAGCTATCAAAAACCGATATTCTGACTTTATAATATGAACTATAATAGGTTTATTAAAAATTTTAGTCAGCAAAAGAATTTTTCTTTTTTAAATCTTCTTGCTAAATTTCGAAAATATGTTTGTTTATCAGAATTTCAAAAATAAAGAATCATTTTTGGACTCGTGATTCAGTCAGTAACATAGCCCGTTTGCTTTATTGATTTTGACGTGCTCTAAAGAAAAAAGTGCAGTTGAAATTTGGCATTATGAAAAAGTTCCAATATTAATCAGAAAAAAGACGCTTTCAAAAGATGATTCTTATTTTCCTTTTGGGCCAGTTCGACTTTGTTAATGTTAAAAAATCCTTGTTTCCGCTAATCGTGAGTGTCGTTTTTGGTTATGTTTATTATTATTATTATTATTATTATTATTATTATTTTGCAAGTCATCTGAATGGGTTAGTTTATTTTGTATAAATACATTATACTTTTCTACACTGCGTCATTTAAGTTTCGTAGCGAAAAAATTGTCAAATATTTTGAGGAATCTTCATCGACATTTTCATTTTAACGTTGTAAATTAGTACAATCCTTATTATGGCTTTATTTTCATTTTATTAAAATTGTCCTGAATTTAATAAAATGATACTACTGGAAAAAAAATGTAAAATATTTTAAAAACTACCATTAGTATATTTTCTTAAAACAATTCTAATTTCAGGACTGTAACAGATCCACTTTCTAATGCCACTCTCTTATAGAAGAAATTTATAAAAATATCTCTTTTATAAGTCAGTATTTTTAAATGATACTTATTTGCATTGGATACCTGGGATTTGTCTACGCAAACACATTTTTTACCTTTTAGATTTTCATTGGAAATATTTTACTATGGGGAACTTGCATTATTGAAACAAGTTCCAAAATTGAAAGTGTCCGTATTAAAAATAAATTGGAAACAAAATCGAAATTTTAATATTTTGCTTTTTTACAGCTTTATTTTACACATTAAAAACAAAACATGTTACTTAGAAAAATTGTGATTCAAACAAGATAACTTTATAAATATCCTCCATAAAATTAAGCAAACGGGTATTTTCGCTTAAAAGAAGAATCCCCTTAACATAAAACATAATCATGCAATATGTGTATAGCATTTCCTTCATTTAAATTGCAAAAATCTTTAATTCAATAAAACTAGTCGTTGGGGGCCACCGTAATACTTACCCATCATGGATATTTATATGAAAATAAAACATGCGAAAACTATTTATACAATCCATTGCAATTCATAAACAAAATTTAAATATTGTTAATATACATAGTAATGCTATATTAAAGAATTGCTGATGTACCAATTTCGACAAATTATATAAAACGCCAAACTACTCAAGTAGTACCGAACTGCGTAAAAGAAACATCCTTATAACTCCAAAAATAATAATTATATTAACTAACAGTTTACTGCTTCGGATTAAGCGTCTCATTTCCAATTAAAATATACCCCTGAATTGAAATTTGAATGAAATACAGGGTCATGAAAAATCGAAGAATGTGGAAAACAGGATTACAAATATCTCGGCAACTAATAATCCGATCGACTTCGTTCTATATGCAAAATGTGTGTTATTGTATTGAATTTTACATCCATTCCTTATAACAAAAAAATTCGAAAATTTTTACATACCTTTCATCAGAACGAATTTTTCGAGAGTCCGAAAAAAATAGTTCCGGATAATCGAGGTTGCTGATATTAAATAGGCTTCGTCCCATTTTTACATACTAACTACATACAAAATTTCAAGTCTCTATCTCAATTTGTTTGGGAGATAGAGCGTTTACAGACAGACAGACAAACGGACGGCAATTTTTTTTTTCTAAAAATAAGTTTTTCGGAATCTTCACTATCTAAAACGTGTAAATCCGTCAAAATTTTTTTTTCTATTTTCAAAACGATTGCAAGACTTACCCTACACTACGTATGATGGGTAAGTAATTAACAAAAATCTTTAAAATTCCTTGTCGCTGAAATGGGGTAACTCAAATAACAAAACTTTAATATTTGGGACTAATTTGTCTGTAATTGTGTTATCAAGTAGTTTGTAGGAAAATTCATTAAAGCCAATAATCTCCTATATGTTGCAAATATATTATTCAAATATATTTTGTATATTTTAGAACCATTTCGAATACAATTTTGTTAAATGTGTACCTTATCTAAACTTATTAGCTCCTCTTCATATTTACTATGAAAAAAATCTGTTAATATTAATAAAATACTTCATTTAAAAATAAAAATAAAAATACATTAAATATTCTTTTAATTACTTTTAATAAGCTAAAATTATTGAAGTCACTTTAATTCTTTAAATCTAAGGTATTTATTTCACTGAAACATTAGAACAGGATTAAAAAGGTCCTTTATAATCATGCTTGACAAAATCGCTTAAAAAGAAATAAATCACTGTAAATGTAAGAGAAAGTGCTGTTCTTATACATTCTAAGTTTATTTTTATCACAAACAGTAATCTCTTTAAATGTGCAATAAATAGCTTAATTATTTCCCAAGAGAGCTTTTATACTAATGGAGATAAATGACTTAATCCCGTATGGTATTAAGAAGAGCTGGTTAAGGATAAACTGACATGGCAGAAAACATAAATGAGATATTCTCAAGAAATGATTACCTCATTTATTCATGTATAAATTATATGAAAAAAATATATCTTCTTATTTTTTTTTCGTTGAACAATTATAATGATGTGCACTAGGGAAATTTCTTTTGTGGTTGCTACTTCGCATTCTGTGAAAAGAAACTAGAAAAGTTTGGTTTAAATTATTTGAATATTAAGTTATGTAATTTGAAAAACATTTATAAAATATTTTTGGCAAAATATTATCTTCTACTTCAAAAATATAATTATATATGGACATATTTTAAAATCTTATGTACCCGAGTGAATTCACGTCGTTTTTTTATTTTATTGTTTATTTTTTTTTAATTGTTTAGTTTTTGTTAATTATATACAACAATACATGAGGAATTATGGTTTAAGTGTAAGTGTGGAAATAATATAGGCTATAGATTTCTGTGAGAAAATTTCACGAAACTCCTTAGGGGATGGTAAACAATTTGAAAAATAACGAATATTTCGGATAACCCTGTCAAAACTAATGAAGAAAAATCTTTCAAACAATAGATTATGATTAAGTGGCTTATGTTAATAAAGCGTATGTAATTTCATGATTTTATGCGAATAGCATGTTTAATCGTAAAAAAAATAAAGGTTTTTATAAAATAATTCCCAATTTTTTCACCGTTTTGCAAAGATCTGAATATAAAATAATATAGTTTACCGAAAATATGACAAACAACATTGTATACAGTATACCCTGTAATCAGAAATAAAAATCGATAAATATTGTATGTGAAATGACCAGGTACACTGAATAATTTTGATTGCGCATGCGTGAATTATATGTATATACTATTTGCATTTTATTTTACCTATATATATAATGCAATTTTTGTGAAAGAGTCATAAACATAGCTTGAAAATTCTGAAAGTGATCAACTATAGAATATGCTTAAAATCCGTTATTCCCAAAAAGAAGCAAAAAATGAAGGGTTGTATATATTTATCCATTGATTAGTGTCAATATAGAATACTCAATATAGTACATACTGCTATATTTGGATACAATCTACATAAATGATAAAAAAAGAAGTCTACATTATTATTTATTTAGCATCCTCAAAGAGGATTTGTAACTCAATTTGATTTATATGCGTGTAATTCTGTAAGAGAACGAAAAATTCTAATTTGACATATTTAATATTATATACGGCAGAATGGTAATTAATAATATGTAGAGTTTCTCGAATAATTTCTTTCTCGAACAGTTACATCATTAAACACGAACAGTAGCAATTGTTATTATAAAGAGCGGCAATGTTTAAATTGTTATCATTAATTAGACAGTTACCGTAATTTCGGGTGTATAAGACGCGGATCAAACAATTCTTTTCCGACCCAGAATTTTTTATGAAACAAATGGAACTACTTAGATCGACGTAAATATTTATCTTAAATCACTAAATAAGATTTCTGGGTCCAAAAAGAATTGTTTGATCCGCGGCTTATACAACCGAAATTACGATACTTTATTGGCGTTGTTGTCCGTCTACGACCTTGCCCTGGTCTTCGGCCTGCACATCCATTCTCCAAAAAGCGGTTCCAGATCCTGGAAATGACACTTTTTGACACTCCAATGGCTTGCGGTACTTCGGCTTGAGTTTGGCCCACTTCTAACCTACCAACAATTCTCCAAGCTTCTGAATCTGTCAAATGACTTCACTGAGACATCGTACTCATCGAAACAAAGCAATCACTGAATGTCGATCATCCTTGTCTTCAATCTCTTTTATCCAGTTGAAAGTCAAATTTTATTCGTTGCCGCTGAAGCGACGTTTTTGATGTCGAACTCAAAATTTGCATACTCTACAGTTTGAAAACCAGAAAAATTTGCATTTGTGATTCTCTTCTTATGTTTTCCGCAAAAAAAATTCGTTTATATCTTTATTTTATATAAAACTTTAAATATCCTTTAATTGTTTTGAGCAGTGTATATATATAGGGTATAGCAAATATATATACATGTGGTTATCAAAATAATGGAAACACCCTAGATTTTAAAGGAATACTTCATTAATATGGCGTAGGTCCACCTTTGGCATGTAATACAGCTTGGATTCGCCTGGGAATCGAATCATACAAATTCTGAATAGTGTTTAGAGGAATATTGTACCATTCTTCATGGAGATATTGTGAAAGTTCCGTGAGAGATGCCGGTGGAGGATATCGATTCCGGATTGAAAACTCTAAAATAGACCACAACGATTCGATTATGTTGAGGTCTGGGGACTGTGCTGACCAAGGTAGATCTTCCAACTCATCCTCATGTTCATCAAACCATGATTGGACAACTCTGGCTACATGAATAGGGGCATTATCATCCGGGAAAATTCTATTTCCTGCAGGAAACAAAATTTGCATCATGGGATGGACCTGGTGAGCTAAAAGTTCTCTATACTTCTCCCCAGTGATCCGTCTTTTCAGGGTTACGATTGGATCAGCAGAAAACCATGACACGGCTGCCCATACCATGACCGATCCACCTCCATGCTTGACAGTTGGACGGAGGCAAACAGGATCATACGCTTGTGCAGGTGTTCTCCAGACATGTACCCGTCCTGTTTTGGGGAAAAATGTGAAAGATGATTCGTCTGACCATATAACAGTCTTCCACTTATCAATCGACCAGGTTTTGTGATTGTGGCACCACTCTACATGACGTTTGGCACTAGCACCTGTGATAAGTGGCTTGGGAATTGCTGTTCTGCCGTAAATGTTCTCTTTATGAAAGTATCTCCAAACTGTAATTGTTGACACTGGAGAATCCAGATGCTGATTGAGCTCTGCGGTCACTTTGGCTGCAGTTGTTTTCTTTTTAGACATTACAATCCGCTTTAATACCCGTCGGTCTCTTTCACTCAGATTCTCCTTCCGTCCACTATTTTGCTTTGCTGAGCTTGTCTTTCCGCGCTGTGTGTATGATGTCATAACTTTAGACACCGTACCTCTAGAAATGCCTATAAGTTGGGATGTTTAGGTCGCCGTTGCTCCAGCTAGTCGGGCTCCTCTTATTTGGCCTCTTTGAAAATCTGTGAATTCTGACATTTTACGCTTCTGACAAACGTAGACAACATACTACCTAATACATGTACTTTTTATATTAAAAAAAATCTGGTAGCTAAGATTTAATTCTTACGAAGGGAATTCTTAAATGTCCCTTTCATTCACAAGTGTTTCCATTATTTTGATAACCACCTGTATATATATATATATATATATATATATGTATGTATGTATGTATGTCTTAATGATTAACTCTGACAAAATATAAAATCAAACATTTAATTTATATTTTAAATATTCCTGAAAATTTCTTCGCTTATTTTCTAAGCTTTTGTGAAAATGATTAAAACTGACCCCTTATTATGATTTTTGACAATTAATTTATAAATACACACACACGTGTAATACACGCACACATTAATTTATAAATATACACACACAGAAACTATTTTTATATGTTTTCCAAGTATTTTTCATGTTTACTATTTAGCAAGTAAGTAAGGTTTAATATTGTGTAGTAAATTATACACCTTTTTTAAAAATTCGGGAAAATGGTTTGTTAAATAAACTTATGTTTACATTCGAAAGGAATTACGTTGCTTTTTACAGTTTGATGTGAGTAGCATTTTGTTCAAAGGTTTTTCATAAAATTTCCAAAATGGTATTTCCTTAGAGAATAAAACTTCGTTTTCTGAATAGAAACTCTTTTATGAAAACATAAATTTCCCTAGAGAATTGTTTTGCTACACTAAAAAAAAGAAAAGAAAATGCTGCATTACTAGATAAAATTTTACCTGAACACTTGAGCATCCTTTTTCTATTATTTTTATCGTACATTTTTAGAATTTAAAAATAATGTAATATTGTTGTCATAAGATACATTTCTGTTGTATTTCAAATAGAGGAAAATTATATAATTCAATGTAAAATAATAGAAACATTTTACATTTATATAAAATAGAAAATTATAGTTTTGCCCTACTTGTCAAATTTTACTTTGATACTACAACTTGTTTTTTAGCAGGAAAAATAAATGAATAAATAAAAATTTGCTATATGCAGAGTGTTTCAAAATGTATCGTTCGAATTTCTTGGGGACGTAGATAATACATCAATAAACCTATTTGCACAGGAAAGTATGTTTTCAAATGTATTAAAACGTATTCAGAGGGCGCTCTGTGTACCCAATCTTCTATTTCTCCCAGTCATTGTTTTGACTTTAATAAAGTACCATTTTTTCTTCAATTTCCATTTAATTAGACCTATATGTTTAAGGGGGTCCGCGACACAAAAACTTCAATTTAACTAAAAAACCTCTATTAAATTACAAATTTCTCAGATATTTTATGATTATATTGATGTTTAAATCTAAATTTTAACATCACAATACGCTATTTACTCCTTTCAGAATATGAATTTAATTTTTTAAATAGTTTTTTATTAATATAAATAATCGCAAAAAAAAATATCAAGAGGCAGTATCTACTTTTGATTCCATAACTGAGTTATTAGTTTTTACAACTTTTTATTCTTCATTTTCTTCAAAAATACGCATACTGCCTGATTAAAGAAATCATTGTAAACACACGTTGAAGTTCCGATACAATATTACTTTAAATTTAGATAAATATATTTTCAAAGTTATGAACTAAAGTCTTTTCCCAAAAATTCCATTCTTTACTTCTTGAGAATTGCTTTACATATATATATATATATATATATATATATATATATATATATATATACAAATAGAAACCTCATGTATTAAATCCATTTAAAATTATTTCTCACATGTTAATTTCCATAATCTTATATATCACTGTACAGTAATATAATATGTTTCCAGCTGATTAGTGAAACAAAAATGGTGATATTACAAAAGTTAAATGATAAAATAAACTTAAATTTAAATACTGATTTTTTATGATGTTTATATAAAAATCAATGCAATGTATTAGTGATATTTTTTAAAATAAATTTGGTAATGATTTTCATAAATGAATTCGTGGTTTTGATTTAAATTTAATGATTGCAATGTATTTTGTTAAGTTAAAATATTCATTTTAAACTTAAATTTTAAATAGAAATTATTCAAAGTGAAAGACTGATATTAAATAAAATTTGCCAAGTGCAAATAACGATAGAATTTCTGAATGAAAAAAAAAAAAAAAAAAAAAAAAAAAAAAAGATAAAAAATATAGAAGCTAAACAGAAACTTCTGAAAGAGTTTGATAAAAGAACACTAATAATACATGAAAGTACAGTTTTAAATTTTCATTTTAGTTTCTACCATTTTTCGTCACCAGTAAAATAATTTATATGGCATTATCTTTTTTTCGCAGATATACATTCTGAGCAAATTATTATAATTCTGTTATGTTTTGAAAATTAAAACTATCAATGCAGTTTTTCATTTACATTAAGAAAGAAAATTTAGTATTAAAAAAGGCAAGAACATTTATTTAAAATAAGGGTACTACTAGGTTAAACCGTCGACCAAAAAATTACCGCCAAACTCTAAGATTACATGCCAATAATGGATGATCGAGAATATCACATTCAATGACATTAAATGCGATTCAAGTGGTTAAAATGTCATTAAGTGATTTTTATTTCGACTTTTTTTTGTATTTTTATTAATATTGTAGTAATTATTTGTTTTATTTGTTATTTAAATATATATATATATATATATGAGGACCCCAGAAGCCAAGGGGTATAAGTGACAAAATTGAAAAAAATAAACTAAATACACAGACGACCTAAAAATATGCTTTTTTCATTTCAGGTAAAGAAATACAAGTGATTTTCTTATTATTTGCTGGGTTATAGAGGCAAACCACTTTTTTCGAAAAACAAACAATATTGATTAATTATACATTTAAAGAAAATTGCACTTTATTTTTTAACAGTTATTGAAATAGGAGTTCAAAAACCAGAATGCAACAAGCAGAAATTTCCTATTTCAATTTAGTCAATTGTTATTGATGTTCCAATTTAACATCAATTATCTTTAAACTCAATTTACCCCAAATCGAAATTTTGTCACTTGTACACCTTGGCTTCTGGGGTCCTCATATGTCAATATGTATAATTTGGCTATTAGTTTGGCGATTTGTATAATTTGGCGAAATTGGTCGAAGGGATAACAGAGTAGTACCAAAATAAGTTACTTAATAAAGGTTAGAATCTCATCATTAAACCATAATTCGAAAAATAGATTTAGTTCAGGTACTTATTTACTGTATCTCACTTATTTATTGCGTCACGTGTGACCTTTTAGTATGCTGAACAATTAAATGTGCGGTTTTATTCGTGAGTTTTATTTTGTGTATCGAATTGCTCTCTTTTGTCCCGTTAACAAAAAATTTTATCGTTCAATCGTTGCAGCCACACAATGGCAGTTATGGTATAGGAAGGTATAGTTTTACAAAATAATGTTATATATAGCTCAGTTGATACCAAACTGCAAAAAAGAGAAATGATTCCTAATCAAGGAAAATATAATAGACATAAAAAGCAATAAATATAATAAACACTTCCGAAATGAGTTTTTATTTTTAGAACCCACAGAAGCCAATATATTTTCTAGATTTCAAGAAAAGTATAAAAAAGCACGATTTGTACTACACTTGATAAGATTATTATGTTGATACTACGGAGTAAAATATCAGAAAATTGATTCTTAGTTAAGGAAATAAAATATAACCATGAAAAAATCTGAATACTAAATACTTCCAATTTGACACGATTTTGAAATGAGAATTCTTTTTTATAACTCTTAGAAACAAATGTAGCCAGGTAAAAAAGTCAGCAAAAAACTTTAAAAAAAATCTTCAGGGAAGCTCAAGGTATTTCGGAAAAAAACCCTGAAAACTACCTTAAGGTAAAAAACCTGTATTCCCCCCCCCCCTACTTTTTTTGTCCGAAATACCTTAAGTTTCCCCTTAAGTTTAAGTTAAGTAAGCTGCTTGAATATAAAATGGAAATGCGTAATTTACATTAAAAGTGATACAGAAAATAGAAGACTAAATTATCTGAAATCGGAATTTTTAAAACTTTGAAATGATGTCAAGAGTTTGACTAACTCTAAATAACGAAAAAAAATATTGTGTTTGAAGTTAATAGACTGTATTTTATATGATGTGAGATCCCTCCGAGTAGTTTACATTGTTGAATATCTGTTTTCCACGGATGCAATAAAGTTGTCAATAACTGTTAAGAATTTTTTTTTTAGAATTCGTTCTAAAACGATTTCTAACCGAACAGGATCCAAGAAATTGCAGTGCACTAAATAAATCGCAATTTAAAATCTTTCTCGAAATTTTTATGTTTATTCGTCAAATTAAACTTTTAAAACTTTTAGGAATCGTTCATAACCAGTATAATATATCTGAAAAGTAATCACCATAACAAATTTAAAAATTTTAGTCCAACCAATATCAGAGAAATCGCAATTTTAGAACTTTTTTGCTCCTGCATTTATGGGGGCTGTTGTACCTGCATAAAATATAGTATATTTTGGAAAGATTGTTAACGATATTTATTTGTTCCCATTGATTTTTAAATAGGCTACTTGGTTTCAATGATAATACCTCCAAAACACAAAAACGTTACTGTTTTTTAAGATTAGAATGAAAGTACAAAATCAGAAGCCGTTCATCTCGCATTATATACACATAAACATAGACCAGTATAATGCTTCTTCGTTTTTGTTTTCATAGTCATTTACATCATTCGGCAAAAAAACTCACTTTCTTTAATC
This sequence comes from Maratus speculifer, assembly GCA_964019185.1. NCBI lineage: Eukaryota > Metazoa > Arthropoda > Arachnida > Araneae > Salticidae > Maratus > Maratus speculifer. The sequence goes on along the minus strand of OZ025297.1, from coordinate 210,469,808 downwards.
CGAATTGCGTCAAAATTGTTATAAAAGTGCCAAACTATATATAACAGCGAGCTACTGTGAAAAGTATTAAATGCATGGTAATAAGGCATTTAACTGGATGCAGATGATAAATCGCCAAATATTGTTCTTTTAACTCTTTTTTAAACTGCATTCATATCGTATAAAACACATACATTTAAATACATATTAAATACATTTTATTGTAACATCAAAAATTTGTATTTTAGTTACACAAGTGCAAAAATTTGTTTTTGGTGAAGAAAACATTTTCATGGTTAAATTCGAACCCGACTAAAAAAAGTATATTGATTAATTAAAATATTCCGCATTATATTATTATAGTATACATTATGTAATTACAGCAATATTCCGTAATCTGTTTTTTGGGCAACGCTGTGTTTGAAAAAGCGATATTTAATGCTAATGAAATTTAATAGTTGTGACTTTGAGGACTCTGAGGAGCAAGATTGCATATACTTACATTTGAATTGAAACTTTTATTTTTATAACTGATGCTTACATGAATAATTATTATGTTAATGGTCGAGTTTCATTCGGAACATGTGTAAAATTCGACTTGTCTCGTGGCTTGCTCAAAGCCAATTTTATATTGCTATTATAACTCTAATACATTTCTAACAATTCTGTTGTCAGTGTTATCTTTGTTTGCCGCCAATCTTGCCTGTTATCTAACTATTGAACTATTGGACATTTTGTGTGTACAAAAAGGAGTTCTATGGTAATTGTTCCATTTCGCATACCATGTACCAATTGCAATATTTAAACTTTTTTGGTGAACATTTGCCAATATTTTTTCAAATCCCATTTATTTCATTAAAAAGATAAACGATCCATTCCGTTGATTTAAAGTGCATGATTTTCAATAATTACATTTTACTTTTGAATTTCACTTTGCCTTGGCTCTTTTTTTAAACTATTTGGGAAATTGTTGTAATTTTTAGTCGAGAATAAACCTTGTGATGTCAGCATTTTTTTTTTATATAATTGGTCGATGGATATTAATGTTTGATGTATGGTATATGTAATATATGATTCTGACTCTGGTGTTATGTAAGTCACGTTTTAACCATCATAAAAATTATGTTTTTGCTAATTTTTATTGACACGATAGGAAACATTTTTTGCTTTTAACAATGGGTGTCAACATTGACCTAAAAAAAAAAAAAAAAAAAAAAAAAAAAAAAAAGAGAGAGAGAGAGAGAGAGAGAGAGAGAGTGGTTTGATTATCGAGCCCCCTGATTACTAAATGTGCGATGATCGCAAAAAAAGAAACAGTCGAATGTTGAATCGTTTAATTGTGAAATACATTTTTTTAATATAGAATTTATTTATAAGTCTTAGTTTTTAGTCTTTGAAAAAACCATTTACTAAATAGTAGTTTTAATTAGTTAAATTACATTTTTTATTAAAGAAACTTTTGATTATTATTATTATTATTATTATTATTATTATTATTATTATTATTATTATTATTATTATTATTATTACTTTGGTGTTCAAAAGGTATGTTTTGTTGCAAAAAATATAAGTAGCAATGAAACAAAGCTGTCTGCCGCACTAAAAGAGGCTATATCGGCATGAGATATAGTACCTTATCATTCCTCCAATCTCCTGACATTTATTCTCCTAAAATTCAGAGAAAAGCTTTCTCAATATGAATTGCACCAAATGCCATATATTTCTAGTCAAATTTAATGTATTAATTTTGCAATTACGAAAAAAAATTAACCAGTAGTCGCAATGTTTTTTTTTTTTTGTCTGTTGCAGAGTGTTAGATAGAATGGTGATAAAAGTGGTTAAATTCCTTGAATTAAATAGTATTGCGGTTGTTGGATTGTTTGCGCAGAAAGTCACCCACGAAACGTAGTATCCAATATTATTAGTATATTGACACAAGACGGGTTTCAATTAGGCAACATTCATACCTGCATTTTTATAGATATGAATTCGGGCTTTGCTTCAGAAGAATTTCAAAAAATAGGTTCAGCAGTTTGTAGTTATACAGGAGTAAATGACACTTTAATGACACATTTTGTCTAAGTTTATACTAAACATCTAGAAATTGACATAGCGGTATTTTTTACATAATGACATTGTATTTTTTATTAGTAATCTAAACTTCATATCTCGTTTGATAAAAAGATACACTGTGTATTGTGCTTAACATCTATGTCTGCAAATAATTAAACATTCTGAATTAATTATTTAAATTATTATTCAATCATCAATGATACTAAAAAAATAAATAAAATTGATTCATCAAATAAATTTATGGGAAAAGTTTTGTTTATATATTATATATTCAAAATATTTTTTTATAATTTTTTTTATTCATTTTTTTAATATTTTTGTATATTTTGTTTTTAATATAATAAACATAAGATATAAATATTAATGAATTATATCTCACATCGTCTTTTATTACAAGCAATAATAAGCGTTATTTATTTACCTACATAAAATATTTCAAACATTTTATTTATATTACAATTAGAATTGATGTATATCAAAATTCACTAGTAAAAAATCCATAAAATACATCTTAATATTTTTCTTAAAGTAATAAAAATTTCAATCTAATTGGGTAATATTTGATTGTTCCTCTTGTATGGGCCAACGCGTCCTAAAATATGGCCAGTCTTTAATGTTATGAAAATTTTTAACTGATAATGCTATAAAAGAGTTAATCTTTAATCGTTATTTATATTAATGTTACATTCTTTTTAATTTTGTATCCATTAAAATAGATCATTAAATTAATTTTCAGTAATATTTTATTAAAACGAAGGTAAAAATAAAGCTTCAAAATGAATGAAACAAACAAATAATTACATACATTTAAACAAATATGTCTAAAGTTCAAAAACATTCAATTGAATTTCAACTTCGAAGTTTTTCAAAAATTTTGGCTAAAACCTAAATATTTAGTAAAACATACAAATAAAATTTCCCACGAGAAGAAATAATTTACTCAAAAAGTAGCTCTTATCCAGACACGTGCATTTCCAGTGAGAATTGTTTTGTTACCATTTGGGAAGAAAAACTGTGCCACAAAACAAATAAATCCGCTGTATATTTTTCTCACTGTTTTATTTCTTTGTAGAATGCATTACATATATGAGGTTGTGTACTAAGTAACGGCATTTTTAAGTATATATCATGGATTGTAAATACCTTTTAAGGAAATAAGCGTATTTTTGTTATTTTTTTCGGAAGGAGTACGTAGTTAAGAAAAATCCCAATTTATCCATATTTGTCAATACATATATCCATATTTATCTTTACAATTATCCATATTACGTGAAACTACTTTAAATTTTTATTGCAAGAAGTTTTCTATACATATAAAAAAATCTAAATTTCACTTAATATTGATGTGTTTTTAATGTTGGTATGTTCTCATGCTCTTATGCAGCAGTTTTCACGGTATCCACAATAGCCCAGACTCCAGAACTTAGGTATAGATTTTCATCAAATTTCAGATTCCGCTAGTACTTCATATGAATTAAAGTGTTTTTACTTTATGATGTAAATCGCTCCATAAGCAGTGCAGTTATGCTACCTTTTGAGCGGTTTCCGCAATAACCCTCTTTCACTGATCAATGGAAGGATTTTCATTAAAATTCAGATTCAGTTAGTTCTTGTTATGGCTCTGTGCTGTTTACATTTTTCTGTATGTCATCTACAAGGCTATGCATTTTTTAAACATTTTTGCCATAGATCTGTATCAAAAGCTTATGCACGGATTTCATTTAAATTAGGACTCAATTAGAGGTTTACAGAAATTTTTGCTTATTAGTCTAAAAGGGATTGCTGGAGTTAATTACTCAATAAATGGCGCTCTTTTGCTGTATTTTTCAAATGTTGCATATTTTTAGAGATTTTCATATCTTAAAACCTCTCTTGAGTGTCTCAAGTTTAAATAAATTGTTATTTAATTTTGGCAGTCTGACAGCAAATTTTGAAGTATTAACATGCATGGGATAGAAGGAAGTGTTAGAATGGTTACATTTAACAATTTTTTTTTCTTATCAGATACAGAAAAGTTATTTGGTGGCTGGAATTCCATAAGGACTTAGCTATATAACCTTCGCCGGACGCGCGTTGTAAATTGTACAACAGGGGAAAAACATTCAATTATAGCTGTTTTATTTTAATTTTACAAATGAACAAAAAGGAAAATACCATATAAGTTACACCTGGATAAAATTTATATAATAATTGCACAATACACTTGGATTTATTTAATTATAATGTATTACAACTGAAGTTTAAATGTATAAAAATCTGTTTATAATCACATTGTATAAAAACCAATAATGAATTAATAAACATTAATTCAGTAATTTTGGACTTACAGAATTAGTTATATATTCGATTTACACTATTCTCTTCACATAACAAACATAACACTTGCTGTTTTAAAGGTTGTTTTCAGATAAACTTTACACATTTGTAGCACTTCATTCTAGATGAGGAATTTTTTTACAGCCGCACTTATAACACTAACCTGTCTATTGCAGAGTGATAAACATATTGGAAATTACTTATTATAAATTTTCTAATCAACAATATATATTAAAGAAACCTACTCATCTAGAGTGAAAGATGCATTTTTAGTTCTGGATATGAGATGTTCTTTCGTAAATGATTTTGAAAGTAAATTCTCAAAAAAGTAATACTTCCACATGGTTCTTCATAAAAATTATTTGATAGGAACACTACACGTGGAATTATACCGGAAAAGTACATCATAGTATAAAATATGACAAGATGTCATTTTCTTGTTATTCGAGATGCAGAATTATCATAATATTGATAATATCCCTTTAGTTACTATAAGAATTACTAGTATTCTTGAGATATAGTAACTATAACATAGAAACGAATGCAGCGGCAAAAATAAAAAGAGCTTATAAGTCATGGCTTCTCTCAATATTTTTATTCCAATCCCATAAGCAGCCAGACTGCGGAACATTTCCATGTTAGCTTTCCTTTTGTACCTCTCAAATATAGAAGTTCTATCAAAGCTGTAAATTTACTTCTAGACGTCTGTTTACAATCACATTTCTGATTATACATTTTTTTATTATTTCTATGTAGTTATTAATGCAACCAATTATTTCATCAATTGTGTTCAGATTTCACCAAATGTGTTCATCAATTTTAGAAAAGTATTCATTTCTGAAGCTGTTTATTTTTCATATTTGATTGGTTTAGCATTTTACTGATAATAATTTTGTTCTTGGTTTTGGAGGTTTCTCCGATTTTCTTTTTTTTTCATTTTTTCATTTTCTTTTCCCGTATAAGAATTTTTGCCACTACTATTTTTAATCATCATCATATAATTTGATTAATTTATTTCAAAATCAGTTCTGTGATTTTAATCTTCATCTCAATCTAATTTTCATCACTCAAATCATATTTCATTATAATTAGGAAAGTGCAGATATTCTTCAATGTCCATATTATCACTATCATTATTTTTGTTAGATATTAATCAACCATTTTATGTTATCCGTTGTCATTTAGACGTTTTTTAAAATCAAATTTCAATAAAACAATTTAGAAATAATTTCACTGTGGAACATTCTACTAAGAGAAAATTCTACAAGCAGGCGCGCGCTGCAAAAAGTACAACATTGTAGATGGTCACTGATTAAAATGACCGGTGAAACAAATTGTCAAATCTTAAATGCAAATAATTTACAGAAATATGGCGAGAAATATATAACAGACAAATACAAGTAGTTATTAATGCTCTTTGTTATTTGAATGTTGTTTGAAAGAAAAAAGAATTAAAATATTTAGTAAGTTTAGTAGTTTTTACAAGAGCGCACCAGGCGGAAGGTCAAGTTTACCTAATTCATGCTTCTTAAGATAATTTTTAGGTACTTTCAATATAAAACTAACCGTGCCTTTCATCGACCCATTTTATAAGAGCCACATTCAATAAAAATATTATAAATGCCCTAAATAATATTCCTGTCAGTTGTTTCCTTCTGATAAGAGGAAAATGCTTAAACTACGGATAAAACCGCAAAATCAATTGTCGAGAATGCTGAAAGGTCACACGTGATGCAATAATTAAATAAGATACCGCAAATATATATCTCACCTTAATCAGATTCCAAAATAATGTTTTTATGTTGTGTCTTATGGTTTCTTACGTAACTTATTTTAAATAAATTTTTTGCTTTTTTTAATACAGAATTTTATTTTTCAAAATATATAAATGATAGCATTGAAATTTCCCTTCGTTAAAGCTTGGAATAAATCTAATATTTTACTAAATTTGTATACACGCATTTCTATATTAAATAAAAGTGCTAAATAAATAAATAAATACACAATGCTTTAAACTCCTTAAAATATCTTAGAATTTCGAAACAAAGAAACGAAGTGTAATTTATTCCTATCAAAAATAATACATTTATGTTATTCAAAATGTTTCATCATATATTTTATTTGGAAGAAAAAAAAGCTTTATGTTCGTTGCATTGTTTTAAATACAAACTAAAGTTAAAGGCATCTATAAAAACCGGACATGTTTTCCTACAATATATGCATTTATTCCAAAATTGAAATTCTCATCCATGAAACAGGTGATGTGATAAATATTTATAAAATCAACAGAATTATTCTAGCTCATTGCATATTCAACAAGTTTTTGAACAAAGTAAGGGAACCTATTAAGCTTTAGAATACCATTTGAAAACAATTTAATAACACTGTGTTGTAAGAGTAAAGTTTTATCTTTTAGGAAATTGGCATTTTGCATTAGATTTTCAGAAAATGTTATTATAATATATAGAATTATTTCTTATGACTATGGTTTAACTGTAAATTGAAATGTTATAACACTTACCATATAATTTTAAACAAGCGTGATCTATGATAATCTTCTCATTCGAAGAGAATTTATTTAATCATAAGAAAAAATATTTGTTGGAGTATAATTTTTTTTTTTGCAATTCAAATCTTTTTTTACTAACTAGATAGACCTTATAAATGTTATAATTTATATATTTCATTTAGAAAGGTAAATTCTATGCATTTTTTTCAGGATTTCGATTTAAATTTTTTTCACAAAATTTAAACTGTTTTTTTTACAAATAACTGGATTTATAATCTAAAAATGCATCTTTACAAATTAGATGAGAAAGAAAGCGCATTTTTGACACATCTCCAATATAACAATTAGACGAGTTTAGAAGTAATTAGATACCTAATTTTGATATATAATTGTCAAATTAAATGTGAAAAAAAAACATATTTTATTTTTAACATGTTTCCAATAAAACAATTCGACAAGTTTTCATATAAATAGATTCTTAATCAGAATTTTTTTTCAAAATTAAATAAAAAACAAAACATATTTTTTGACACATTTTAATCAACAATGAGACAAAATTTCAAGAAGAATTCGTCATCAGCTGTGTTTTTTTAGCTCGAAATTTATCCTGCATTTTTTATTTTTTTTAATGGTGAATTTAACAAAGTGCATTATTTGAATTATTATTTATCAGCAGTTTATTGGTGCTTTTTCACCAAGTCTGCAAATTGTTTTTATATTATTAATTAATAAATTATATTTTAATGTATATTTTTTTATTTTACACTTTCATCTTAAGAAGTGCAATTAGTAAAAAAGAAAAAGTTTGTTTTATAAATGCTTTGTTAGAATATTTAAATAACGTTAAATAAAGAAAAAACAAATTAATAATGAAAACAAGTAAGAAAAATTATGTGTTATGCATCGATTATAAAACACTTTCCAATACTTCCTCTTTTTTTTTTTTTTTTTTTTTTTTTTTTTTTTTTAAGGGAAATAATGTTACTTCCTGTAGCCATACCTATATTCCAATACCTTTTGAAAAACCCTGTTTTTGATCTGTCGGTTGATATATACATATATACGATGTAATGGGTAAATTTATCTTAGCAATAAAATATCTTAAATGTCTTAGCAGACTGAAATTTCTTTTTCAGCTATTTATACTAATAGATGGAGACATACTTGAATAATTTTGCTCAGCCTTGTAATTCACTCAGTATCATGATTACACAACAGTATTTAGCAAAAATTTATTTTAAACTAAAACCCTCTTAAAACTGCTGAAATCACATTCTTAGAAATTATCATTCAAAGGGAGTTCAAGCATGCAATTCTTTGTGTGGCCCTGTATATTATTTTTCTATAATCTAGAAACATTTCTTAGTAAACTGAATGAATGCAGTTCAGCTTAAAAATGCATAAGTTATTTAAAAACCATCTTTAATAATTTATGCTCATATTCAATAACATTTAGAGATCTTTTGTGTAGCCCGGTATTTAAATTATAACATTTAAGCACACCATGCAATATGCATAAATTTAGTGAAACTTAAAAGTGCACATCATAATTAAAATGAATTTCATTTATCCATCAAACATCACCGGATACATATACTGTATTTCCAAAAAAATGTACTATTTGAAATATTTTTGTGTCCCAGTAAATACTATGCACATTGTATTATCACGACTATATCATAAAACTTATATTAAGCCTCAGCGACGTATATGGATTTCATTGTTCATAAAATAATTTAATAAAATAAAATATGTTGCACACAATTCCCCCTTTACATGTTCAAAACAAAATTCTGTTGTGTGGCGCTGTAAATGAATTATAGTTATTTTTTTCATATTTTACAGAATGCATGTTTCAGTGCACTTCGTATATGCATGTAAATTTCAAATGTTTGACAGGATGTATCATCTTTAAAAATCATTTCATTAATTCGTTACATTAATGAATATGGGGAGTAGGGAAACATATATGCGGCATCACTTCGACGATACCATGCGCTCAGTCTTATAAACAATGCCGATGCGTCGCTTTCTATCTAGTTCAGTCCTTCTACCTGGGAAGACCTCAAAGTAGGATCTGAAGTTTAGCTCTGAACTTATTCCCAAAACTTGTAGATGTAAAAGTATTTATCAGCAATTTAATTCTTGCTGCGTTCATTTACGGCTGGTGAGATATAACTCAGATCTTTTGTTGTTATGCATGACTGGACTTTGATACAATTCTCTTTCTCTTTCTTCTCTCTCTCTCACTTCCTCACACACGCATGCACACACACACGTATATATACCGGGTGTCCCAAAAATGACTGATGGATTTTAAAATTCAATAACTTGCAAACGGTGACAGCTATTTAAAAAATTTTTGCAGGAGGGTTATGTAATGTATAATGTCAGGGGTTTTTTACCGTAATTTTTTATTTTAATTCGAATTTCAAACAATAGGTGGCGTTGACGGCGATTGAAGGCCAGGTGATCAGTGCTGAGTCAGGCGTCGACCTTGAGGAGCACATGGCATGTCACACTTGACAGGTAGGTATTTTTTTCGTTTATCATCCAACCAAAATCAGTTGGGGGGGAATATTAGGTTTTAAAATATGTGCTTTTTGCCTTATTTTTGCTTGGTAATTAGCTCTTCTTATGGCTGGGTGAAAGGCGGCTTGAGTTGGAGGTATATTTGCTCCTTCAGCTTGCTTTTTGTAAATAACCACTATTCTAGCTCACTCAATGTTTTGATGTTTAATTTTGGCATGTACACTGAACATATGTATCCTTCAACTGCAATATATGTTTCATCTCAAGGATATCTATTTGACCTAATGCGGCGAGTGCTTTCAGAATTCTGTCGTTAGCATTTATGAAGTTCTTCCAGAAACTGGTTTTTGATTTACCACTAAATGAACCAGTGGTGTCAGATCCAGAAAGAGAATGCAGTCCCAATAAAGCCCAACAGATCTTTTCTGACCTAAAGATTTATAAATTAAGCCAATAGAAATGTTGCGCTTCTGAGGACCAGCTAAAAATAATACTGTATCACTTGATAACTCTGGATATTTATTGATCGCCAGTATGAGAACGTCAGTATCTGGTGAAAAAAATGTTAATTTTTGAGCTCCTCTTTGAGTTGCAAGTACTGCGTGAAGGAATAACTTTGTATCAGCTTCTTCTTGTGAAATGCTAATATCTTCTACCATTGTTTTATTTGATTTGACTTCGCCACGATATAAAACAATAACAGTTTTTTCTAAATTAGTAGATTTTTTGAGCAAATTTTGACATAATATTACAGTAAGCAAATCTTTATTTGTATAATGGGATAAAAGTTTTTTCATTGTGACAGTTTTCATACGCACCTTTTCTTCGACTTTTTATATAATAGGGGTTACCATGCTGCCGTCTTTCTCTGGAGGCATTTTTTAGAGAATTCTCAAAATAAGTATCGAATATGATATGTATTTCTGAATATTCATTGTACTTGATTAAATTTTTCTCGCTGAACTGATCAGCCAAATCTGCAACAGTTTTAGGGCTTTTTGAAGGTATCAATGCATGTAATTCTGGCATACCATCAATGATTGCAACATCAGAGTCAGAGGATTTTAGTTGGACTGCACTTCTGTTAGCCTCTAAAAAAGTATTGAGAATGTCCGTTGTTTGTTCTTTTGTGCAAAGTTCTTATAAATGATGGATTAGCTTACTTTTGGCCTGGGTTTTATGCATCGTTCCATTGCTTGCGAATAAGGATTGTGGAACTGCAGCTAACTCGTATTTCTCGATACATTCTTCCAAATTTATATCGGGACGCGAGCGGCATAGAACGACAAGACGATTAAACAACTTTTTGCCATCCTTTATTTCTATAATGCCTTCTGTAGTTTCTACTGATACTTTCTGGTACTTTCACTTTTTTTATCACTGTTTTACACAATTTCATTTTTTTGTGTGAAAAATGGTCACAAAATATTTTTGTTCCATTGATAATGCACTCCTGAACAAACTTTTGGTATTCTTCTAAACCAATGTCTGGCATTCTAGTTACATCATGTTTCACATCAGGTGGTGCAACAGTCATTGTAACGATATTGAGTAGTTCGTCCCCATCATAGGTAAAAGGATTGACGTGGTTTTAGAGACATTCCACTAAATCACTAAATTTTTTATAACGAACTGAAACAGCACAATTTGCTTCGTGGTGATCTTCAGCTTTTCTCAATTCTTTTGCCTCGGCTTCTAGAGAATATAATTTTCTCATTCTGTAAAATTTTTGAACATTAATATATAATATGCATATATATATATATATATATTAAACGGATTTTTTTTTTTGCAAGTTTCAACCATTTCCCCTCCCCTACCTAGTTGCGGGAACCGGATGCACACTATTGCTTTTCTTATTCTATAAAAGCTTTAAATAATATATATGTATATTCCGCTAACCTCCCCTCCCCTCCGCTTCCCTTACCCCCGTCTCCCTAATCACAAGTCCCGAATATCCACCAATGCCATTCTCATTCTATAAACGTTTTAAACCTTGATATTTATGCATAATTTTTTCGAAACAGAATTTTTTTATTGGCCCTTTCGAATTCCTTCCCCCCTCACTACCCCTCCCCAGTCGCCAGTCCCGGATGTCCACACATTTTTTTCCTAATTTAGAAAGGTTTTAAAAATTAATATTTATACATAATTTTCTTTATTTTTTATGAAATGGAATTTTTTCTCTAGCACTTTTCAACCCTTCCCCTCCCCAGTAGCGGATCCCTAATGTACACAAATGTTTTTCGTAATCTATAAAAGTTTTAAACATCAATATTTATACATAATTTTCTGTATTTTTTATGAAACGGAATTTTTTCCCTTGCAATTTTCAACCCTTCCCCTTCCCCTCCCTCTTCCCCTCTCCCTCCCCCTACTCAGTCGCGGGTCCTGGATGTCCACAAATGGTTTTCCTAATCTATAAATGTTTGAAACATTAATATTTATACATAATTTTCTTTATTTTTTTATGAAATGGAATTTTTTCCCTTGCACTTTTCAACACTTCCCCTCCCCCTCCCCAGTCGCGGATCCCGAATGTCCACCATCGCTTTTCTTAGTCTACAATACATAAGGAACAAAATGAGACCACTCGAGATACTTAATCATAAAATTGCACACGGACCTATGAAAAGCTGTAATTAGAAAACCCACTATTAGAAAAGTTCATTGTGTAAAATATTTCTTCCATACAAATCTTTTAAGCAATAAAGAAAAGGGTTTCAAAAGTTCTTTCAGTATCTATCTAAAGTAATATTGAAATTATAAGGGATATAGTTTCATATTAATAATAACTTTCTAACATGTTGATAAAAATTAGTGAATTTTATTTAAAAAGATAATTAAAGTTAAATAGAAGTATAATCGCATCAAAATATTAATATTTATTGCGTTTATGAAAATTTATTTTATGTGTGATTTATAAATAATTTAAAACAATAAACTTTTTTTTCATTAGTTAGCGTTTTTCAAATGAGTTTCATACGCATTTTTTTTTATTTCTATAGCACTACATTTATCCACATGTATGTTTTTATTTATTTAAATTGCATTTGGGGACGCAGTCAAAACAGTTATAATCATCAGAAATTTCTCGCTTTGAAATGTCTTATTTGTGAAACATTTTGAACGTAAAATAAATATTTACATGAAATATTTTCGCGATTCGTGAACTATTAGTATATTATACAGTGAAATCGATTGTAGTATTCATTTAACCATTTATAGTCATATATTTTAGTTTGCATACATTAAATTTTACATATAATGATCAAGGGTCCAATTATTTAATTTCTTAATAATAAATTATGTTTATTATAAACTAAAATAATCATTATTTGAAAATGTTAAAATGATATTATTGCGCGATTTATTCAGTGTCAAATCTGTATATCATAAATTTAAAATGGTTAAAGATTTCTGCTAATAAACTATTACATTATTCAATCATCATATTATTCTGAATAATTTTCTTTTAAACCAATTCTATTTATGTGTTATATACAAGAAATTACATGAAATATACGAAATAACTTTACTATATTCAGTTAATTAAAAAATTTTCAAGCATATGCGATTGTACAGATGTGTTCAAACCAGTTTTTAAATCTCATTGAAATTAAAATCATATTCTCATTTTATAGCTATTTGCAATTTTTACATTTTTATAAAAACTTTTTCTTTTATATATACTATGAGATATAACTCAAGAATCTGGATTACAGAATATAAAGTGATATCCTTACTTTTATATTAATATATTTTCATTTATTTTAGATATTCCTCTAAGAACATTAAAAAGCTTTTTATATCAATTTTGAAAAAAAAAAATGACATCACTTAAAAGCGATATTTTCGTACGAGTTAATTACACCAAGAATTTGCCAAAGTGATTGTTACTTACTCGTTACTGTCTACTGTTATTCTGATTAATTAACTTTTTAAGCGTTTAGTTCGAATAAATGTCTGCTAAATTTATGTTTTATTTATATACTTTTATATTATTGATGAAATTTAAACTTTGTTATGTAATATCATCCAAAAATAAGTGCAGAACTATTTATCTTAACAGAAATGCAAATAATTAAACCTTTAATAATTATCTCCATTCAGTAATAAAAGATTTTAAAAAAGTTACATGCAAAAGATAAAGTTTTGAAGCAGATTATACTTGCAAGTTAATTTTTTTTCTATTCGACAGTTCAAAAATTGAAAATTGGGGGTGTTTAAAATTTAAAGAGAATTGAAGTAAAAGTCAAAAGTAGTCATCTGCTGTGGAACGCCGTTAACATGATGTCTGTTCTATGTGTCTAAGTTTGTTTAAGTCTGTATCTAAGTTTGTCAATTATAATATCGATAACTAAATATGTGATGTCTTGCTGTATATTTTACCACGCTTTTATTAACTTCACCTGTATGTTTGTGAGTTTGTAACTCTCCTTATTTTATATATGTTCACCGATTACTCCGAAACCATGCAACCGATTAATTTGGTTTTGGTGTTAAATGAAAGACGATGCTCTCGAATTGGTACCACTTCAGTTTCACCGAAATTGGTTCGGTACTTTTTTAGTAATTAGGCAAAAACTAATAAAATCAGTGATTTTTCGCTAATTAAAAGTGTTGAATACGTTCACTGAATGGAGTGTCGACAGCGTGGCCGAGCGGTCTAAGGCGCCGGATTGAAGCTCTGTTTTTCGAAAGAGATTGTGGGTTCGAACCCCACTCCTGACGTTATTTACATGTATGTAAATTTAAAAAAAATTCCGTATTACAATTTTTTTAACCGGCTTCAGAAAAGGAAGAGAAAGTTATCAATTCGAAGCGTATGTATTTTTTTTTCTATGTATGTTGACCAATTACTCTGAAACTATCCAACCGATTAATTTGGTTTTTGCATTAAATAAAAATATAGTTTAAAAAAACTAAAAATCACGCTTTTAAAGTAATCAAACTAAAAAGTGAAAAATAAATATAGTTTAAAAAAACTAAAAACACGCTTTTTAAATATATCAAATTAAAAAGTGAAAAAAATAATTCGTACTATAAGCTGAAAACAAAAATAGATGAAAAATACTATATTACTATAAAATCATTGTTATTATAGAAATCAATTAATAAGCAATAAATAAAATTATCGTAGAAAAAAAGCGTGGGGTGCTTCTTAAGAACTGATAGATGGATCATGGTAGATGGAGCACCGCACGCTTTTTTTCCACGATAATTTTATTTATTGCTTATTAATTGATTTCTATAATAACAATGATTTTATAGTAATATAATATTTTTCATCTATTTTCGTTTTCAGCTTATAGTACGAGTTATTTTTTTCACTTTTTAGTTTGATATACTTAAAAAGCGTGTTTTTTAGTTTTTTTAAACTATATTTATTTTCACAACCACTTCCCTCTGCTATACAAAATAGGAAAGGAAATATGTTATTACTAAAATTCATTCACTCAAAATTAATCATTTGTCTGCAATACATATTTTATGTCAATATATGTAAAAGAAAAAAATCTTAAATAGCCATATGAATGTTATTCATTTTTACCAAACCAAACTGGCAATACGAGTGACCCATATAAAAAAGAATGTTTTATGTTTTAAAAAAAAGTTGTCACGAAACAGAAAGGCGTTCACCTAACTAGTTTAGGAATTGTGAAAGAATAATGCTTGAAAAATTCAAAATTAATTTCTTTTGTATTCGTCTCAAAAAAAATTACATTCTTATTACTTTGATGGATCTTGGTGTAATATAATAAAAATGTAAAATAATTAATAAATTTAAATTTTAAGGATAAAGGTTTCTGCAGTCTATAGTTTTCCGTCCTCGGTGCATTGAGGACGGTATGATATGCTACCGAAACCAGTGTGCTTAAAATTTGAATTTATTGGTGCTAATAACGTGGATATTTTTAGATTTTTATACTATTGCACGTTTGAAAGTTTTTAGCAAAATTCATTAACCACAAGTTGAAATTAGATTTAAGTTCAGATTCGTATATTGGACGCTCATGATATCTTCTGTTAAAAAAACAATCCTAACTCTTCTGCCTATTGTCTCAGAGAAGACTTTACTCTCGCACAGAAACCTTTTCCTGTTTGCAACAAATCACGGGCCTTTTCTCGATTATCTTTTAAAATTCGGAAAATTGACTCGGGTTACTGCACATGTGGAGAATGAGGAATCTCGTTGCACCATGTAACGGAATGCACACTAATATCCATATACCACCCCAGAATCTCCAGAACGATAAGACTCTCTTTATGGTTCAAAATAATAAGAAAACAACCAGAACTATTACAAAAAACCATAAACTGCGTAACACTGATTGAAAACAATCAAAGACATTTCCAAATGCCTCCATGGGACCTTTTATATGATCATGATGAGCTATGGAACTAACCAAACAAACTTTTACTTTAAAACAATTATAGATTTAGCGTTACTGTTAAAGAAAAATTTTGCCTTATGCGTCTCTAAAATATTCAGCTCGTCTATTTTACTATTGTTACATGTATTTATTTCATAATCTCAATTACTTTTTGTTATCTACCTTTATTTTATTACTGTATAACTATTCTGTATCTTTTTAATAAACATTGCTAGGTGGGACTAGTTGGGCTCAAACCAATTGGTAGGCCTCCCCACCTGGCTGAATCTGAATCTGAACCAGAGCAAGCAGCTTTGTCTATTATAATATCGATAAATAAATATGGGATGTCTTGCTGCATATTTTTCTCAACCATCTAACTCCGCAAAACAAAATAACAAAGAAATATGTTATTACCAAAATTCTCACACTCGAAATTAATCATTTGACAGATATAAATGTTTTATGTGATTTTATGTAAAACAAAAAATCTTACGGAGCCATTTTCATGTGATAATTAATTATTTTTGTCAAACTTCCGATGTAAATAGCAAGTTTTTTTTTTTTTTTTTTCAATGATTAGTTACGAAACAGAAAGCCGATCGCCTAACTAGTTTTAGAATTATGTCAGAAGAAAAAATGAAAATAGGGTCATTCCACACCAAATGAGCAAATCAGGAGTGGCTGACATGTCACAGATTTTATTGAAAATCATCATATAATTAGATCACAATCATTTACGAGGAAACGCAAAGTAGTAGAGTTCAGACTTGTTTATTTCAGTATAAAAAATTACATTAAAGTTGAGACGAAATCGAGGTCTTGTGTACATGCTTGAAATTTCAAGTTTGATTATTTGCGGTAGAAATGGAAAGATTGTAATAAAAATTATTTACACTTAAGAATGAACTATAAGTAACAGATTAGCATAATTTAGTAATTGTATTTTTATTTTATAATTTAAAAATAAATAAATAATAAAAAAAAATCGTGGAAAAAATAAAATATTTCAGTTATATGTTTTAAAATGAATGACACTTTTTTCCGAATTCAAATTTTTTTTTTGCCATTATAGCTAATTGAATATATTTAATACATCTATAATTTAATTCTTGCCTTTTTCATTCCTTTATGAGAAAAAAAAATAAATAGTGAAAACTGCTGATTAAAAAGTCAACATTTTTTTCATTTTTTTGGAGACGAATAAAAGCTTTTAAAAGTTTTAAACTCTTTGATATTACAGATAAAAGTGTATATTTTAAGTATACGGAGTTTTATTCTTGCTTTAAGTTTATTTTTGCCTCAAGAATATTTTTAATTTGTCTAGAAGAAAAACGATTTTTTTCTTAAAATAACAGTATTTTAATCTTAAATTCAAGTAACAAACATAGATGGCAGCACAGGTCTATTTTTAGCAAGAAATTTGCAAAAAAGCGCGTGTTTTCAAAGAAAGATTTTCTTTAGAATGTTTCAAATATTAGTTTTTTAACCCATTTTTGTTATGTTAAAAATTTAAAAGGCAGTATTGAAACTTTTTTAGTGTGTCATGGACTTATTGATTCTTATGTATCTGCAATATTGTTGATGTAGGAGTTGTCCTTTAATTATTTTTTGAGGTAACATAAGAGGAATAATTATGATTTTGTCATTTTTTAAAAAGTTTCTAAGTTTTTTTGAAGATGAAGGAAATAAATAACAACTTTGAAACTTTGAGAATTCGATCTTCTTACATAGTACTACATCTTGCATCAAATTCAGAGATGTTTCTTTAAATCCTTTGATTTTTATAACATTTTAAATTTTTTTAAAAATTACAAAATTTCAATATTTACAACCAATTTATGATTAATTATGATATTATCAAATTATCGTTACTTAATAAATATAAAGATTGATATCCAGAGATTTCAATATTATAAAAAAACTTCATTTTTGTTAAATAATTTTCAAAATATAGAACTTGAAACTTGCAACTTTCGAAGATTATCCGCTAGCCATTCTATATCGCAAGTTTTTTAAATGTCCAAAATTGACAAAATGCTTTATTTTTCGTCAAAGTATTGTGCACACATACATTTGAATATGAAATGAACACGTATCTCAAATTTTATTAAAATCGGATTCTATGCAGCAACGGCTTTTTTTACATTTTTACTCATTTGACATGGAATGACCCAATAACAATGTTAAATTGTTTTGTAATCGTCTCAAAACAAATTGCATAGTTATCATTTTGATGGAACTTGATGTAATCAAATAACAATGCAAAATAATTTACGTTTAGAAACAAGAAATTTAAATTTTAAGCATAATGGTTTTTGTAGTCTATAGCTTACCGTCCTCTAAGCATTGACGACGGTAAGATATGCCACCGAAACCAGTGTGCTGAAAATTTGAATTTATTGGTGCTAATAACGTGGATATTTTCACATTTGTTTACTATTGCACACCATAAAAATTTGCAAAATAAATTTTTCTAGCAAAGTTCATTAACCACAAGTTGAAATTAGATTTCAGTTCAGATTCGTATATTGGACTCTCAAGATATTTTTCATTAAAAAAAACACTTGTAGACTATTTTCTGAAATATATTATTATTTATTTTTTAAGTAAAATTTATAAATTTGAGAAAAATAAAAATATATATAATTTATAGAATGGGAGTGTTTAAAAAATAGTTTTCTTTTTTTCAAAATCTAATTACTTATGAAAACACATTACATGACGAAAGATCAAAATTTTAAGAAGGATTTCCTTTTATTAAATTTTCTGAAATGCAATAACTTACAAGTGTGATTCCATAAGTTTACAAATACCAATGAAAATGAAGGATTATCAGTAAAATTAAAAAAAAAATGTTTGTAAGATATTTTGGACCTTAAAAATTATTCCGTCTGTGCTTTGGAACTAAAAGCGCTAAAAAAACCGCATAAATAGAAAAAGGCTGAAATTCCTTAACAGTAATGAAAGAAATGTTTGCTAATAAAGCAATTTACAAAATTATTTAACCCTGAAATAGTTCGTATGTGAATAAACGTTATTTTTTATCGAATATTTTTCAAATACAAAAACAGAAATGTAAAAGTATATTTTGTACTTTTATTATTATAGCCTATATTTTTAATTGTACAATTAAAATGAAAAATGTTATGTAGGAAAATTTCCCTTATTCATTGATTACAGAGTTAAATGTGAGGGAAATTGTAAAGCTATTGTATTTAAGGACAGAAATAAAAAGTCATCTTACACTGTAGATACAGTTCAACCCAGTGTTATTGAGCAAAACATTAACGGAAAAGTAAGGGAAATTATGAGGATTCAGATTTGCATAGTCGTCACTGTCCATGGTCGGAAATGTTTCCTGTCGCAGTAGTGACGACACAAAACACATGACAGAAACTACATTAAATTGGAGAAAAAAATATATTTATTATTCTTATTGCATCAAAACTGCCGGTACATTGCTGCAATGTGACGAGGAACGTGTCGCACGCATAATGCAGCAGCTGGGGAAATTCGGGACATTCCCAGTATTTTCGAAAACATACATCTTCCATATGTCACAGTTACCCATTCATCTCCATAGTCTTTATTTCAAACTCCTACTTTGATGACGATCGTTTTCTGTTTTCTGTTCTTTTTTCTTAGTTTTTTGTTATACTAAGCACCTTAGAAAAGATTTCTTTTGTTTTTCGTGTCCTGTCTTTTTTGTAATTTGTGTTGTGACTACCGCGACATGAAAGTTATTCTGACGCTGGGTTGCAGTGCAAAACTGAATCTTTGTGAATCCCTACCTCTCCTTATATCGACACAATATTTCTCTGTTCTCCTGTATAAATATATATATACGTTGGTATTTATCAACATGAATGGATCAGTTACATGTTCCATGTATAAATGACATAAATGTGAAAATTTGTGTATTATTCTGTGATAAAATAGCGTCATAGATGTAATTGTAACATACGATTTCATTAAAACGTCTTTTTTTTCTGCTAACATAATACAAATACAACATAAATCAGTCTTCATCACATGCAAATTTCATTAAAACTGATACTGTCATATGAATTTATTTATGTCTAACCCTCTCATTTTAAGTATAAAACTAACATTTAACGAAAAGGAAACCATCTAAATTAAAATAAAATCAAGTATTATGCTACTTTTCTTGCTTTATAGGTGACCTGGCAGTTGGAATCGCTGAATCGAGTGACTCTTAATAAAAAATAGACGCCTTCTTTTATAAGTGTTTTTTCCAGTAACGTGCTCCAACTTTCTCATAATTCACGAGATGTAAGTGATCCGTATGTAACTTAACGCAGTAAAGTTTTAACATAAAATGGATTTTCTTTTCGCTTCACACACGCAATAATCAACAATTTTTATTTAAAAATCTCAAGCTCAAATAATAGTATTCTATATAAATGTTTCCAAAAACTCCGGAATATACGTAATCACATTTTCCGAATGTTGCGAATGTAACTTTTCACTATTCCTTGCCTGCGACGGCCCTACAGTGTAAATATAAATATGCAGGAGCTTTTACTTATGTATATATTTAATATTCAATATGAAATCTTACAATGATGGTATAAGTATATTGAAAATCATAAAATAAGACAGCGCTGAACTGTCGTACAACCGACTGCTTTTATATTATATGCCATAAATCCTACAAAAATGGATCATGAGTCTGAAAGACCTTATGATTATTAAGGAAAAAAATAGTCGTCTAAATTAAAGCGAATGAGGAATGGTTGATGCGTAAATTGTTATCTGAAATCGAAAAGCTTTCAACTATAAACAAAGCATAAATGAATAGTACATGTATCTGTTTTTCCTGTACTACTTGCCAGATAGTTACAAGAAATTAATAATTGCCCAGATTCGTCCAGAAAATGAGTCCAAACACAGCTGAATAAAACTACTGAATAAAAACAAAAAGGAAATCAACCGACGAATATCTATCTATGTAATTCTCCCTCTCTCTCTATATTTGTATATATATATATATATATATATATATATATATATATATATATATATACATATATAGATCAGGATAGGGATTCTGCATAGGCGTTTAAAATATATGATATATTTCACAATGGTATAACTTAAAGTAAAAAGAATGGTTATACTGCAAAAAAAAAAAAAAAAAAAAAGCACACATGGAGAGAGTTTACCATTGCAACAGAAATACTCACTTATTGGCATAAAATCAACGTCTTCACAAACACAAATATTACTCATCGTCATTGTGTTTTGAAAACACAAACAAGAATAGGGAGAGCAAAAACCAGTTAAGGGAAATAATTTGGATAGACAAACTGCAGGGAATTTTATAGCAAAACAACGACGCAATCTTTAAAATACAGATATCATAAATGATAAAGATGTGTTAAAATTCATCATTTTACGCTATATGCATCAGTAAAAAAACACATTAAATGCTATACTATTAGATCTATCTAAAAATCCATAAGCACTATTGTATAATATACATTTGAATATCATTTAACAAATTTGGCAGCGATATTAATATAAAAAATGTAATAGGAGTTAAAAAATCGTTTTGTTCCATGTTACATTATTAAATAAATATTCAGTTTTTTTTCCTCTAAAGGTCCAGTTCTAAAAAGCATATACTGAATTCCGAAGTATAATCTGAGACTTACTATTTTATCAAATAATCATGCTACGGTTTATTTTTACAGTGCAAATTTAATTTTGTAGTTATACATGAACTAACAAAAATATGATCTTTCCGCATATAATAAAACACACTGAATATTAAATTATAATAAACCAAAGAAATTTTATGAGGTACTTTTGGAATGAAATGATAATGCGAGAGCCTCTTTAATGTAGTTTAAAGTATATTTGATTACATGTTCGTTTACTTTTATCTTTCATTATTTTTATATGCGCATTTTAAATGTCATTATTTAAACTAAATAATGCTTTTTATTTGATTTGGGCTAAAGTTTTATTTCTGTGACTTAAAAGGAAATACTTCTTTTGAAAAATATGTAAAATAAAAATGAAATGCTGTACAGTGAATTATATTTTATTTACTTTGTTATTGCAGAAGTAACCGGACGGAAATAAATATTTCATGTACGACTGCAAAAGATTAATTTTCCAGAATGTGAAATACAATTTTAAAACAAGTTGGAAATTGCACGTGAAGCGTAGCAAATGAGGTGCGTTCGTACGATAACGAAGTTTTAAAAATATTACTCTCATATATCAATCTCATAAAATTGCAAATAGTGAATTACAATTAAAACGCTCATCAATCAATGTTCTCCCTATACCATTTTGTAATGGAATATTTTTCTGTGGCTTTGTAAATCAATAACAAATGTTCTGTGCACCACAAGTTATCCAAAATGTATATTATAATATGTACTTTATAGTTGCATTTAAATTTTATTAATTTCGAATGAGTGTAACACCATTAAAGTGCATTTGAAACATTTTCCCCCATTGACCGTAATGTTACGGAATACTTTTGATCGTCCCTGTAATTGATCTATGCATCCGATTTTCAAAAAAATTGAAATAACTCGATAAAATTATGTAATAATTATGTATTTTAAATTTCAAACGATTAAAATGCATTTGAAACTTTTTTCCCCATTGACCGTAATGTAATGGAATACTTTTGATTGCCCCTGTAATTGATCTATGCATCCGATTTTCATAAAATTTGAAATAACTCGACAAAATTATGTAATAATTATGTATTTTAAATTCAAAACGTATAAAATACATTTGAAACTTTTTCCCCATTGACCATAATGTAATTGAATACTTTTGATTGCCCCTGTAATTGATCTATGAACCCGATTATCAAAAAATTTGAAATAACTCGACAAAATTATGTAATAATTATGTATTTTAAATTTCAAACGATTAAAATGCATTTGAAACTTTTTTCCCCATTGACCGTAATGTAATGGAATACTTTTGATTGCCCCTGTAATTGATCTATGCATCCGATTTTCGTAAAATTTGAAATGACTTGACAAAATTATGTAATAATTATGTATTTTAAATTTCAAACGATTCGGTTGGGTAGTTTTTGCGTTGTTATATTCGGACAGACAGACAGACAGACAGACGGACAGACAGACGGACGGACTGAGCGACAACAATAGGTGCTACGTATTTACATAATTACGAACGCACCTAAAAATGATTTTACACCTTTTAATTATTAAATATATGTTTTTTAACTTTTTACAATATGATGCATCACTCAAGTTTTCAATTGAATTAATGGTTATGCTATGTCTTCAGTTTGTATATTTACTATGAAAATATATTTTTCTTAATAAGAACGTTTTATTTGACAATTTGAAATAAGGTTTAGTAATTGTTACTTCAGCTGCGTTTAATAATTGAAATATATATATATATATATATATATATATATATATATATATATATTTCGATGTGATTAAAACAATTTAATCTGACAATCTTTCATAGTTTCCCACTTAATATAATAAAATTATTACTATTATTATAACTTTTGGTTGGGAAAATAAAACCTGCTGAAAAGTAAATAGATATATGAGTTTTTGTTGAATTTGAGTTTCTTGCGGCTTCAAAATTTTGGTGGTCCGGGATAAATGTCCGGCTTGTCCTTCCCTCCTCCATAAGCATGGCCTGGAATATGGGGTATAAATGAATTAATTACGTATGATAAGATGTAATCTTTAATACACAAAAAAAAACTTTTAATATGATTTCTTTAAGTTTTGACACAATTTTCACAAAATCTTAAATGATTCGACTCATTTCTATATATAAAAACAACAATATATATGAAGTAGAAAACCATTCTTTTGGGTAAAATTTGAGCTCTTAAACACGGACAGACGGGCATTAAAATGTTACGTATTTATATAACTACGAAGGAACTTCAAAAGGTGATGCAGACAACGACATCAAAACACTCTTTAGAGATTAATAAGTTCATGTACATGCATAAGAGCTAACCAGAATCCATATGCTCCGAAAACACTTTCATGTAAATCTTGACTAATGTTGAGATGAAGAAGAATATTTGAGTGTTAGATTGTTTTTCAGCCAGATAAGCATCGCGTGGCAAGCCTGCTTTGTGAATTATGGTATATTATAATAATATAGCAACTGTTAGTACGTATCATAAAATATGCACATAAAAAATATAACATATAGAAATATTTAAGTATACACTTACCTTTGTGCATATTTATGTGTAAAACAATGACATTTTTATCACATATGTAATACATGACATTTTAATAAATAATAATAATAATACTATATGAAACTAGAAATTTTCAATTATAGTACGATTCACTTTAAAATTTTATTAAAAATATTTATGCCTCAGAAATAATAATTTTGTTTTAAAAACATAATTTTCAAATGTATTATAATACATATTTTCTGAAAAAAACCAGAATTCTTACATTTTATGATAAAAATTCTATACCGGTATCAAAACGACATTAAACATTAATAATAAACTTTTCGCATGAGCAAAAAAATGAACAATACTGATACGTATTGACAAGAAACTTAACAAAATTCTGTCTAAAAAATGCTAAGTCTTAGTTATAAGGAAAGTTTTATTCTCCTGCGCTTTGATAAACTCGTATTCGTATTTTAAACAAGGATGACATAGAAACATTGATTAGTCACATAGTACACTGTAAAAAAATTTGATACTTTTGCTGCATCGTCACTCCCCCGCTTTTATAGAATATCTCTCTTCTGACCCATGAGTATGCTCCATACTTGGGTGAAACAATCGTTTTCTATAAAAGCGGTGGAGTGATTTGATGAAAAATTTTCACATAATATTATCTCGTTATCAAGCCGTTAAATAAACCATAAAAAGTCAGTAAATTGAAATATAGTTTTCAAACACTTTATGTGTGAATGGGCAACTTCCTTATTCATCGATAGAAAAATTAAAAATTACACAATGCTGGGAAGTAATTAAGTTTAAAAAGAAAAAAAATGGGTTAAGGATTCGTTGAATCATTTTTTCTAAAATATTTAAAAATACAATCCAGGAACAAATAGTCTTTAAAAACACTTAGAAAATAGAATACTGTTCCTTAGCTTGTCGATAGCTAGCTTGTTTGTGTTAAATCACCAGATATTGTTTTTATTGACTTCATTATTATTTTATAAATTCCATTTAAAATAAATGTTCATTTCGTTTTATTTAAAAGGCGTAATTTTTATTTAATGCTGAAAAGAAATGTCGTTCGTTGTAATTGTCGAGAATTAAATGAAACACGCATTCGTGACACTATTTTCACTTTTATACTTTAACAGAATAAAATGGCTAATTTTTGACCCGTCGATTATTCATTATACACAAATTTATATATAGAAAAATACAATTTTTAAAACTTTGTCTGTCTGAAAATTTTCTGGCAAATATTTTCATGGATTTTTTAAAAATTAATTTCAAATGCTTCATTATCCAACATTAATCTGTGGCAAGGATTAGCCATAAATCCAGTCGTCGGAAATACATAATTTTATATTAAAAATGTTCATATAGACAGCACCATTTAAAAAAATTCAGCAAGCTTTAAATAGTCAATAAACCAATGAAAGAAAATAAATGTGAAAAAATACTGTTTAGTCTTTAAAATGTTAGTACCTTCTCCTAAAAAACTTGTGAAAATTAAATGTATTTTGACACGACTACATAAGGCGTGGAAAGATTTCGGGCAAACGTGAGAAATGTTTCTAAAATTGCCCTGTTACTTTTAAATAACCTAATTTTGTCCTGTTACTTTTACTGTAATAAATAATAGAGCTTAAGAGGCAACTCGACTTGCTCAAAAAAAGGATAATAATGTTAAATTAATCATTGTCAAATATCTCACATTAAATATCTCAAATATCTTAAATTCAAATATCTCAAATTAATTCATTGTCAAATATCTCACTCAAATTTTAATATTTTCACTTGATTTTTTTTCATAATGTAGTTGAAGACAATCTATATTCGGGGTAGTTTTTAATTTTTCGATTTTGGTTATGTAAATATTTTTTTAATATTATGACAGTTTTAAGTTCGGAAACTTTTTCAGCTGGTTCCGAAAGTTAAAGTTATTTTTAAAAAATCTAGAGCGGTTGTAGATGATCATCATATCCAAACGAATCATGTGAAATTATTAAAATTTAAGCAAGATATTTTAAAAATGACCCCCCCATACACTTAACATTATCTATCAGGG
The DNA here is from genome assembly GCA_964019185.1 of Maratus speculifer. Classification (NCBI taxonomy): domain Eukaryota; kingdom Metazoa; phylum Arthropoda; class Arachnida; order Araneae; family Salticidae; genus Maratus; species Maratus speculifer. Next base: position 210,443,754 of record OZ025297.1, on the reverse strand, counting down.
TTTTCTTTGAGTGAATTGAGGGACTTTCGAGTTGCGTAAATTTTACGCGCATTGTTTTGATGCATCTATTACAATTTCTGAGCCATTGAAAGAAATAGTCTGAGAGTAGTATTACTTGACAAAATTTTCTTGAAATAAAACTACATTATAAAAATTAATTTGTGAAAAGTCTGATAATAAGTAAATTTAACTGTAAATAATGTTGCAAATTTAAAATTGTGAAAAGAAAAGTAAAAAAAAAATAGTAAAATTGCAAACAAAAAGGTGGAAATAATTTAGAGTTATACTCGGACAAACCTGGTAAGGGGAGTGCCAGGTGTTATGAGACAGTAATGAAAAAAAAAAGGTATACAGTGCAAAAAAGGCACATTATATCTGTGGCTTCCGGTAATAACCAGGTAAAGCAAATTTTTGAAAAAAAGGAGATAATTTGGGAAAATATAACTTTAAAAGAGTACGTTCATCTGCCATAGATGAAAGTCCAATTTACAGTAAAAATGGAAATCGAATACTTCCCGTCATATGGCTACTATATATTTTCATTTCAAAATTGAAAATTTTTTTAAATGGTTCGCAATTAATAAAAGCCATTTTTATATAGTTATTTTGGCAAAAAAGAGGATCTTATATCCTAATTGAATGTCGTGAAAATTATTAAGTTCTAATCTATTTTATAAAAGTAATGATAAAAAGACATTTGAAAACTGTAAACGTTAATTACTCAAAATATAAAAAAAATGTACCTTACCTAGTTATTAAAAGAAGCCACAAATGTAAACACACATTTTATAAAAATAAGTAATAATGAGTTTAAAGAAGGTAAAATATAGACAATAATAAGGAACTGCGGGGCCATCTATATCCATAATAATGAAGAATTTTAGTCTTTTTCTCTGTTCAAATTCGAAGGCGTCGTAGTCGGGTAGCTTAACTAGTGTTTCATTGGAGAGGTTATAAAGACTACAGTAGAATTTTTTTGAGAGGTCAACTAATCTTTTTCTAAAAGTAAGGACTTTATGGATCTCGGTATTATGCACGAAGAGCATCACTTTACGAATAATGCGGAGATGCTTATTATGGAGCTAATATTTATTATTATTTAAGTGCTTTATAGGGTAACATTCGTAAAATCAGCAAAAACTAATAAAATCACCTGGAGCGTAAAATCTTTCAAACTTACGACGGTTGCAATATCCATATCAACCAGCTGCCTACGTGAGGGTTGGATCTCTGATTGCGAATCAATTTACATGAAATATCCAACTGTGAAGGGATCGGAATACCGCATATACTTTCACTAATAGGATTATTACTATTAATATTTTGAAATGTCAAAATTAGTAAAAAAAAATATATCCATACGTAATTGTAATAAAAGACGAAAAAATCGCAGATGAGTTCATGTATTTCTTTAGTTATTGAGATACAAATAACTTTTTGACGTCTGGGTTAAAATATATAAATTATATAAGAATCACTAAACAGATTTGACTACATTAAAAACGAAAAAGTATATTGGAAATATACAAAAAAATCTTATCACAAAAATATATAAAAATAGATGTTTCGCTGTTCAACGCATAGCCTCATCTTTAGAGAATTTAGCAGCAACAAAATATCGAACATGCTCTGGACACAAAGTTATTCCATTAGCGTATAGGGATACAGCTTATAGAAATAATTTTAAATGTGTATTCTCAAAATACAATAGTTTCAGGTTTTTTTCTTTAACGAATGAATTATTTAAAGGTAATTCGTGAACCGTTTCGAATTCATGCTGTGCTAATTTAAAAATAGATTAAAGTTTATACACTAGATAATTGATGAAAAATTGGTTTTCAGGCTATACGCTTTCACGTTCAAAGAATTAGGTTTGATCGGGTTTGATAAATTTCGTGTTTTTGAAATATTAACCCTAATTTTGTCTCTGAATGATGAGACTGCATTATGCACAGCAGACGTCTGTTTTTTGCGCATATATACATGTTTTAATTAAATGTTTCTATGCATGTTTTAAATTTAATCTCTCTTTTTAATATAGAAGAAAAAAATTGAAAAATTGGATATCAAACGTAGCAAATAAAGTGTGTTCGTACTATAACTAATTTTTTTTTTTAAAAATTAAGAACTTTGTAAAATAGTTTACATTATTTCGGATATAGTATAATACCCGATTTTTGTTTGTTTGTTTCTCCCTGTGAATACCATCTATTTCTAGTATACTGAAAGTAACTTGCGGTTAACCTTAGCAAAGTACATAAAATATTTACGTAGTACAGTTTTATATAATTAAAACATTCTCCAAACGGCCCTCTAAATTAATAAAATATATCCTCTGCACAACATATTGTGCATTAGGCTGGATCGAAAAAACTGTTTTTTAAACTTTAAAAACGTGTAGGTGCCAAAAGTTGCCTTTATACTAGTACATTTAGTGCGTGAAATTTTACCTCTAAAAAAATGGCTGGAGTATACGCTTTTGCTCCAAAAATCGAAATTTTGGATTAAATTTTATATTTTTTGGCATTTTTTCAAAAAAATTTAAAAATTACTACAGAGCTGGTTATTATTTAAAAGTGTCAGTTAAAACTTTATTTTTATATGCCTAACATAATTAAACTATAAAACAATATCGTTATTCTGTATAATTAGAGCAAATATGACAACTTTTGATAAAGAATCAGCGTTACCTCAATATTGCAGCACACAATGAATTATTGTTTTTAATGCATTTCTTACCTAGCTGCTTTCAAAACTATCCTGGATATAACTCATGGAGGTGGCTGCATAACATATCCCACCAGTCCCAACCACACGATCATCAAGGCCCAGAGTTGTATTTATGTATTGAATTGTTATTTTCTTCCCAAAGACGGACATAAGTTTTCTAAGAATCAAAGTAGTTTACCTCTTCTTTGATTTCAATAAGTTTCTATGCTGTTGTTGTGATCTGCTGCACATATATATTTTTGTACCTTGTATAACAAAAGAGACGTTGAGTAATGTTTTGGGTAGTTAGTTAATTGAACCTATTCAGCAGTCTATTATCTTAATTAAAATTTCATACAATTAACACATTATGATTGGAAGTTCTGTTACCACAGTATTTTTTCAATCATTTACATTTTATATATAATGATTTTCCTGAAAATCTATTGTATGAATTCAATTTCTAGTATGCCATCATTTACTGTACCTGTTTCATTGAATTTATGCTGAGAAGCTGGCTGTTTAATATTATGACGATCGGTCACAGAGGATTGCAAACAAAATTTGCGTCTAAAGCAACAATATTTGTAAAGAATTTTTAGTATTTGTTTTATGTAGTTTTCTGTGCTGTTTCGTAGTCGAGTAATTTTCAATAAGTTTTTGACTTATTTTTTAGGTGTGTATTACATTTGACATAAAACATCCTGCGGTATAAACTTGGATTAATATTTTATGAGTGAAGCTATAATCTCTGATTGCCAGTCTGTGTTTATATAAAGGGGAAAATTTTATTCGCCTTATGAGCTATCTTTTGTATGAGATTTCCTGTTCCCTATTTCTACTGAGAAATAGATTTTCTTATGAATTAGATTTGCAATCTCAGGCTGAAATTTTTAGTCTGTTCTGAGTATCTTTTTTCTAAATTTGAAAAAATATTTTTTTATAATTATTCTCTGTGTTACAAAAAATTGCAATCTGATGCGATTAGTTCGTAGACAAAGAACGTTTTATATCGACTTCTCTAATAATTGACGCAGAGGAAAGTTACTGGAGTTGAAGTTGCATATGATCCATTATTACACACCATTCTAAGCTTAGCCTATTCAAAATGGTTTACAGCGACAAATAGAATTCTCCTAATTATAAATGCGTACTTATTATCGATTAGAGTCCGTACATTCTCACAAAAAGTGCTATGCATTATAAGCTTATGCCCAGGACAGTTTACCATAACTCATTGTCCATTTATAAAAACAGGATCTAAAAGTTAATGGGAAATTACCTGGCTACGAAAACACTTAGACAATGACACAAAATTAATGCAAAAAAAAGTTATTTATAATAACGGCTGCTCTGTACATGCAGAACAAATTCTCATTGCAATTCTCTCTGATGAACGTGCTCACTTCTCAACATATAAAAAATACGAAAGTAGAATAAATAATGGCATACTTATAGTTGAAATACCTGAAATCATCTTTGAAGCAGATTATCACTTAAAAAAATATATAATTGACATAAAAGATGTTGTGGTAATAGAACTTCCAATCACTATTCAACAGTGGATGTAAATTTGATAAAGATAATAGATGTCCTAATCAATCCCTTTAATAATATTCCCGTGCATTACTCTGATTGTCATTTTTAAAACAAGAACTGTATTAAAAACAATTCGTTGTATGTCCCAATAGAGTGGTAGTACCGTTTACTTACCAAAAGTTGTGTGTTTTGCTCCATTTATACGGTATAAATATATTGTTTTATAGTTTAATTATATAAAATTATCAATAACAGAGGTTTATAAAATATTTAAATAATAACCAACTCTGCAAAAATTTTATTTTTTTAAAAGATAATGTTAAAAAATGTCATAATTTCGATTTTTGGAGCAAAAGCGCACACTCAAGCTATTTTCTTTCAGCGGTAAAATTTTATGCAGTTGATGTACTAGTACAAGGGCAACTTTAGGCACCTACCCGTTTCATATTTAAAAAAAAAATGTTTTTTTTTCGCTCCACCCTATTGTACACTAGTAAATCTGCAGATCAAGAGCCTCAACCGTCAGCTTTTCACATCTTTTTTTTTTTTTTTTTTTTTTTTTTTTTTTTTTTTTTTTTTAACACACTTAGCGTAATATTCAACTTCCTGGAAACTGTAATTTAAAATTTTCGAATTACGTAATTATTTATAAGAATAAAATAAGAATAAGAAATTTGAAGCCATCAAAAGCCGTTAAAATAAAGATTTAGTTATGTTAGGATATTCTGAAAAATCCATGATACATTATTTTTGTTTTTTTATTATACCAAAATAGATTTCTTCAGGAACCCCCCGTACCCCCCGTAGTCTCATTAAATTTAAATTTCTAACTTTCTATCAATCTGCTAATGGTTATCGTATATCTTGTATTTCTTTCTACATTTTGATTTATAAGGATAAGTGACAGTTTTAATAAGCATTTTTCATTATCCTCATACTTCTAGATAACTTCCCACCAAAAACACCTAAATCTGATGTATCAGGAACTATTGAAAGTGTAAACTCAGTAATCTATGGTTTTACAATTTTGTTTACGAAAAAAATAAGTTTTGATTGCATTTTGTGGCAGTTATCGGGGACTGACAGATAGACAGAAGAACAGACTGAGAGATGGAAAACAATAAATTTTGCGTCGCCAAAATAAGCCTTCAGTGAAGTTTCGGCAATGACGTCATTATTCATGAGTTATTGCTGTCCATCTTTCTTGTATTTTTAACGACAACTATAAAATACCTGTTTTATTTCAATTATGACGTAAAATTTTACCAATTGAAATATTTGTTAAAAATATAATTATTTTTTATTTCTTTTACTTCTAATTATGCCCCCATTTTCCCCCCACATGCCCCCATTTTTATGCCCCCAGAAAAATTCCTATTAACGAAACAAATTTCCGTGTTTAATATTTATCAAAGTACTATTTTTATTTTTATTTTAATTCTGACGTCATATTTATTTTTTTCATACTTTAATTTTTCGAATGGAAATTGCTCAATTAAAACTTATTGCCGTTGAAAAATTATTCCAGTTTTTTTTTCTTTTGGCAACGATAAAGGAAATTGGTTAAATTTTATCTAAAAAATCGCTCTTGATTCTGTATGAAAAAGAAGGAAATTTTGAAATATTAAAGAAAATATTTGAGTAAAATTAATAAAACATAGCCTATATTCTTTTCTAGGATATGTTATATTTATCCGCAAAGATAGAAAGACATTAATTAATTCATCAGTTTTGACGTTGACTTTTCGTACACGCTTTTAAATATAATAAGGATTAGGATGAATGGTTGCTTAGCAACCATTAAGAGAAAACAAAGAAGATGAAATAAATACATTTTAAATAAGGAAATCTCTAAAACAAATTAGTTTATATTATTGGAACCCATTTATAAAAAATCTCTAAAATTTACAGTAATAACTTTAAAAATCTGACAAAAGCATAGACAAAATTTCAAAACAATATCAATAATTTAACTGGTAAATTTCAATATCCATTTATCATTGGATTCCATTAATGAAATGTGTCATTTTCTCTCAAAAAAAAAAAAAAAAAAAAAAAAAAAAAAAGAAAATCATTGGATTTGCCATAGAAAAGCATTATTGCGCAAAATAAAATATTCTCTATTTTGCAAACGAATGAATCAAATCTAACAAAAAACTATACAGCTTAATCCCAGTGCCTCACTAACATACCTACATAATTTCAAGCTAATCGGATGTTTTTTGCGTTAGTTATCGCGGAACAGACAGACTGACAGACAGAAACCAAAATATTTCGTGTCTCCAAAGTAAGCCTTCACTGACGTTTCGGCAATAATGTATAATTTATTATATATTTCATAACAGCATATCAATTTTATTATATCGAATCTGTAAAATGCACTTAAAACTATTCTTTCAAATTACCATAATGTAACTAAATACTTTTGACTGCCCATTGGATTAAAATTTGCATCTGATTTCCATAAAATTTTAAATGACTCAGCAAAATCATGCACGAGTTTAATAATATAACAGTCGAATGTTTCGATTTGGTAGTTTTTACTATGTTATATATGCGGACAGACGAACTGACAGCTAAACGAAGACTATATGCTTTACGTATTTACAAAATTACAAATGCACCTAAAAAAGGAACAGAATAACTAAATTGCATAATGCATAATAAAAATAGAAATAAATTGGTTGTGTTTATGGCGGCCAATTATCAACATGTGGGATATGGGCCTTAATGGGGGAGGCTTTCTCTCCTTTATTGTCTTTCAAAGGTAACCTAACCCGTATTTATGCAAGGAAATCCAAGTATCCAAGAAAACCGTAGAAATCTAGATTACTCCATTGATTAGGACGACAACCGCGATTGGGTTCGAACCTAACACCTGCTGTCTACCAGTTTCGACGGCAGAACCTCTCGGCCAATAGTGAGGAATTAAGAATAAGAAATTTTGATGATCGGCATGATTATTCTATATATTGAAGAATATCTAAATATATAATTGTTCTGTACTCATGAAGTTCAAAAACGTTATTATTTATTTGATACCTAGTACAAATCGCAATAATTTTAATCTGGTTTCAATAAAAAATATTTAGTATATATGTTAACTTTTTTTTTCATTTTTCCTTTTTTGTGTTATTGATGAGTAAATTTATACTGCTCGGTCTTTTTATATACCAGATTAATGTAATTGATAACTGATACATTTGTGGTAATTTGTATAGTTATCCTAATTAAGGGTTCAACTGCTTTTTATTTTTATTTCATAATTATATCTTAATTAATTTATTTTGGCTTTCCTTAGTTATGTCAACTTCAAGTATTGCGTAAGTTTTTTTTTGAGTTAATCAATTATCATATCAGGACGAGACTTATCTAAAATTCATAATATAACATGTTCTACAATGCAGTAATTAAGACGAAAATATCCCTTTTTCTCTTTAATTTACACTGGTTCTAATGTATATAATTCCTTTATATACTATCTACAACATAAGGTTTGGCCAAAAATATTATGTAATTACGCTTATGCACGAAATATAATTGGATTTGTTCCATAAAAAAATGTAAAGTAAAATATAATTATTTCAGTTAATCAATTTTAAAATGCAAATTTCGTTCTTATCTTCTAAGGAAAATTCATGTAATATCTTCATAAAATTATTTTAGTAATTCAGTTTAAAAATGTTTCACTCTTATTTTTATAAATATACATAAGTTACTGAAAGCTTGATTAACTAATTATGAAAGGCATTATATCAAAAAGGTATACAGAGGCTATGGAAATACTAAAATTACTTAAAAATCAGTTAGAAAATCTGGCTTCAATACCAAAATATTAATGAGCTATGTGGTTTTATTCTACTTTCATTTAAATGCCAAATGATTAAATATTTGAATAAGAACAAAACTATCGAATTTTTTTCGGCGTCTAGATTTTCGAAGAATTTTTAAACTTGATATTATTTGTCTCGCAAGGAGCGTAATGTATTAAATTAATCCATGATAATAAAACATGTTTTTGTTTCGATTTATTTGATTAGACTGAGCTAACTATGACCAAATAGCATTTATTTAATTAGTCAATGGAACCTGCTTTTTTAGTGAAAAATAAAATGTGAAGATCGTATATAACTATTCTATACTAAAGGGTAAACGCAAAATCTTGTCTTGTAAACATTGAATTTAATTATAAAAGGTGGATTTTCTTTCACCATAATGAGTACGTCTAAAAAAAGGACAAATAACTATTTTAGTTGCAAGCAATTACGAAAGTTCGTTTATGTTGTTGTTTAATTAAGTCTGTTTACATTTTAAATTGATTGATTGAGTTATTCATATTGAGGTTATAATAGAATATATTATAATTGTTCTATTAAAATAAAGAAAAGAAATTTAATAGAAGGTAATAACGATGATTGCTAGCACATAAATACAAATAAATAGAACTTTTCAGAAAAAAAATCTCTCACATAGCAGAATGTTCAAAGCTGAAGATTTAGACGAAGGGATAGATTTAAGATTAACATATAGTTTTCTTTAATATATAAATATCCGAATTTTTATTTCCTAATATTTATTTTTATTTATTAATTTTTTCGAAAGAGATTATAAAAAAAAAGAAAAAAAAGAAATAATATATTCAAAATATTTTTAATTCGATATCCATAAAAACAGAAAAAAAGTATAATGGCCAATTTTAAAAGATTCAAATTTTGCGTTTTAATAGTGTATCGAACAAAATGTTTAAATTACAGGATAATTGTAAATATACAGGATATTTATTTACTAAAATAGCATTTTCTGTTTTTTACTGGAATTTATCTAACAGGAAATTCAAAAGCACTGTAATTTTTTTTTCTGTTGTTATTCAGATACATTTATTAATTCATTTTATTTTTTACATATTATTGGAAATCATAAGATTGGAAAATTCATGCTTCTACACACACACGCACACACATATATATATATATATATATATATATATATGTTTATGTATGATATATATATATATATAGAGAGAGAGAGATAGATAGATAGATAGATAGATAGATATAGATATAGATATAGATATAGATATAGATATACATATACATATACATATACATAAATAATCGAAAATGTAATGACAGAAAATCACAGATTAATTTAAGTATTTGACAGGTAGGAAAAAATATGTTTAATAATTAAGGTTTAATGTGGATTTTGATTAGTGAACCGCAAATACAACTTTTAGCTTACCATTAATAATAATATTTATAGTATGTAATATGCAATTTAAAATTTTATTTTATTGCAATTTAGAAGAAACTTATATATGTATTTACAAATATTGTACAAGTGTAAATGTAATGCATATTTAGTATGCTTAGTATTTACATATTTTCAAACATTTTACAAACATATTTTAGTACATATTTATTACTTACAATTCATCAGACAAAAACAAAAAGAAAAAATGTTTTGTTTGTTTGTTTTATATTTTAAATTGATTCTAACGAAAAATTAAACAAAAGAAATATCCAGATACAAATGGGTTAAGCCTCATTCTTGCGTCTTAAGGTTTCATCAGTCGTTTAATAAATTTAATTATAGTGAGTTTTACTTTTATTTAATGTTAATTTGTTTTCCATATTTAAAGTATGTTAATATTCGATTATTTTTCTTATTGATATTCACTGGCGTTCAAAGTTTGCGGCTAGTTACTTTCTTTGATTTGTTATCCGCAATATCTGAGCGAAGAATAAGAACAATTGCTTCGAAAGATAGTAATATGCGAATTACCCCTGACAACAAGATCGCTTTTTATTAAATACTAAAGACGCTTTATGGAAAGGGGAGAAACTCCAGTTTCGTGTGTGCAACGGTTTCTAGCCTTCGTAATTCATTAATTTCTGCTACGGTTAAAGTGGTTTTTGGCTGTGTCTATTAATTAATCAAACTGAATAACGTAGCTGGAAAGGAAAAAAATCCAAAATTGTTGTCCGTAAAAACAGAGATTGTGCCGTTAAAGAGATAATCCTCTCGTGAGACTGCGGAAGTGTTATAGATAGTGAAATCTACTGTATAAGATATTTTAAGAAATCCATATAAATACACCTACAGCATTCAGGAGTTCTTACAGTCCAGAAAACACTAGAAAAAGACAGTTCGTATGGACAAAATTGTCAGGAGAAAAGCAATTGATGACAGGCTTAAAAATGCCCCTCCAATATCCCGTAAATTATGGAGTAAAAACATTGCAGAAATAAGTCGGTCCACCGTGTCAAAGTTCTTATGAAAAATATGTTTTTATACAAAAGTCGGAGATAAAAAAAAAAGAAGAAAGAAAATGAAAAGTTTCACTAGGCAAAACCAGCCTAACCGACTGGTGTTTACGGAAGAATACAAAGTCTGGTCAGGTGAAAGCTGAAAAAATACTATTTTTAAATGAATCAAAATTCATCCTTTTCGACATTTTTGGAAGGCAGTATGCCTCATGATATAAAAATAAAAGACAGATAAAAGATAGATTCGAGATATATTATTTCTGCAATAATTGCCGGTAGAGGACACAGTATGCTCTGTGCAGCGTTTTTTCGAATAAGGTTGGTCTGTTCATTGACATTCTTGGCAATATAATCTGTGCAATGTATAAGGAGATATTGTAAGGTCATTCGCTGGCTTATTGAAGGATAAAATGTGATTACAACTAATTATATTTTGATGATAACGAACCAAAACATACATACAAGCTCGTCAGGCATTGGGTTTCACATATAAAATTCGGCTTTTGTAATGGGTATGTCAGTCACCCGATCTGAGAACATCAGCAACTTTAGTTTAAATGTCATTTGTTTATGAGTTTGACTTACCAATACATGGTGCATTTTTTTATTGCAACTAATTTTGCAAGTTTATTATAAATCAATGAAACAGTTCCTTTTTAAACATTTTTGTCGAAATTTGATGGGTTCTACCTCGTATAAATAAGCGGCATTAAGATTATCATTATTATTTTTAGTATTATTATTTCAGCTGAAATTTTTGGGATATACTGTACTAAAATTTTTCATTCAAATGTACCTTTTTTATCATACGCTATTTATATTACATATAAGACACATCGTTATATAACAAACATAAAAAGGAATAAATTATTAAATTTCAATATGAAAATCATCGTTTTAAGAAGCTCTCCATAACACTTGTCTCACAGATACAATATCAAACTTCTCATAAAGCCGCTGTCAACATTGTGTTATGCGATTAATAAAGATTATTTTGACGGTTTTACTAATGCATATGTCATGTTTATCTTTAATAAGGAAAAATATTAAATGCGTATTACAATTAATGAGCTTAACTAGTAATATCTAAAAGGCAATAGTATATTTCAACGAGGTAGTAGCATGTCTTTTTTGTCAGCTAAACATGTCAAAATGCATTAAAAAAGCTTGACATTAAATTTCAATATTTTATAGCATAAGGTGAAAAAGAAAATATGCATACATAAATTTTATGAGGCTTAAAAAGTTTATTTTGTTACAAATCCTTAAAATAATAAATACACATAAAAAGAAACATTTCTTTAGTATTTATCAAACAAATGTCAATCAATATCTATTTATTGTTGCTGTTCTTTATTTTAAATATTCATTTTAAATTATTATTAATTTTAATTTAAAACTATATACACAATATTTCCAAAGATTACCGTCAACTTGAAATTTTATACCTCTTTGTTAAATATTTAAAAAATGTATATGAGGAATTATTCTAAAAATCCAGGTGTGAAAACCGAATAGCATAGATATTACATTTCTGAGAATATTTTTTGCAGAAACCCCAAAGGGGACCGTTAACAAATTGAAAAATAACGAAGATCTTTTGGATAACCCTGTCAAAACTAATGTAGCAAATGATTATAATTACTTGGCTTATTGTTATAAATTGAGTTCATTTTTATGAGGATAGCTTGTATAATCGTAGAGATATTAAGGTTTATATAAAGACAGTCTTAATTTTGCCATGTTTTTTGTTCATAATTTGCAAAGTTCTTAATATAAAAAAAAAATGGTCTTTCAGAATATATAAGAAATAACATTGTACATAATACCCTTTAATAAAAATAGAAATAATAATAATAATTGTATGAAAAATGAGCAGAGATTACTAAATAAAATTTACCTCCAACTGCGTGAACACAATCGATGTATAATATGCAAGCGTTAGTTAAATGTATGAAGGAACTTTTCTGAAAGTCTAAAAAACATAGCTTGAAATTTATGAAAGTGATCATCGATAGAATAAGCGCAACATTCGCTGCTACCAAAAAGAAGCACAAAGATGAGGGGCTGTATACAAATACAGTAGTAAGTGCAATATTATGTACGCTATATTGATACTAATCAATATACACTGGTGTTCAAAAGTTAAGCATAATTCGTAAAATGTTAAAAACATGGAGTAAATATTCAAAAAAATATTTAAAATTACATGGGGTGATTAATAGGTTGAAGACGAAACATTGGGTTTACGCAAAACTTTTCAGTCAGCAACGTCATGCGCAAAAATATATGCGCATATTGAAGCAATTATAAACCGCTTCACGCGGTATAGGCAGTTCAGACGAAATTTGTTACAACTGATGTACCAAGAAACATTGGTACGATCAAACAAGATTAATAATGGCACAAAGACGCAAAGTGGACATGTTTGCGAAAAGAAGAATCGTTGGAATGCTGGAATTCAGACAATCACAAACCGAAATGTCTCGAATTCTGAACATGGACCAGTATGTGTTATCAAGACTGTGGCAGAGGTTTCAAAGTACGGGTGATGTCACCAGACGACCAGTACCAGGTCGACCAAAAATCACAACCTTTCGCCAAGACCGATATCTGGCAATAAGCACGCAACGTGAGAGAGTCAGTACTGCCAGAGAACTGAGTTAGGCACTCACAGTCACCACTGGAACAGGAATTTCGAGACAAACTGTTTACAAGAGGCTCAATCATGGATCCCTCCATGACAGAAGACGAGCAGTTTGAAAATTCCCCCACGTCTGCGCATAAAAGCGCTCGTTTAAACTGGAGTTTGAAACATCAACATTGGAGTGAGGGAGAGTGGGCCAATGTGATGTTCAGTGACGAGTCCCGAAATAGTCTGAATAGTGATTTTCGTTGGATAACGATATGGAGAGAAGTTGGAACACGTTTTGAACCAAAAACATAATGGAAAGACATCTTTTTCCATCAGGGGGACTAACGGTATGGGTAGGCATCATGTTGGACGGCCGCACAGACCTCCATATCTTTGACACGGGGTCTCCGACTGGTAAAAGATAAATAGACGAAGTTCTTGAGCCTTATGTTCTCTTGTTTCGAGGGGCTGTTGGTCCTGACTTCATATTCATGGATGATAATGCGCCTTGTCACCGTGCGTTACTGGTTGACGACTTCCTTGAAACGGAAAACATCCAGCTTATGTCGTGGCCTGCGAAATCCCCGGATTTAAATACTATCGAGCATGCATGGGATATGCTCGGAAGACAACTTGCAGCCATTTCGCACCCACCACGCTCCGTTCCACAACTGAAAAGAGCTCTCAAAGAAGCTTGAAAATGTTTGAGCCCACAACTCATTCATAATCTCGTAGCAGGTGTGGGAAATCGCTGTGCAACGTGTCTGGCTGCCCGAAGTGACCACACGCCATATTAAACTGCGGCATGTCATTTTGTTTAATGTTTTCTTTCAATTTCCTTTAAGTGTGAATCCTTACTATGCTCAGTTTTCTTTCAAGCTTCTACTTTGGATAATAAAATTAAATATTATCGTTCTTTTTAATTGTTTCCTTACTTTATAACCGTTTTACACTCGCATATTATGTTTCAGCCCATTTCGATTTACATTTCTTTCATTACTTACTTAATTACCAATTATGCTTAACTTTTGGATACCAGTGTATGTACGGATACAACTTTATATATTTTTATTTCTATAATTGTGCTCTTCCAGACCAATTAAATAAAAAGTCCTTCCGGCAATGCCGGGAGGAAGAGGTAGCTTTCATATACTTAAATATTTATTTATTTATTTTAAAGTAAGTTACATTGTTCAAAAATACTAATCTCAAATTAGTGGAAATAATCTTATAAAATTAGTGATTTTATAAGATTGAATACTATTTTTGTCAAGACTGAATATTAATAGGAATTTTTAGAAATTAGTCATCTTTTATTCAATCTGGTTTTATTTTAAGCGATTTGGAGAGTCACTAAATTCCACGATATCATAAAGTGTATGCCATTTTAAAGCAACATTGTGGATCGTTCAGATCAGACCGTTTCAAAATGTCAGCCATAAGAAAAGTTCTAAGTGCTATAACTCAATCATTTTCTAAGATATAGACAAAATAAAAAGTGTTCTGGAATTGTTGTTTTAAGTTCTAACACGTAAAAGAAAAATATTTTTCAAATTTTGATTTTTTCGCATTTCATTTTAAATTTTAAATTTTTTAAAAAATTTAAAATGGCCACCATTTTGAAACAAAATGGCGGATGATGCTGGCCAACGAACTCGGTCGAGACATTTGTATGTACTATGTACATACCAAGTTTCAGTGAAATCGGTTCATAAATACGCGTGTTATCACGTGACCAAAGTCAGATCGTTTCAAAATGTCAGCCATAAGAAAAATTCAAAGTGCTATAACTCAATCATTTTTTAAGATATAGACAAAATAAAAAGTGTTCTGGAATCTTTGTTTTAAGTTCTAACACGTAAAAGAAAAATATTTTTCAACTTTTAATTTTTTCGCATTTAATTTTAAATTTTTAAATTTTTAAAAAAATTTAAATGGCCGCCATTTTGAAACAAAATGGCGGATGATGCTGACCAAAGAATTCGGTCGAGACATTTGTATGTACTATGTACATACCAAGTTTCATTCAAATCGGTTCATAAATATGTTAGTTATCGCATGACAAAAATCAGATATATATATATATATATATATATGTTTATATACATATATATATATATATATGTCAACATTTGAACGGAGGGTGGTTTTGGGGTCTGGGGGTCATGATCGGTGAAAATATACCAAAATTTTCCGGAAGTGCTTTCCTCCGGACGGCTGCAATGGGTAGCTTTTTACTTTTTGTAATGAAAGCTACCTAAAACTAAATTTAAATGAGGCGTGAAAATGCCCAAAAATACACCTAAAAAGGATTTTAATTGTGATTTCTACGCAATTTCTGGAAATATGAAACGGATTTTAAATGTAATGGTTTCAAATTGATAGTGCAGCCCTACTTCTACATAGGCTATGTTTTATGTCAATGTCACAATTATCTCTATGTTGCAAGAGCAAATAATTTTCTTAATTGAGTTTTTTGCACAACTGAAGAATCCATCATTTTGAAATCGTTTCATTGTAATTACTTAAAAGAAGCAAATAGTTTCTAAGAACTGCCGAAAGAAAATTTCATATAAAAAAAACGAAATAAGCGTTATAATAAGGTTCAAAAATATTTTAAATTACGATTTTTATATAATCTTTTCAAGTACTAAACAGATTTAAAAAAATAATTGTTTCAAAATGGCAATGATAGAACCTTCTCAAATATAATATATATTTTATTCTGATGCCCCTTACAAGCGGAGAGTTATAGGAGGAAAAAATATTCAAATTGCGATTTCTGTGATACTAAAAAGGCTAGAAATTTTGAATAGGGCGAGGTAGTTAACTATGAAATAGAAATGCACTCTAATGCCATTCGAAATTTAAAAGAGGGGAAGCGAATGGAAGGTGTGAAAAGTGTTTAAAAAAATTATAATTTACCATTTTTATTCAATCTCAGAAAATAGGGAATCAATTATAAATGTAGTGGTCGCATATTAATGATGATGGTCTTTGATCCTACACAAACTACATTTTATGCCGGTGCCACAGACACTTGGGATTTGCAGGAACAACAAACATTCGATGAAATCTCTAAGTACCTTCTAAAATAGATTGATATGTAGTATTAGGAAGTATCAAACTGATTTCAAAATTAACATTGGTAAATTAATGCTGAGAGTTTCTGTTTCAACATAAGCATTTTATGTTGGTTTCAGTACCATTAGAGAGACGGAGAGCGTTAAACAATAAGCTTGATATTAAACATGGTGTTTAATTTTAAGATATAAATTTATATTAAGTAATCGGTTTCTAAAAAATTCAAAACTTCAAACGAATACTGAAATAAGTGTATGGATTCAGCAGAAAAGGTTTAAATTATTTTCTCAATTATCATTTATCTAAAATTAGTTTTCATTTTTTTTTATCAATTCAAGTCTCTTTACATCCTAATGCAGTGTGACAATGAAGTTAAGTCAAACTGTGGCTTAAATATTAATTTTTGAGTTATTCATAAAATTGTAATTTCTTAGAATAAAAATCAGACATACAAATATTTCTTGGTATATTTCAACTATTACGTGAACAAATCTCCGGTTTTATTAGTATATAATACATATGTATGTTATTATATTTGACAGCCTTCTTTATATATCATTGTTCATGTATTCCTATCTCGTTGAATAATTTGTACAAGTTGAATATTTTATTCTTAGTTTAAATATTCAGTTTTTATTCCAAAACTAAGCAATATCGCTTTTATTTCAAGTAGATAATTCTGATACATTCAATATATTCGGACATTACATTTGTAATGCTAAACAATCTAGGTGTAGTGTAACATCTGATATGCGGTTATTAGTGACATGCATGTTACCTCCACTGCTCTTACCTGAAAAGTGGTATAGGATGCAAAACATAACGATATTAAGGGAATCATCAATTTCCGATAATATATTTTACACGTAAAAATAATGTTATTAAAAGACTTCAAATGAAGTTTTTTTCACCAAGTCACGAGCTTAAATACATCACTAATCCCTTACAGTATTTTAATATAGCGGATGGACAATTAAAAATACTTGATACATAAAAGATCCGAATAATCACGAAATAATCAAAATATCAGAATAATCACAGAATAATCAAACTATAGTTTATTTTGATAAGAGAATCATGTTTACTATGTTTATTTTATTCACTTTCGGTATGATTGCATCCCATTGCAAGATACACTGAACAGTATTTTAAAAATATAGAATATGTATATATATATATATATATATATTTCTTAATTAGCACAGTTTTATCAGTGAACACGCACGCCTTGCTATAATGAGATGCATAAATCCAATACCAGTGATAGTATTTAAAAAATAGATTTAAGGGTACCAATAATGATACACATTAATAATCCATACCATTAAAAATAAATCATGTTTTCTCTAAAAATTTATACCTGACTCTTCTTCATTAATGCTTTGATGCACTGGTAATGTTTTGACGTTTCAAAAAAGATGCAAATACTGCGCAAATTGTCACAAGTGTTTCCTTCAGTCCAACTTTACTAAATATTAAAACTATTTTACGACTGTATTTAAATAAGTTCACGAGCTATTAGAGATAAAAAAAAATAAAGGAAAAGATTGTTTACTAATAAATAATTTTAAAATTTAATGAATAAATTATGATAGTTTGATAAATAGAATTTTTTTTCATTTCCTCACAAACAGCGGTATTTCTAGTTGCAAAGTTATAAACTTGCTTCTAAAATGGATTTATATTTTATATAACATGTGTTGACTTTGTCTCTATCCTGGTTTTGAACATTTTATATTTCAAAGAAACAATCATTTGTTTATTTCTTTCAAAAAATTTAATTCAAAGCACAGCAAGTTGACTGCCTGAGTATTTAAATCGAAATATTTTAATTACATTAATGTTTCAAATTATGTGATTTGAAACTAACCATATATTGCAATCAATGGATTCAATTAGAATCCGTAATACGCTTTATATCTCAGCATAAAATTCCTGTTGAAGCATTTTAATTAGAAATTCAAATAAAATATTTTTATTTCAATTAAATACATCACTTTAAACCCAGATTTGATTGTAATAACACAAAGCTTTCAGTAGAAAATTAGATTAAATTGGCTTGTGAATTTAGTAGAGAAATCTAGTTCGCTAACACTATAATGATTAAAAGTGTGCATTTGTGTAAAGTAATTTCCATCGTATAACACACGGATCAAACAATTCTTTTCGACCCAGAAATTTTATATATTAATTATATCCAAATATTTACTGCAATAATAATAATAATAATAATAAAATACATATTAAAAAAAATTCTTGGTCAAAATGATTGTTTGATCCGCGGACTATACAACGGAAATTACGGTAAATAATATAAGGAAAGTAAGACAAGATATAACACAAAAATATACACAAAATTGGTGCAGACCGCAAGCCAAAGGAAATTGTAACATCTGCATTGAAAATAATGACACTTGGATTTTATCTGCTCTTCTGTAAAGACGGATTGGAACATGTAAACTATTTAAAATATATTTATATCTATACAAGGATTTTTTTCATAAAATACTTATTGAAGAATCATGTATGGATATAAATAGACACAAAAAGTAGGGGTAATAAGGGAAGGTTTTATACGTGGAAACGATTTGTAAATTTTTCTCAATAAATGATATTAACAGCCATTCAATCATATCTTAGATTCCTTTATTTTCAGAAACTATTATTAGCTAGACATATTAGTGAATATCTAACCACTTTGCTTTTCCTTAATTTTGAAGAAATTTGGAATGTCAATGTATTTTTATCTAATATTGATAAACTTTTATCATTCTTATAATTGTGAAGAAAATGTATTGAGTTTTTTAAATTATAAAATAAATTATTAATGTTAGTTTTACTATAATCTAGATTAAATTTTACAACTGCATTTATACAAAATCATTAAACATGCAATAAGGCAAGATATGAAAGAATGATGCATTAATAACAGGGGGGAAATGATACACTTTTGTATTTTATATTTAATAGAGATTTACGATGCAACTTATATGGGATTGTAACATTCATTATTCTTTTACAACAAGAACTATTGGAATTGGTAAGAAGGACTAATTGGCTTTTCCAAATTCATTTTATTGACCAAATATTTTCTTTTTCTATATCTATTTAAAAATAATGGAAATTATATGGATTTATGTAGGTCACAAGAAAAACATTGCGATGATGGATGGTTAGTTCATTTTACCCGTCGTGTGGAGAGATAAAGTTAAAATGGCTTAAATGGGAGATGTTTCTAAAATTGATGATGGGCAAATTGAGAACGCTTTAAATCTATCCCACTTTATATATCAAAAATTATTATTATTATCAAAAGTGTTTGTTATTATTATTATCAAAAGTTGTTTCATTTTAGTTTTTCCCTTGCAGCAAGAGTTCTATGTTTTTCATTATTATTATTATTATTATTAATATTTATTTTCTTAAAAGCGTGTCTGCAGAATTGTTTTACATTATTTGTAATGAGCTTTTCTGAAACCAAAATATGCCATGATTTATCATAAAATACTTCATGCAATAAATTGAATTGTCTGCATTTTTTTTTTTCAAATTATATAGTGATTTATTAAATCTCCCTTAGAAATTTATCAGTCCTCCTCAGTAATGTCGTGATTTGAAACAGTAGTATCCTTTTAAGTTATTTGGGGTATATTTCATAATTAACTATTCTTTAAATTCATTAAAATTATAAAAACAAATAAAGAATCCCATTATAAGAAAACACGGAAAATAAAACTTGTTTTCTAAGGGTTATAAAAAATTGTTTAAAAAATATGTAGCATATCACCCCTACTTCTCCTACTTTACTATACTACTGTCTTTAAAGAATAATTGCAAGCGATATTTTTAATTATTACACGCATTTTATCTTCAAATTGTTCGGCTTATATAAATTATAAAGATTATAATCATGGCAAACAAATTTTCTCGAATATATTTCCATTCCACAAAAATAGTTAAATAAAAATTTTGCACTTTACTATTCGTTTATATAATCTAACTTTTAGCATAATATGTACGCAGTTTATGTACAGATCTATTGATCATATACAGGAATGATAAAGGTGTGGATATTATTTCCGACCATTCCGATTATTGATGTTAATTGCAGTCATAGGGTTTTCAACTATGTTATACATTTTCTAAGTAATTTTAGACATATTTTATCTTAATAAAAGGTAAATTAAAACAATAGTTTTCTGAATGCGTTTAAAAGGGTTCGATAATAATTTATGGTATAATAATCATAAAACTTTCTTTCCTATTATTATTAGTGTTGTTGCTAACGCATACTTATGTAAGATTATTTCATATAATCAGAATTATACCTTTAATCATTTTATAACATTTTACCAAAGTAAATAAATATTAAAAAGTATTTGAAAACTTTATAGAATTTATTGGAAGCATGATAAATTTAGTAAATATATCGCTCTTAATATTTGGATTAATGATATTAGTTTCCTTTTATCTGATTGATATACATAAAAAACAATAAATTGATCGTGAAATTGATATTCGATTTACATAAGTGTGAAATGTTTTATCCGATTAAGTTTAGTAAGTATTACACATCTTACAGAGCTATTGGAATGCATAAATTTGTATTCACAATCTAATTAAAACAGACCTAAATATCGTGACTAAATAACGTTTGAGTAATTATTTTCAGAGTTACAAAAAATGTTAAATAGTTTTATTTCCTTAATTTTTATTGAAAGTGGATGAACTTGAAATTTTCTAGTATACTGTAGCCTTTTCTTTAAGTTGGAATAAATGAGCTTTGAAATACAATGATGTATTTTTTATTATTTTAGTATGAAAACTATTCTAAAATAAATATTCTTGTATAGTAAAAAGTTCATAAAAACTAAATTAATTATCTTAAAACTTTAAAATAAAACTGTAAAAATTAAATTCAAATTTGCAGGAGTTTCTATATTCAAGAAAAGTAATTTAAAAATAGCATTAACCTGCTATGTTTTTACACCATGCCAAGAATTTCAAATGATGATACAAGAAATGAACAATGCAAATTTATTTTCGTGTTCTTATCATATATACCTGAATAAAAATAACATTTAAGTGTAACAGAAATGAAAACACAATCTTCTTCAAATGTGTCGCAATATGGCTTACAAAATGATTGCACAAAGGGACTATAAAACAAATACTATTTTCGTAAATAAAGAATATTAGAAAAAGAATGCATTTTTGTGAATTCTCCAGTCATAGTTCTGCAAATAGATATCTACTAAATATCTTTTTGTGTTCTTTATTACAAATACATAGTTCTGTGATTATCACGTAAACTATATAAACAAAAATAACAAGGAGTCACGTTGTTAACTTTAGCAATAAATGTAAGTATTTAAAGAGACCAGTATATTTTAGTAAATAATGTTTAGCATAGCAATATGCTTTTTTACAGCTTTAATGTGCAGAGGTGCATATTTATACATACCACCATTATAAGCAATTACAAATTATCAATATGAAATGTTCTGGTACTTAATTAAGGAATAAAATGTACAGGGGTTTTCAGGATTTTCGAGAAAAACTTTAACTCCTTGAGGGCTGTAGGGATATATTTTATCCCACCTAATATAAACAATATTCGCAACACAAAATTTTAACGTAATTTTATTGTTTCAACTTTTGAATCAAGATGTTGGAAACTTACCTTTCTTAAAAAAAAAAAAAAAAAAAAAAAAAAAAAAAAAAAAAAAAAAAACTCTTTGACTTTTACGGAGGGAATGCACTCTCAAAAAAACTTCCGTCTTTTCGCAGAAAAAGTACTGGCAGCACTGCTGCCAGAAATTGTCTGTATATTGACGACTATCTGTTTATTTTTTTTCTCCGTATTTTTTTTCAAAAGAGGAAAAATATTCGTCTTTTGAAAAAAGTCTGGAAAAGATAAATACGCCGGCGGTGAGGGTCGAACTCACGACCCCAGCCTTACAAAGCCAACGCTCATCCTCGGCGCCACGATTGCTCAGGAGAAAAATGCTTAGAAGTAAAAGCCTTTATTTCTTATGAGTGTGATTTGGTTTATTTCGTTAAAGAGCTTTTAATTTTGAAGTTAATTTCGAGAAGATTTCATCTTTATTGAAACTGTGACTGGAGTTTTTATACGTTTATATTAATATAGTATAAAAATGTGAATTTTAATTATATTTGCGTAGATTGCTAGAAGAAAAATATGGATGTTCTATGACAAGATTTTTTTGACTAATATCAATTTTTTTTCTTTTTACATTTTATTTTTTAATTAAAATATCTTTTAGATGTGTTCACTTAAAGTACATTTTAAATGGGAATATTTATTATATAAATAACTTAGTAAATTCAACTTTATTAAACTTATCCAACTTTGAATATGAATAACAAATTGTGAGAATTTTTGAATGAATGAAGAAAGTAATTTTTATTTATTTTTAAACACGAAAACATTTGTGTCTTTTTAAACTAAATTAGACATTTTAATCTATAGAATATTTTGCTTTTCATTTTAAAAATAAATTCGAATTTATTACTAACAGACCCAATACGCATGCGTGCAAGAAATAAACAGAAACTCTTCCTCATTTTTCGACGTTCGGAAAGAATTCACAGGTCAAATACGTTTTCTGGGAATACGGTAATTATTTGTGAAAAAATAACGATAACTTTGTGTATATTGACGAATTTTTCTGACAGTGTGCAATATTAGAGATAAATTGATGCTTGCCTTTCAAATTAAGTTAAGTGTAGGTATTGGACATCACAAGGATTCCGATCTGCCTCTCAAACAATGATCGGAAACGTCATGAGAAATTAGTGTGATAGGTACAAGAAACGAAGAGACACAAGAGTGAAATCATCTAACATAATTTATTAGTCAAAGGTATTACATGATCATAAGCAGATGATACGTGAACTGTTTTTATCAATGCTATCGATGCATGCATTACCCCGTCAGGCCATTGATTAGCGGACTTGCTTAGATACACTTGGATTTTGTTAGATATCCACAGAAACACAAACAATTCTTCCAACCAGTTCCATATCTGAATCCACTTTTAGATTCCCTATTCCCTGTTTACAGCGCATCCATAGAAATAAACATATACTGCTTAAATAATATGAGCGTTGTGGCCAAAGTTCCATTCTACCAAGGCCAATTCATCAGCGACCAAATACCGCAATGAAATGTTCACGAACACATCTGCCATAGCGTGCAGATGCCCCATCATGTTCAAATCAGACATAGCATCTGATATGCAGTGGCATACGATGATCTGCAGAAATAAGATATGTTAGAATCAGGAAATGTTAACGTTGCTGTATTTATTAGCATTTCCACAAACAGTTTATGTTTCTAAAGATTCTTCTTAGTGAACAAACTGGGTTGATCTCTAATCTGGATTTAATATTTATAGGTGAAATTATTATTTAACCCTTTTGTCAATCTCGTCTGCTTATGAAGCTGCTACATCGAATTTCAATATTTGAACGTAGAAAAAACGGATTTTTTTTTCCTTTTCCTTTTTCGTTTAGTAATATCATTACAGTATTTAGAATACACAGAAAGCTTCTGAGCAGTCATATTTCGATGGCAGTCCAATATAATTTCTAGCATTATTTACAATTGTTGTTTTATCGTTTTAGAAAAAAATTAAATTAATTGTTTGAGTTCCTTTATTTTTTGCGTTACATTTTATTGCTAAGTAAAAAATGCTTTATTATTCTTCAGTCTTCTTTTATTATACGCATTCTTGAAAATTAATCTTGAACATAACAGCTTCCTCAAAAAATATCGAAACTGTTAGGGACTATTTTTAGCCTCAAACAAAAATGAATTCGAAAATATTATGTAGCAGGATTAATTTATTTATTATTATCATGTTAGGGATAATAATTTTCATTTTGCTATCCAATTTAGTAATTTTGATGTGCCTTGTTATTCATGTTTTTTCTTCATTAAATTTTGTTTTTTGTGTGTTGGTAGCCCCGAATTCGAATTATTTTGCTTTTTCAGGGCAAATACGAAGATGAAACCACATACTTCATTTGTAGTTCCAAAGTATTTGGGGCCAGAAGATTCTGCTTTGTTTCTACAAATTTCATTTGTAACCATTTTAATTATTTATTTTTTTTTCACTCCATGTTCAATGTGGTATAAATTATAGAATTTTTTTTTCGAAAAGATTACGTTTTGTTTCATATTAAAACAATTAATATTTATTTTTCATTCGTTTTTCTATATATGTATTTCATCAATATAGTTGAGTAAAGATAGCATTGTAAGTCGTGAAGCGTTACTATCATTACTACGATACATCAGTACAGATTTGTTGATTTGAAAATTTGCACTCTTGGTTTACTGCTTCCTTTTGCAAAGTATTTCAGAGGAAGAATAATGTATAATTAATCCAAAAACTTATTTTATGATAACCCAAACAAAAACTTCCCCTCATGAGAATTTTGTTGCAGATTACTTATTAGTTTTCTTACTTATTATTGAAGCATATATAAATGCCATATTGTATAAATTCTCTCTCTCTCTCTCTCTCTCTCTCTCTCTCTGTATATATATATATATATATATATATATTTATATATATTTATATATAATGTTTTTTAATTCATTTATTTATGTGCATATGATGCATATTGTATAACAAATAATGGTATTATATATATATACAGGGTGATTCAGCTCGTCGGTGACAAACTTTAAGGATCGATAGAGCACACCTAGACGAACATTTTTGAATAGGGAATGTAGGGTCCCTGACGCGATGATAAGGCGCTAGGCGCTTTCGAAAATTTGGGTGCTGAAATTCGAAACGTCATAAAAACTAGGGAAATGGTTAGATTTTCTTGCTTGT
Organism: Maratus speculifer; assembly: GCA_964019185.1. Lineage (NCBI taxonomy): Eukaryota > Metazoa > Arthropoda > Arachnida > Araneae > Salticidae > Maratus > Maratus speculifer. The sequence continues at coordinate 210,418,645 of OZ025297.1, read as the reverse complement.
TGCGTCGAAATGATTCTGTTTGTTTAGACTTTCTTCAGTACCAATTTGATAAGCGTATCTCTTAAAACATGGATAGGGGGCGCTGCAGACTTTGGAGAGCTAGACAACAACTTTAAGCCCGTTATTTTGATAATTTAACACATGCTCGCCAAAGTTTATACTCTAACTTAAAGTTTGAACCCAAAAGTAGAGCCCTGCAAAAAGCGTAAGAGCCGGAATAAAATGTCAAAGTACAGGGTGGTCGAAACTCGAAGGCTCCTAAGAGATAAACAAACAGATTTCTTGACTTATGGCATGCATTTTCATGATTCTGTTTGCTGGGGCTCTCTGAAACTCAGTTGAACGGTACAAAAAGAAACATCGATAGGGGGCGCTTTGGGCAAAAAACATAATTCGTTGACATTTCGGACGCTAACTGGAAACGGGGCGCTACGATCAGTTAGTAATAATGAAAACACATTTTCTACCTCTGCTCAACACTTCTGAATAAATTTAGACCAAAAACATCAATGATACTGGAAATTTATTTACAAAAAATAACACTACAGAAGATGCTCGAAATTTCGTCCTTGGGCCATGATGCAGGCTTCGCACCTCCGTCGCATTGAGGAGTGTGTGTTTCCAACAATGCCAGGAGTATCTCTGATCTGCCCTGCAGCTGCCACAATGCGCGCCACAAGTTCTTCAGCACTGCTGACAGGCGTATGGTATACCTCGGCCTTCAGGTAACCCCAAAGGAAGAAATCCAAGCAGGTGAGGTCTGGTGATCGGGCAGGCCAGTGAACTGGACCCCCACGCCCGATCCACCGCTGGCCATACCTTGCGTTTAGATGGAGACGCACGTCGTTCGTGTAATGGGCCGGAGCTCCATCGTGCTGGAACCACATCTGGCGACGCGAACCTTCGGGTACGTGCGCCTCCTCCAGAAGCTGCGGCAGCACTTGATCCAGGAAAATCAGGTAATTTCCACCTGTCAGCCGTTCAGGTAACAAATAAGGGCCAATGAGGCAATCCCCCAGAATGCCGGCCCACACATTTACTGAGAAACGCTCCTGGGCTGCTTGGCTTCTGGTTTCATGTGGATTTTCATCACACCACACATGACTGTTGTGGGCGTTCCACATTCCCTCCCGGCTGAAGGTGGACTCGTCCGTAAACAAAATGCTGTTTACAAAACGGGGATCCCTGGATCTCATCGCCAAGTACCATCTTGAGAATTCCACTCGAGGGCCAAAATCCTGCTCTCTGAGCAACTGCACCCGCTGGATGTGGTAGGGGTGCAGATTCCGGGAACGTAAGATGCGCCACGCAGTTGCTTGCGAAATGCCAACATGTCTGGCGATATCTCTCGTGCTAAGACCTGGGTTGTCCTCAACCAGGTTAAGCACAGCCTCTTCGTTGTCGGGGGTGCTCACTGATCGCTCCCGTTCAGGCCTGCCTCCGTCGAAAGATCCCGTTGTGGACAACCTCTGGTGTACTCGAGCGAAGAAGGCATGGCAGGGGATTTGCCTGTTGGGGTAACGCTCGGCGTACAACCGCTGAGCGGCTCGTCCATTACAACCAGCAGCGCCATACGCCAAATGCATGTCAGCCAATTCAGAGTTTGTGTACCGTTCCATCCTACTACCGATCTGCAGACAAGTAACCCGAAGCTTAAGTAGGTACCGCACGTTCAAAAGACGTGTCTGCGCATACAACTACGTCATCTCGCGTTGTCGTCTACGCATTACGTATCTTTTGCATATCGATATGGTACGATATCTTTTGCATAAATCAGCAAAAAGCACCTTATGTAAATTTTATTGCGCGCATTGTGCATGATTGAAACCAGCTATGTTTGTTAAAAAAAACAAACAAACTGCAGTTTTAATAGCTTCTTATGATAAGTAAATTACTCTCTTGTTTTGTTTCTAACTGATCGTAGCGCCCCGTTTCCAGTTAGCGTCCGAAATGTCAACGAATTATGTTTTTTGCCCAAAGCGCCCCCTATCGATGTTTCTTTTTGTACCGTTCAACTGAGTTTCAGAGAGCCCCAGCAAACAGAATCATGAAAATGCATGCCATAAGTCAAGAAATCTGTTTGTTTATCTCTTAGGAGCCTTCGAGTTTCGACCACCCTGTACTTTTACATTTTATTCCGGCTCTTACGCTTTTTGCAGGGCTCTACTTTTGGGTTCAAACTTTAAGTTAGAGTATAAACTTTGGCGAGCATGTGTTAAATTATCAAAATAACGGGCTTAAAGTTGTTGTCTAGCTCTCCAAAGTCTGCAGCGCCCCCTATCCATGTTTTAAGAGATACGCTTATCAAATTGGTACTGAAGAAAGTCTAAACAAACAGAATCATTTCGACGCAACAAGCAAGAAAATCTAACCATTTCCCTAGTTTTTATGACGTTTCGAATTTCAGCACCCAAATTTTCGAAAGCGCCTAGCGCCTTACCATCGCGTCAGGGACCCTACATTCCCTATTCAAAAATGTTCGTCTAGGTGTGCTCTATCGATCCTTAAAGTTTGTCACCGACGAGCTGAATCACCCTGTATATATATGTGTGTGTGTGACATTTTAAGTGAGAAACTCGAAATATCTTCACCGGTTCCCCCTTTTTAAGCATAGACTCGTGGGAAGCGAGGAAAAAAAGTGAATAAAATAAATGTAGACGCTTCTTGGAAATACATATTGGCTTCTCCAAAAAAGTGTATTCAAGGGCAGCCATATATCGTGGAAAATGCTCTCTCGCAAGCCGTCTTGAATAGAATCCACTAAAGAAGAAGAAAAATATTCCACTATAAAAAATACTATTCCGCCATTCCTTCTAACCAAATCCTGGGAAGAAAAAAAAAGAATATCTCTCCGTCATCATCTCTTAACTTCCTTCTTAAATCTAAAAACAAAACTTCTAGATTATTCTCGAATCTCTAACCATGATTTTCACATGTAAACAGAATTCATGTTCATCATTGAGATTATTTTCATTCAGACGATAATTTTTAATAAAAAAAAGTTATTATTTAACTAATTTATAATCGAACGCTGAATATCCTTCAGACGATATTTTGAAAAAAAAGAAAAAATGAATTTATTGATACGCAGAAATATCAAACGTTGAAGGGAAAAAAAATAATGGTATATTTTTAAAGGTATGGTTTTGGAGTATGTTTAATAAAACTTTCTTAAAAATGGTTGATAAAAACAGGGAAAAATGAGTTTTATTTGGAATATTAAAAAATAAAGTTTAATTAAGAATATTTTTAATTTCAAGTCATCTTTTTAAATTTGCGCATATTGGAATAAATAATTTTTAAGGCAAATTAAGAATTTATATCATTGCCATAAAGATTAATAGATTAGATCTAGAAACAAGATTTTAAATTTATAAGTTGAACTGCTTACGGAATATAGTTAAAAGGAAATTAATATAGTATAAAGGTTAATTTTGGCGGAAAACAAATTAAATTTGCAATATATATATATATATATATATATATATATATATGAACATTTGTAGCTCTTTTGCATTGTATCTCATTAAATTATTCTGCTTTCATTTATTTATTTATTTATTGTACATTTATTCTTTCTTTTATTAATCAAATTTGCCTTTCGAAAAATAGACAATTACCTACAAAAATATTAGCACTTATTTTATACAGTATACTTTCATCAATGTACATAAATATAAACTAAATTCAAGCTATATATATTTATATGTATATATGCATATAAATATATAGTTCTTAATGTTTGAAGTGCATCAGCAGATCCAGAGACCCGTACCATAATAAAAAATGATGTCAAACAATCAAAAGTTTGATTGTTTGACTTCAGTTTTATTATGGTACGGGAGTCTGGATTTGCTGATACAGTTTAAACATTAAGTTCTATATTTATAATTTATAGGATTATTTGCAGCTATAGCACTGGTCACGTGAATTTTGTGATTTTTAAGTTTTACTTAAAACTTTATTAAAGTCATTTTGGATTATGCATATAAATACATATATATGACATCCTTTCAACCTAGTTAAGGTACTAAAGAGAACCCCCAAGACATGTGAGCAGTGAAACAATTCTTTCATCCCTAAAAGCTATAGTGTCAGTTGTAGATATATGTTAAGCATGCATTATCTGTAGTTTTAAAAGTACTAAAATAATGTTATTTAATAATGGTTTCTTAACATGCAAAACATAAAATAACATATATTAAAAAATATTTTTTTGAAATCCTTAAAATGTTGAATATTAAAACGTATTAAAACTGTTTTTATTGATTTTTTTGTATTTTTTAATACTTTTGTTTATTATTCATTTATTTATTCTTAATGGGGATAAAACGATTTATTTTATACACTTTCATTTTATAGAGTCATTGTGTTTATACTGATTTACATCTAAAAAATACAGTAAGTAATACAAAAAAAGAAAAAATATATATTCATTATTTGTTTTAAGTTATTTATTTTCACAAAGAAATAGTATATCCAATATAGGTATTATCAACTTAATTATATTTCGATATGTACTTAAAAATAATGTCTATGAAGACAACGTCTGTACAGCCATTTATATTCGAAGAAAGTTTCTATCTGACTAATAGCATACGAAATCGAACATAATACTTATGAAATAAATATGCGTATATTTCTTTGTAATTTTATATGCTTTGTTAAACACAGAAAGTATTCGATTACGTGCATAACATCTTCAACAAGAAATATGAGTTTATTTTTATTATGTAAATGTGTAGCAAATATAATTACATGGATAATAAACTTTATTATATAACTAGCAACATACATTAAATAAAAATATAAAGGTTGTGCACGTAGGAAATAAGCATTTTTTCTTTGACGCTTCAGTGAAGAACTAAATTGATTTCAGAAATCTAATTAATGAATATTTAACTCTTATCTCTTAAAACACAAAAACGCTCCACTTAGAAAGTAGATTTTGTGAAAGTATACTTGAACAGGGGGTGATAGGTAAAGGAATTTCTTAATAATTATTCATTTATAAAACAAATAAATTTACAAACAAATATTTCATGTGTGTGAAGAAGTAATTTCTTGAATTGCTATGAGAATGTCTCAAGTGTAATATTATATATTTTTATTTTTTTAACTGTATTTCCAAGCTGAATAGGTTTTAAATCATAATAATATATTATAATTAGCAATTACTAAAGTTTAAGTTTTGTATTATGATGCAAATAAACAAAATTGAGTGTTATATATTTTTCATCTCATGTTATAATAGCATCAGCAAAAAATCAGCTATAAAATATTAACTTAAGCTTCGTGTGTTTGAATAATAAAGGAAAATAAGAAAGTAGAAAGATAGCAATTCCTCCCGGTATTGGGGCGGACTGGTATTTTTTCTATGACTGCATAAAAAAATGAATATTCGATTTCGGATACAGCAATGCCGGATAATAAAAAATATATATGAATAAGGAACGTAGACTTAGAACATTTTATAGTACATAATTAGCAACTTATATCGAACGTTGATGTAAAAATTGCTTTATTCTTTTCTCAGGAAAGCAAAGACTTTATTTTGAAGCTTTTGTGAAGTGATAAACTTATTTCTCGAAGTTAATTAAAGAATGCTTGACTGTTCCAGTTTTTTCCCTGATTATTAATAAGATTTGTTTTTCAAAACACATTAACGAGAACCTTCATTATTCAAATTACTGTTGTTTTTTTTTCTTTCAATTTAAAATAAGTGAAATACGTTGCTGCTGATGCTTAGTTAATATGAAATGTGAGTATAGACGTATATGCAAATTTATTTAAGAGTACAATGTGTATATTTCACATTAGACCAATCATTTGGAAAACAATTATTTTATTACATATACAGCTTTGTATTAATAAAAAATATACATCAGGTATGAGCATAGGATTAATAAACTTTTAATACAATTAGCCACACATAATGAACGTTGACGTAAAAATTTTGTTACTCATTCAGTAAAATAGAAAACACTTTTGGAGCTTCTTTGAAGTAATGATTTTATTTCCTGAAGTTAATTGAAGAATCCATAACTGTTGCAAAGTTCTCATTAATAATATATATATACATGGTGTTTCTAAATTCATGGTCCAAACTTTAAGGTTGATAGTACACATCAAGACAAACAATATTTAAATAGGAAACCAAGGGTCAAAAGGTCTTCCGAAGGTGATAGGCGCCATTAAAGTTTAGGGTCCAAAAATTCAAAAGATTATGAAAAACAGAAAAATTGGTCGATTCGTTTGCGGTTTTCACTAAAATTATTCTTTATGTGAGTATTGTCTTGAAAATAAATTGGAAAGATAAATTTAAAAAAATGACGATAGAGGGCGCTTTAGACTTTAGAGTAACGAACAACAATTTTTTACCGTTATTTTTTGCATCTCATTAAAGGTTTCGTAAGCTTAGACTTAAACTTAAATTTTGAGCTCAAAATCTGAATAGTTGGAAGCAGTTAAGTAGCACAAACTTAACTGTGTTCAGAGGGTTTTAAATTCAAATGATTATAAAAAACGAAAAAAATGGTCGATTGATTTGCGGTTTTCACTAAAACTATTCTTTATGTCGGTATTTTATTGAAAATGAATTATAAAGATAAATTTGAAAAAATGCCGATAGAGGGCGCTTTAGACTTTGGAGTAACGTACAACTATATTTTACCGTTATTTTTCGCATCTTATAAAACTTTCTTAGAAGCTTAGACATAAACTTAAATTTTGAGATGAAAATCTGAATCGTTGGGAGTGGTTAAGTAGAGCAAACTGAACTGTGTTCAATGGGGGTGGGGAGGTTCAAATTTCAAATTATTTTAAAAAAAGGGAAAAATTGGTCGATTCGTCTGCCGTTTTCGCTAAAACTTTTCTTTATGTCAATATTTCCTTGAAAATAAATTTTAAAGATTAATTTCAAAAAATACCGATAGAGAGCGCCTTAAACTTTAGAGTAACCAACAACTATTTTTAAGCGTTATTTTTTCTATCTAATTAAATGCTTGCAAATGCTTAGATTTAAATTTTGAGCTCAAATTTTTAATCGATGGAGGGGTTAAGAAGCGGAAACTGAACAGTGTTCAGGAGTTAAAATGTTACCCTCCCCACCCCTCGAACACATTTCAAATTTCCGCACTTAATTACTCAAAACGATGCAGATTTTCAGCTCAAAATTTAAGTTTGAACTTTTACAAGTATTTAATTACATACAAAATGTAACGGTTAAAAATAGTTGTTGGTTACTCCAAAGTTTAAGGCGCCCTCTAACGGTATTTTTTAAAATTAATCTTTAAAATTTATTTTCAAGGAAATATTGACATAAAGAATAGTTTTAGCGAAAACGGCAAACGAATCGAACAATTTTTCCGTTTTTTATAATCATTTGAAATTTGAACCTCCCCACCCCCATTGAACACAGTTCAGTTTGCGCTACTTAACCACTCCCAACGATTCAGATTTTCATCTCGAAATTTAAGTTTATATCTAAGCTTCTAAAAAAAATTTATGAGATACGAAAAATAATGGTAAAATATAGTTGTACGTTACTCCAAAGTCTAAAGCGCCCTCTATTGGCATTTTTTGAAATTTATCTTTATAATTTATTTTCAATAAAATACCGACATAAAGAATAGTTTTAGTGAAAATCGCAAATCAATCGACCAATTTTTCCGTTTTTTTATAATCATTTGAATTTAAAACCCTCTGAACACAGTTAAGTTTGTGCTACTTAACTGCTTCCAACTATTCAGATTTTGAGCTCAAAATTTAAGTTTAAATCTAAGCTTAAGAAACCTTTAATGAGATGCAAAAAATAACGGTAAAAAATAGTTGTTCGTTATCTCTAAAGTCTAAAGCGCCCTCTATCGTCATTTTTTGAAATTTATCTTTATAATTTATTTTCAAGACAATACTGACATAAAGAATAATTTTAGTGAAAACCGAACGAATCGACTGATTTTTCTGTTTTTCATAATCATTTGAATTTTTGGACCCTAAAGTTTAATGGCTCCTATCTCCTTCGGAAGACTTTGGGACCCTTGGTTTCCTATTTAAATATTCTTTGTCTTGATGTGTACTATCACCTCTTAAAGTTTGGACCATGAATTTAGAAACACCCTGTATATATATATATATACATATATATATATATATATAGATATATATATACAGGGTGACTCCGAATTTTTTTTTACAATAAAAGAGGGGTGATAGTACACATAGGGACAAACAATATTAAATAGGAAACCAAGGGTCCAAAACGTTTCCCTAAGGAGATAGTCGCCATTAAAGTTTAGGGACCAAAATTTCAAATAAACATAAAAAACGGAAAAATCGGTTGATTGATTTGCGGTTTTCACTAAAATTATTCTTTATGTCGGCATTTTCTTAAAATTAAATTATAAAGATAAATTTCAAAAAATGCCGATAGAGGGCGCTTTAGACTTTGGAGTAACGAACAACTGTTTTTCGCCGGTATGTTTTGCATCTTATTAAATGTTTTCGTAAGTTTACACTCAAACTTAAATTTTGAGCTCAAAACCTGTAGTTGGAAGTGGTTAAGTAACACAGACTGAGCTGTGTTCAGAGGGTTCAGATTTCAAATGATTAAAAAAAAAAAACGAAAAAATGGTCGATTGATTTGCGGATTTCACTAAAACTATTCTTTATTTAGGTATTTTCGTGAAAATAAATTATAAAGATAAATTTCAAAAGATGCCGATAGAGGGAGTTTTAGACTTTGGAGTAACGAACAACTTTTTTTTGCCATTATTGTTTGCATTTCTTTAAATGATTTCGGAAGCTTAGACTTAAACTTAAATTTTGAGCTCAAAATCTGAATAGTAGGGAGTGGTTAAGTAGCACGAACTGAACTGTTCAAAGGGGGAGGGGGAGGTTCAAATTTAAAGTAATTATAAAAAATGGAAAAATTGGTCGATTCGTTTGCGGTTTAAAATAAAACTATTCTTTAAGTCAGTATCTTCTTGAAAATAATTTTTAAAGATAAATCTCAAAAAATTCCGTCAGAGGGCGCCTTAAACTTCAGAGTAACCAACAATTCATTTTAACCAATATTTTTTGGTTCTAATTAAATGCTTGCAAAAGCATTTTAAATGTTCTCGGAAGTTTAGATTTAAACTTAAATTTTGAGCTCAAATCCTGAATCATTATGAGGAGTTAAGAAGGGCAAACTGAAGTGTGTTCAGGAGTTGAAATTTAACCCTCTTTCCTCCTCGAACACAATTCAATTTTTCGCTACTTAAACACTCCCAACGATTTAGAATTTCAGCCCAAAATTTAAGTCTATGCATTTGAAAGCATTTAATGATATTAAAAAAATAACAGTTAAAAATAGTTGTACGCTACTCCAAAGTCTAAGGCGCCCTCTATCGGCATTTTGTGAAATTTATCTTTAAAAATTATGTTTAAGAAAACACTGATTGATCAAGAAAACTCCTGATTTAAAAATTAGTTTTAGCAAAAAACGCAAACGAATCGACCAATTTTTCCGTTTTTTACAATTATTTGAAATTTGAACCCTCTGAAAACAGCTAAGTTTGTCTACTTAACCACTCCCAGCTATTCAGATTTTGAGCTCAAAATTTAAGTTCAAGTCTTAGCTTACGAAAGTTTAATAAGATGCAAAAAATAACGCCAAAAAAGAGTGTTTTGTTACTCCAAATCTAAAGCACCCTCTATTATCATTTTTTGAAATTTATCATTATAATTTTTTTTCACGAAAATACCTAAATAGTTTTAATGAAAATCGACCAATTTTTCCTTTTTTTTATAATCATTTGAAATTTGAACCCTCTGAACACAGCTCAGTTTGTGTTACTTAAATATTCCAACTACAGATTTTTGCTCAAAATTTAAGTCTGAGTCTAAGCTTATGAAAACATTTAATTAGATGCAAAAAATACCGGGAAAAAATAGTTGTTCTTTACTCCAAAGTCTAAAGCGCCCTCTATCGGCATTTTTTGAAATTTATCTTTATAATTTAATTTCAAGAAAATGCCGACTTAAAGAAAAATTTTAGTGAAAACCGCAAATCAATCGACCGATTTTTCCATTTTTTATGTTTATTTGAAATTTTGGTCCCTAAACTTTAATGGCCGCTGTTTCCTTAGGAAAATGTTTTGGACCCTTGGTCTCCTATTTAATATTGTTTGTCTTGATGTGTACTATCACCCCTCTTTTATTGTAAAAAAAAAATTTGGAATCACCCTGTATATATATATACGTATATATAAATATATTGTTACGAATTTTGTAAATAGTTAGTGTTTGTACTGTAAAATAATGTAAATAATCTTATTAAGCTCCATTCCTTTACTAATATTAGTTTTTGTTACATTGTCTCTGTTATCAAGCAAACTTGTCTATTATTTTCAGTGAATGTCTATGGCAGCTTGGCGAAATAATAGAGATATCGCCAAGTTGGCGTCACTTTTGACGACTAATTTTGGTCGCCAAATTTGGCGATATATCGCCAAGTTGGCGACAAACTTGGCGATTGTTTGTGATGGTAACCCTTCCCTCTCTATGGTAACCCCCTATAGATATACTGATACATTGAATATTGTTCCGTGGATTTTTCGTGAAGGTTGTAGAAATTTCCAGCGCATGCTTCGAACCTATATAAGGAGAGCAATACGAGCTGCTGTGGTTATTATCTATCAGTCAGTCATTGAGTGAGCTACGATTAGGCAAGTTTGCTTGAGATTTATTTACGTTGTTTTGAATGTGATTTAGTGTTGAGACATTGTATAAAAAGTCTCTGGAACCTATATCTGCACTTGTACGATAGATTTCAACAATTATTTTTGAATTTCTAGTAATATTTGTGAGTTTCGAACGTGCTGTCATATGAGGCATGTCTTGTTTATTTATACGATATCATAATCATAGGAAAATCTTTTGATGACCATCTGAATAACCTCAGGCGGGTGCTACAAAAGTTAAAGTAAGCTAATTTGAAGTTAAGCCCTTCGAAGTGCAGCTTGTTTCGTAAAGAAGTCGCCTACATTGGACACATCATTTCGGCGGAACGAGTTAGGACTGATCCGGAGAAGATATGGGCTGTGAAAAATTGGAATCGTCCAGCAGATGTTCACCAGCTTCGGAGCTTTCTAGGATTATGCACCTATTACAGAAAATTTGTCAAATGCTTCTCGATGATTGCAAGACCACTTCATAAATTAACAGAAGCCAATCAGAAATTCATGTGGACACAGGAATGTGACGCTGCTTTCGAAAAGCTTAAGGAGGCCTTAACATCCCCTCCAATTCTGTCATATCCTCAATCGAATAAACAGTTTATACTGGATACGGATGCAAGTAACGAAAGCATTGGCACTGTACTGTCCCAGGAAATCGACGGCCAGGAGCGTGTTATCGCCTATTTCAGCAAGTGCTTATCAAAGGCAGAGCGAAACTACTGCGTAACAAGAAAAGAGCTTCTTGCTGTAGTGAAAGCCATAGACCATTTTCATCATTATCTTTACGGTCGAAAATTCCTGATCCGAACTGATCATGCTTCTCTAACTTGGCTATTGAATTTTAAGAACCCTGAAGGCCAGATAGCCAAGTAGGTACAAAAGCTTCAAGAGTACGATATGTAGATACGCCATCGAAAAGGCTAATTACATGGAAATGCACATGCTCTCTCAAGAAGACCCTGCTCAGAGAATTGTAGATACTGCGACCGGGTTGAAAAAAAATTTAATGTCAAAGGTCCTATAGTAAGAAAAGTTACAACTGGGTCTACATCATCGCAAGATCCGTGGAGTGACGAGAGCCTGAGTAAAGATCAACTTGCTGATCCTGAAATTAAGCCAATTCTAGAACTGAAAGAGGAGTCCAACAGGAAGCCCAGCTGGCAAGACATGGCCCATTAACATCCTACGACTAAACGTTATCGGGCTCTCTGGGATTCCCTACATTTGAAGAACGGTATTTTGTACCGAAAATGTGACTCTGATGATGGAAAGACATGTAGATGGCAACTACTACTCCCTAATTCGAGAATTTCTATGGTCCTTCCAGAACTTCATTGTAGACCCACAGGAGGACATTTCGGTGTAATGAAGACCCTGCAGAAGGTTCGAGAACGTTTCTACTGGAATAATGTTCGCAGTGATGTAGAGAAGTGGTGTCGAACTTGTGACACCTATGTAGCACGCAAAGATCCAAAGAGGCGCACTCGTGGACGATTGCAGCGTTATAATGTAGGAGCTCCTTTCGAACGAATTGCTGTAGACATCCTGGGTCCTCTTCCTAGAACATCTGATGGCAACAAGTACATCCTCGTTGTCATGGATTACTTCACCAAGTGGCCTGAAGCCTACGCCATACCTAATCAAGAGGCGGTAACCGTAGCAGACATACTAGTTTAAGACTGGGTTTCCAGATACGGAGTTCCTCTTCAAATCCATTCCGATCAAGGAAGAAACTTTGATTCGGCTGTGTTTAAAAATTGTGTGGACTACTCGGTATGGACAAAACTCGAACAACACCTCTACATCCTCAATCGGTCGGCATGGTGGAGCGGTTCAATCGTACCATCCTAAATAGCCTTTCCCTCCTGGTGTCTAAAGATCAACAGGACTGGGACAAGAAATTGCCTCTTTTCCTGCTTGCCTACAGGAGTGCCACTCATGAAGCCACTGGTTACTCCCCTTCTCAAATGCTCTTTGGTCGTGATCTTCGTCTGCTGCGGATCTTTTGTTTGGCCGTCCTCCTGACGCTCCTTTGTCACCTGAAGAATACGTGGATGAACTCCAGGCACGGCTTGAGGAGATTCATCGTCTAGCGAGGAACCGAATCGGACTGGCAACGGAAAAGATAAAGACACGGTACGACACAAAGGCAACAGGACATGAGTTCAACGAAGGTGACAAAGTTTGGTTGTGGAATCCGATACGTCGTAAGGGACTGTCGCCAAAATTACAAAGAAACTGGGACGGTCCTTACACAGTCGTCAACAGGCTGAATGACGTCGTTGTACGCATACAAAAATCGCCACACGCCAAACCCAAGGTCGTACACTATAACCGGCTAGCCGCTTATTTTGGCCAAAGTGAATAGAAATTCAAAACTAGAATTTCATACCATGGTCATGAAAGTCACTTTTTGTAAATATGTAAAAAGGAATTAGTTCTTATTTATGTAAATCTTATTATTATTATTATTTATTTATTTATTTATTTATTTGTTTAATTATTTTAAGTGTTTTCCTCTAACTCGAGGATTGCACTGCCCGGGACGTGCATTCTTTGAGGAGGGGGTAGTGTTACGAATTTTGTAAATAGTTAGTGTTTGTACTGTAAAATAATGTAAAAATTCTTATTAAGCTCCATTCCTTTACTAATATTAGTTTTTGTTACATTGTCTCTGTTATCAAGCAAACTTGTCTATTATTTTAAGTGAATGTCTATGGCAGCTTGGCGAAATAATAGAGATATCGCCAAGTTGGCGTCACTTTTGACGACTAATTTTGGTCGCCAAATTTGGCGATATATCGCCAAGTTGACGACAAACTTGGCGATTGTTGGTAATGGTAACTCTTCCCTCTCTATGGCACCCCCCTATAGATATACTGATACATTGAATGTTGTTCCGTGGATTTTTCGAGAAAGTTGTAGAAATTTCCAGCACATGCTGCGAACCTATATAAGGAGAGCAATACGAGCTACTGTGGTTATTATCTATCAGTCAGTCATTGAGTGAGCTACGATTAAGCAAGTTTGCTTGAGTTTTACTTACGTTGTTTTGAATGTGATTTAGTGTTGAGACATTGTATAAAAAGTCTCTGGAACCTATATCTGCACTTGTACGATAGATTTGAATAATTATTTTGTAATTTCTAGTAATAGTTGTGAGTTTCGAAGACTTTGTTGTTCTGAAGATCTGCAAATAAATTATTTTCTACTTTTCTAAAAGACAAGAGTTTGAAGTTGTCTAACCATAAGATCAAAAGAACCCTATATACGCTACAATATATATATATATATATATATATACATATATAGGGTGTTTCGCTACCACACCGACAAACTTTGAGGGGTGATAGTAGACATAAAGACAAACATTATTAAATAGGAAACCATGGGGCGCAAACGTCTTCTGTAGGAGCTAGAGGCTATTAATGTTTAAGGTCCAAAAATTCAAACGCTGATAAAAATTAGAAAAAAGGATCGATTTGTTTGCGGTTTTCTCTAAAATCATTCTTTATATCACGATATTTTATTTTTTTAATTTTAAAGGTTACGTTCAAAAATTGTCGGTAGAGGGCGCTTTAGACTTTAGAGTAACGAACAAATACTTTTTGCCGTTCTTTTGTGTATGGGGTTGAAATTATTCTAAAGTTTAGACATTAACTTAAATTTTAAGCCCAAAATCAGAAACATGGGGATAGGTTAACTAGCGAGAATTTAACTGTGAACCGAAAGGGAGATTTTAAACCCTCATAAACATTGGACAAACTAATCGATTTTGTTGCGGTTTGCGTGTACGTCATTCCCTTGGTAATTATTTTATTCAAAATGATGTACTGCTTTCATGTTCTCATTCTTTTGATAGAGGGCGCTTCCGACACATGTCCGACATTTCAATAGTATTACTCCTGGGTGTTTATCTACCAGACCACCATAATTCCAGTAAGTGTAAGGGATGCAAAGACGACTCGGAATCAAACAGAAATGCAACGTTGAAAATTGCTTTTTTGCATGTTACGTTTAAAAAAAGCAGAGAAAAAAACAACAGAAACAAGCAGAGAAACAACAATATGTTAAACTGACAGAACACAGTTTATTTAAAGGTTTTACTGCAAAAAGTGTTCGAAACTACTACCAGAAAAAGTCAGGCAAACTTGACAGCGGCAGTAGATGGCACTGCGATTTTCTTGCGGTACATGGCGCGGAAAGGTAATGCGCGCGAAAATTTCTCTCTCGTTGCGCAGCTCCATGTGGTTCCAGCACGATCGGGCTCTTCCACATTTTACCAATGATGGTCACCGATACCTCAACGTAACATATGGATAGCGGTGGATAGGTCTTGGTGGTCTGGTTTACCCAGATCACCGGACCTATCAAGTATAAGCTTCTTCTGCTGGGGTCACATGAAAAGTTGGGTGTATTAGAATTCCGTACCATCAATTAAAGACTTAGCAGCTCGTATTTCTGTAGCTTCCGGAAATCTATCAAAGATTCCAGGAATCTTTCAAAGCGTGAGGAATTACATGCGACGCCGCTGTCATGCATGTCGAATTACATCTGGTCGTAATTTCGAACATCTTTTCAAGTAAAACCTTTAAATAAACTGTTTTATGTTATATTCACGTGTTGCTGTTTCTCTGCTTGTTTCTGTTGTTTATTTCTCTGCTTCCTTTAACCATAACTCGCAAAAAAAAAAAACATTTTCAAAGTTACATTCATATATGATTCCGAGTCGCTTTTGCATCCCTAACACTTCCTGGAAGTATGGTTGTCTGGTAGTAAAACACCCAGGAATAATGCCAGTGAAATGTCGGAGATGTGTCGGAAGCGCCTTCTATGAAAAAATGAGGACACCACAGTTGTACGTCATTTTGAATAAAATAATTACCAAGGGAATGACCTAACCGCAAACCGCAGCAAAATCGATTAGTTTGTCCAATGTTTATGAGCGTTTAAATTTTCCCCCTCGGTTCACAGTTAAATTTTCGCTAGTTAACCGATCCGCATGTTTCCGATTTTGGGCTTAAAATTTAAATTAAAATCCAAACTTTAGAATAATTTCAACCCCATGCACAAAAGAACGGCAAAAAGTATTTGTTCGTTACTCTAAAGTCTAAAGCGCCCTCTATCGACAATTTTTGAACTCAACCTTTAAAATTAAAAAAATTTTAAATCGTGATATAAAGAATGATTTTAGAGAAAACAGCAAACAAATCGACTCTTTTTTCTAATTTTTATCAGCGTTTGAATTTTTGGACGTTAAACTTTAATGGCCCCTAGCTCCTACAGAAGACGTTTGCGCCCCATGGTTTCCTATTTAATAATGTTTGTCTTTATGTCTACTATCACCCCTCAAAGTTTGTCGGTCTGGTAGCGAAAGACCCTGTATATATATATATATATATATATATATATATATATATATATATATATATATATATATATATATATATATATATATATATATATATATATTAATATATTGCGTTTTAAAGAATATATATATTCTTTAAAACGCAATAACAAGAACGTCCATTATTTAATTTATCGTTATTTGTCTAATTCAAATTATGAATTTGCAAAAATAAATAAAATGACATAAATGCGGATGCTTAAAGAATATGAAATGTGATGATAAACGCATAAAAGTTTATTTAGACGTAAAATGTGTGTCTTTCACATTAGACACAATCCTGTTGAAAACGAATACTGAATTACGTATGTAACATTGTATGTTAATAACAAATATACACGATGTTATCAGTATAGGCGGAATAAACTTTTTATCACAATAGCAACATTCAGGGTGTTTATAAATTCCCGGACCCATTTTGATATTCAATAACTCATAAAATAATAAAGATAGATTAAAATTAATAACATAACTGGTTAGATAGACTCAAAAAGTTTCATATCCCTTGTCAATGAACTTCCACGTGTGCCCCCTTTGTTGCACGCAGAATATCAAGTCGATAGTCAATTTCACGGCAGGTAGCGGCAAGCATATCGGCATCCACAGAGGCTAAATTTCTTTTTCCACCGCAAGATGCTGCTTTTGGATGGAGGATCTTATATCTGGGTTATCATCTTGCAGTGGAAAAAGAAATTAGCCTCTGTGGATGCAATAGCCTCTGTGGATGCAATAGCCTCTGTGAATGCCGACATGCTTGCCGCTACCTGGCGTGAAATTGGTTATCGACTTGATAGTCTCCATGCGACGAAGGTGTCACTCGTGGAAGTTCATTGACAAAGGTCATGATATTTTTCGATTCTATCTAACCATTTATGTTATTAATTTTAATCTACCTTTATTATTTTATGAGTTATTAAACATCAAAATGGATCTGGAACTTTAAAAACACCCTGTATAATGAACGTTGGCGTAAAAATTGCGTTATTGATGTAGGAAAACAGAAACTTTCTTTTGACGCTTCGGTGAAGGGATAAATTTATTTCTCAAAGTTGATTAATGGATTTGTAATGGTTTCAATTTTTTTCTCCAATCATCTAGATTTTTTTTTCAAAAAATAATAACATAATAATTCATTATTTAATTTATAGTTATTTGCTTTCCTTAAAATTAATTGCTCACATAAATAAGTGAAATAAGATAAATACGGATGCGTTAATAATATGAAATGTGAGTATAAAATTAATAATGTGTATTTCGAATGCTAATGAGAATATTTCACAGTAGAGAGATTTCTGTTTCTTATTCATAACTTAAAACAAGTTTCTTTTTATATTTTTAATGAAAAAGTTTTTAAGAACATTGTTCGGATCTTATTTTATTAATTCACTAAGGTGACATAAAAACTCATATAAAATCGGATGTCTTTGTAAAGTTTTTTTTTTTTTTTTTTTTTTTTTTTTTTTTTTTTTTTTTTTTTGCGAGAATCAAAGATATGATATTTTGTTTTCTACATCTTCGAAATTCAAATTTTTCTTTACAAACATCCTTTTTTTGTATCTCAAACTGATATAAAATTTAAATTAGAATATATATAGAATATTTCGAATATATTTAATGTATATATATTTTAAATTAGAATATACGTATATAGAATATTTCGATAATATTTAATGTATATATATTTTTTTCTTTCCTTTCTCTCTCTCTCTCTCATACACACACACACACACACAAAATAAAACCGTTTCAAAACAATTTATGTTATTTTAGATTTGTGTTAATGTTCAATTAAAGATGTATTTAGCCTAATCTTAAATATATATATATGTATATTTAAACACATATTTACTAGCATAATAACTCTTATATAACTTTGTTATCGCCATTACCTAGAAAAGGCTAAGAATTCATTCAATTCTATGTATAAAAACTAAAGAGACTATGAATAAAAATTTATAATTAATAATAAACAAAAAAATTATTTAAAAAATTGTTTATTAAAAATTAAATTTACCCTAGATTCTAATATAAAGCTTTCATTTAAAGGATTTTAACTGATAAAATTGTTTTGTATCACATTCCTCCACGTTTTTATTTTTTATTCCAATTATTTATCTCCTAAAATAAATATTACTATAACGTTAGCAACTAAAATTTGCATTAAATTTAAATATTCGAAGAATTTTTCTTTTAATGTTAGTTTTTATAAGGAACACTTGTGCAGTTTATTTAAACTTCAATAATATTTCAAAAATAAATAGTTTTCTAAATATGTAGCTAACTAATCACTTTATTTCTCGAAATAAAATAAATCCTGATCAAAATCTCTTATTCTACATTTATCTTAAAGTGCGTTTAAAGATATTTTAATCCGAATCTTAAATCAATTCCACTTAAAAGCAAATTGTGTTGACAAGAAATATCTAAGAATTCCTTGAATTCCATGAATGAAAACTATGGAAAACTATGGACACAAATTTAAAAATATTTTATTTTAAAGCTTGTTTCTCAAAAACATTAAAATAGTTTCCTCTTATACACATCACTGTTATTATTTATTTGTTCCTGCTGTTTTGCTCCTAAATAAAAATTTCAAATAAGGCAAATAGCTTTAAATTAAATATTCGAAGAATGTCAATTTTTACAGTGAACTCTGGTATTATTTCTTTCAATTTAAATAATAATTAAAGTTACGTACTTTTAATTAATGTAATATTTATTTAGTTCGCTAATCACGCTTATTTTCGAAATAAAATTATTATCACGAAATAAATAAATGCACAAAAATGTACATTCCATGTAAAAATTGGAAGTAAAGGTCAATGAATACTACAGTTTATGATATGATAAATCTTTCATGCCGGAATATTCTCATGAGTATGTCGATACTTCCCCAAGCCAAACTATTGATCGCAAGACAATCTAGTAATTTTTTGTTACACTGGCAAAAAATAGATTATTTTTACTAAGGGACTATTTGTATTTTGTTGTTGATTCTGCCTCACTTTTTAGGTTTAAAAGAAACATATTTAAGATTATTTTGACTGAAGCATATGTTTTTGGACTAGAAAATAATTGGCTTTCTGTTCAGTGTTATTTTCCACAATATATACATTCAAAAACAAATCCTATAGTTAAAAAAAAATCTGCCTGTAAGAGAGGATTGGTGTTAGTTTTTTGTACGTCAGTATTTTAGCAATAACATGATTTCCTGAGATAATATACAGGATTTTCTTTTAGATAAGGATGTTAATCAATTTTTATTTTAATGTCTGATCCAATATTTTAACCATATATTTAACGCAGAACTTTGACTACTTTGAAATGTGTGGAATACTTTTTGAAAAATACTTTTCTCTCAGGAATTGTAACGTCATATCGGTCGGTTCGGCTATACAAAAATTGGGAGCTAATGAAGAACATACAAAAAAAAAGCGTGTGGAATGATGTATTTAGATATAATAAAATTTCAATTAAAAAGTAAAAATGTAGCAAATCAGTTTCTTTTCTCGGGCTAAAAGTGAAGCAACTTTAACAAGGTTCAGATGGTTGAAAGAGAATAAGGAAAAAGTAAAAGTAGCAAGCCAGTTGGAGAAAAGAGGTACAACATATCTATTGATGGTAATTATATTTTAACGATAGTTAGCATATAACTAAATAAATAAACAACGTTAAAGAGCACAAATATTATAAAATAAAAGATGTTAAAAGCATACATGTTTCGGGACTTCTAAAGTCCCATCATCAGTGCTAAAAAGTGTAAAACGTAAAAGAAAGTCACATCGTAAAATAAAATAAAATAAACCGTGTAAATGAGCACGCCGGTAAGGCGAACTGACTAAGAAACGTCGCAAAGCAACAGTAAAAATAAGTTGGCACGCGCACCCACAGGAGACCAATCATATGTCACATTTCACTGGACGAGTCCGGATCAAAGAGAACAGGAGGGGGAGGGGGGGTGAAATTACAGGAATGGAAACCAGACATCAGAATAACTTGGAGTACTGGACATGTCATTAACTAAATTACTAGTGTTTTCCCACATATGATAAGCTACCCAAAAGTCTAAATCATAAACAGATGAACAATATTGTATTATTGAGGCTTCGGAAAATTTAAAGTTATGACTATTAGACCAGAAATGGCTGCCCCCCCTTCCGATACTTATCATAGAATATTATCATTGTACAGAAAAAGCAAACAAATGGCCAAGACGTGTATTTAATCACTTTGTATATCTAGTGATTTCTAATTATTAGATTACATTATGCAAGAGATAATAAAGCTGAAAGAATAAAAATGCATTTTATTAATAAAAATGTATATTTCTATAAGCGTGATTTAGTATGGAGGAATACACGTACGACACGAATAATATTATATTCTAGAAGAAAAAAGGAAGAGATAATAAACATTATAAAGAAATTTGTCTTGATAAAGTAGGACATTTGAAAAGCTTTATAGGGGGAAATATGCGTCTAAGTGTTCTTTCAAAGAATGCAAATCTAAAAGAAGAGTTATGTTTATAGTGTGTAAAGTATATTTATGCATTTAAAAAAAAACATGCTTCATATTTTAAGCATTAAGTGAAAAATACAGATATAAAATTAAAAATTTTCAAAAATTTTTTTAAAATGTTTCTCAATAAAAAAAAAAAAATAAAAAAAAAAAAAAAAAAAAAAAAAAAAAAATAAAAATTAAAAATTTTGAAATTCATGATTTTTTTAAATTTATCTATTTCAAGCAAAAAAAATAATAATTAATTATATTATATTAACAAAGAATGTATTTTTGCAATTTTAAAAAGAAACAAATACTTTAAATCATATCCCAAAATTTTTAACATTTTAGGCAATTGAGTCTCAAGATGTTACAATATGTGTACCGCATTTATTAGCTCCCTGGTACATCATTTTTTTTTAAATCATTTTATTAGCATTTTTTAAGCAAAAATAAGTTAAAAAATCTATTCAAACTTTTAAAAAACTTTTTTTTTTTAAACGAAGATGTTAAAGCTTTGATTTATTAGCTTGATCTCATAAAAATGTTTTTTGCTACATACTTCAACGTTCTGTTTATTTTTTCTTATTGTTTCGCTCTTATTATAAATATTAAAACTTAGACATCTAACCTACAGCAATAAATTAAACAGTCGAAAAATTTATCTTGCCATGTTCATTTTACAGCGAATTTTTGTGTTATTTTTGTAAATTTTAATAATAAATTAAAAATATACAGTTAGTGCGTTATTTATTTAGTTTACTAATACATTTTATTTCTAAAAATAAGTTTCTGAAATTCATTTCTCTAACTCTAGATTTAACTAAACGTGCAGTTAATAATATTCATGTATTGATCCTAATCTTGAATCAATTTCACTTAAACACAGACTCCATTAACTAGAAATGTAAAAATATCTAAGAACTGATTCAAATCTATAATTAAGAACTAAAGAGACTATGAATAAAACTTAAATTAATAATAAATAATCTAGTCTTTGGGGGCCACTGTAATACTTAACCATCATCAGTATGCATAGTAAATATTATAAAAATAAAACTTTTAAAAATACTTATAAAATGCATTGCAATTCCAAAACAAAATTTAAACGTACATTTAAATATTTTTAAACAATTGGGACCCTACTGGATTACAGTAGAAGTCCATGGGAATTTGACGAAATACCGGTAGGACTAAGTTGGCATTGGAGAGTAATTTTCTCCATATTTTACAATGTATCATTAATTTGGCGACGAACTTCGCGAGTTTTTTTAGTCAACGAGATAATTACGTAGCATCGATTTGCACAAAAATACATCCTTTAACTTGAAAATTTATAATCATATCAACTACCAGTATACGGCATCGAATAAAACATCTCATTCCAAACTAAAAAATATATAATTAGAATTTCAATGAAATACAGTCATGAAAAATCGAAGAGTGGGGAAAATGGGATTATAAATATCTCGGCAATTTATTGTAAGATCGACATTAAACTTTATGCAAAATTTATGGAGTATTTTATTCTATTTAATATTATCCACTTAAAATGAAAAAAAATTGAAATTTTTTTATAAACCTTTCATCAGAACGAATATATCGAGAGTCCAAAAAAATTAGTTCCAGATATCGAGGTTACTGATTCAATAGGCTTCATTCCATTGTTACATACTAACTAGGGAACTGTAAGAAGTGTAAGTCACCGATTTTGACGAAAGTGGTATCGTTGGAAAGATCTCATCGAGAGTAGTAAAAAACTCAATGAAACCACCCATCGCAAATAAGCCATTTTCGAGATATCCAAAATTTATCTCACTTAATTGGTGCATACTCAATGGGGGACCGCAAAAAAATTTAGTCTCGATTTTAACGAAAGTGGTATCGTTAAAAAGCTATCATCATGAAGGAGAAAAACTCAACCGAACTACCCGTCGAAAATAAGTCGTTTTCGAGGTATCCGATAATATATGTCATGTAACTAGAGCATACTGTTCTAGTGCACACTTAATCGGGGACCGCAAAAAATTGTTTTCTCGCTTTTGATGAAAATGGTGTTGTTGCAAAGATATCATCGTGAGAAGTAAAAAACACAATGGAAGTAACCATCTGAAATGAGTGATTTTCGAAATATCCAACAATTTATGTCAGTTAATGCAGATTCCCAGCAGTGTGCATTATTAATGTGACACAAATTGTTGGATATCTCGAAAGCGTCTCATTTCCGACGGGTGATTCCATTGTGTTTTCTAATCCTAAAGATGATATCTTTTCAAGGATGCCACTTTCGTTAAAACCGAGAATTTTTTTTTCGGTCTCGCATTAAGTGTGCACTAGCTACGTGACATAAATTGTCAGATATCTCGAAAACGGCTCTATTGCGACGGGTAGTTCCATTGAGTTTTTTTACTGCACTCGATGCGATCTTTCCAACGATACCACTTTCGTCAAAATCGGTGACTTATACTTCTTGCAGTTTTCTAGTAAGTTTAATTTAAATTTAAAGCTTACCCCAGTTTATTCTGGGGGTAGACAGTTTACAGACACACAGATAGGCGGCGGTATTTTGTTTCTAAAAATATGTTTTTCGGAATCTCCAGTGTCTGAAACGAGTAAATTCATCATTTCCCCCCAAAACAATTGTAAAACAATACTGCGTATAACAAGTAAGTAAATATGCATACTTTTTAAAATATTTTGATTAAAAACTTTGATTATAAAGATTGTAACTCATAATATTACTTTCTGCTACATATTTTAAGTTATTGTTTGTTGGTTCCTTTTGTTTCACTCCAATTATAAATATTTAGAAACTGATATTAAATTAAACATTCCAGGAATTTTCCCTCGAATATTAAGTTTCATAGCAAACTCTTGTGTTATGTCTTTGAATTTCAATAATAATTTAAAAATACATACTTATAGTCAGTGCGTTATTTCCTTTATTATCTAATATATTGTACTTCTGAATAAAAAATCAATTTAAAGCCAGTTTCTCCTCTTCTAGATTTCTCTTAAAGTGCACTTGAAAATATATTAATCCTAATATTAAATCAATTCCACTTACACACAGACTCCATTCACTGGAAATATCTAAGGAATGATTCACATCTATGTAGAAGGATTAAATAGACTATGAATATAACTCAAATTAGCAATAATAGATTATATATATATATATATATATATATATATATATATATACACTGGTGTCCAAAATTTAAGCATAATTGGTAATTACCCAGCAAACACATAAGTTTCGGCATACTATCGGTCCGGAGCCGTCAATGTCGGTTAAGTGTCGGTAGCAGGTTGGCAAATGAAACTTAAGAATCTGCTTTTTTGACAGCCGGTTACGGTATTCGGTCCACTTTTGGTTATATATCGGCTAGCGACTTATACCGGCAAGTGACGCAGGACCGATATCTGAGTTCTGATAGTGGACCGATCAGATTTGCCAACATCGGTCCGAATTCAAAATATTTAATCTTAACCGATTTTTTTCTCAATTTTATTTGAGTTTGATTTTTGATAAGAAATGTATATTTCATGTATTTTATTAAAAATTCTGAGAGTGATTAACAGAAAATACGTCAAAAATAACCTACATTTATTTATTTAAAAATATTGTTTTTGAAGTAATTTTTAAAATGACTTACAATTATTTTAATCAAAAAAGAATTTTTAAATTCTCTCCTTTAAATTGTTATTCATTATTAGGAACTTAATCATATAAAAACAGAAAAATTATTTGTAAGGTAATTGAATTTATTTTCTATTTTACTATTCATTTTCAAAGCAATAACTCATTTTCTTATTTTATTTTAATATTAATTACTAAAAAGTGCTTGAAATTATTTTACAAGGTAAAACATATAAAAGAAATCTACCCATTTTTTTAACATAAAAAAAATCAGATTTTTTTTTTTCTAAAATATTATCTCGCAAACGAAAAATAAATTAATATTGCTATTTTATTTTAAGATTTAAAAATTATTATTGCAACAATTTTTCGAATTAATATTGCTACATAATAAAAAATAAACGCATTAAATCATGAAATGACTTTGAATTCTCATTCTAATTAAAAGTGATTAATTACCAAATTATTTTTTTTATTAAATTAGTTATTTTACGTTTTAAATATATATTTCTTAATTTTTTTTACTTTATTATTTACTTTATTATTACATTTAGTAACTTTATAATTCGTAAAAAAATATAATTTATATAATAATAAGATAATATATATATATATTACTTTTATTTTATTTTTTACTTAATAAATATACATAATCAACAACATAACATTGCAACATAGTCGTAAATCATAAATACTACTTTAAATCATCAAATGGCATAACATAATTTTTTATTCTGTTTAAAAGTTAATTATTACAAATTTATTATTATTTAAAATAAGTTTTCCTACGTTAAAACTATACACTTTAGAAATTAACACAAAGCATGTAATTATGTTATAGTTTCTAATAAAAAAATTTATTTATTTAACAATACTTCTGAAAAAAATATATTATTTTTAATTTTTTAAGTATACTATTTAAGGATTCTAAAATTTATACGAAAAACAATTCGTTTGCTTTAATTAATTTCCTAATTTATTAATTTAAATATTAACTTAATTTTTAAAATCAGGCGCATAAGACAATTACAAGTAAAGGAATACATAAATAAAATAAAAACACTTTAATATTACAATTTTCCAATCTGTCATTTACGTCAACAACACTCGCCATTTACGTGGCCCTTATTGAAAAGCCACACCCTTATTACCACACATAATCCTACCCCTGAACAGGTCTGACTTGTCTAGTGGTTAAGGCTTTCGCCTTCTGAGCTAGGGGTTGCGAGATCAAACCCCGCCTGTTCCCGCACTGAAGTATGTTCTTTGGCTCTCAAAATACTTACTAGAGGGTTCAACAGATGGCGCCACCAGAGATTTTTTTGCTTGTGCCGGGCTTCAGTCGGTATTCCTGTGGTTAGCTATCGGCATAGTTTTTTGCCGATACTGGACCCGTTGCGTGCCTCATGAATCGGGCGGCATTCGCGCGGCGTATCAAAAAAGATACGGAACCGATAGCAGCAACCGGTATCGGTCCAATACCACTGGCAGTGGCAAGCGGCTATCGTCCGATTGCTTACCGATAGCTCAGTGTTTGCTGGGTAAGTAATTATTTTTAAGTAATGAAAGAAATATAAATCGGAATGTGCTGAAAATCCAGGTGTGTAAACAAAATAGTACACGTCACATATTTTCGCGAAGGGTTTTCCCCGAAATCGAACAGGGGACCGTCAACAAATTGAAAAAGAACGAAGATCTTTTGGATAACTCTGTCAAAACTAATGTAGCAAAAGCGTTCAAACTGGACATTATGATTAATTGGCTTATTGTAATGTACTGTGTTAATTTTTACAAGGATAGCATGTACACTCGTAGAGAAATTAAGGTTTTTATAAAAACAGTCCTAAGTTTTTTGCTTATAATTTGCAGAGTTCTTAATATAAAATAGTGTTATTTTTTAAAAAAATGACAAACATCATTGTACACAATACCCTGTCATCAGAATTAAAAAATAATAAAAATTGTATGACAAATGAGCAGGTTTACTAAATAATTTTTTACTGCGCATGCGTGAACGCTATTGAAATTTCATTTGCATATTATGTTAGCTAAATGTATAGAGCAACTTCTGTGAAAGTCTCAAAAACATACCTTAAAAATTCTGAAAATTATCGTTGATACAATGAGATCAAAATCCTTTATTCCCTAAATGAAGCAAAAAGATGAGGGGCTGTATCCATATTCCATTGTTTAGTGCCTACACAATATTGCACGTACAACTATACACTATATTGTCATTGATTATTGGACACTTGCGATTTTAGACATTTTACTAAATACATGAGGAATCATCTCGAAACTCTTAGTGTATAAATATAATAGTATACGTCATACATCTCCGTGAAGATTTTTTACCGAAACTCCATAGGGGACCGTCAACAAATTTAAAAAAATGAATATCTTTTGAATAACCCTGTCAAAACTAATGTAGAAAAAGCGCTCAAACTCTAGATTATGATTGAATGCCTTATTGTAATACACTGTTTTCATTTTTATGCAAATAGCATGCATACTCGCAGAGTAATTAAGGTTTTTATAAAAATGGTCCCAAATTTTTCCAAAATAATATTTTTTTCAGAAAATATGACAAACAACATTGCACACAGTACCCTGTAATCAGAATTAAAAAGTAATAAAAATTGTATACAAAATGAGTTGGTTTATTAAATAATTTTTTACTGCGCATGCGTCAACGATATCAAAATTTCATTTGCATATTATGTTAGCTAAAAGTATAGAGCAACTTTTGTGAAAGTCACAAAATCATAACTTAAAAATTCTGAAAATAATCGTCAACTGAATAAGTTGAAAATCCGTTATTCTCAAAATGAAGCAAAAACAAGAGGGGTTGTATCCATATATTCATTGATTAGTGTCAGTATAGAATACACAATACGGGATGTTACGACTACTTTTGGATAAAATCCCTCATTTTTTTGCTTCATTTTGGAAACAACGGATTTTGTCCTTTTTCTATAGCCGACTACTTTCAGAATTTTCAAGCTATAATTTTGAGACTTTTACAAAAGTTGCTCTATACATTTAGCTAACATAATATGCTAATGAAATTTTGATATCTTTGACGCATGCGCAGTAAAAAATTATTTAGTAAACCTACTCATTTTTCATATAATTTTTATTATTTTTTAATTCTGATTACAGGGTACTGTGTGCAATGTTGTTTGTCATATTTTCTGAAAAAAAATATTATTTTATATTAAGAACTCTGAAAATTATAAGGGAAAAACTTTGGGGCCATTTTTATAAAAACCTTAATTACTCTGCGAGTATGCATGCTATTTGCATAAAAATGAACACAGTGTATAACAATAAGGCATTCAATCATAATGTAGAGTTTGAGCGCTTTTGCTACATTATTTTTGACAGGGTTATTCAAAAGATATTCATTATTTTTTAATTTGTTGACGGTCCCCTATGGAGTTTCGGTAAAAAATCTTCACGGACATGTATGACGTATACTATTATATTTATACACTAAGAGTTACGAGATGATTCCTCATGTATTTTTCTAGATATTTAGTAAAATGTCTAAAATCGCAAGTGTCCAATAATCAATGGCAATATAGTGTATTTAGGTAAAACCCCTGATTTTTTTGCTTCCTTTAGGAATGACGGATTTTGAGTTGATTCTATAGGCTCCCCTTTTCAGACTTTTCAAGCTATGTTTTTGAAACTTTCACAGAAGTTGCTCTATACATTTAGCTAACACAATATGCAAATGGCATTTTGATATCTTTGACGCATGCGCAATGAAAAATTATTTACTAAACATACTCATTTTTCATACAATTTTTATTATTTTTAAATTCTGATGACAGGGTATTGTGTACAATTATGTTTGTCATATTTTCAGAAAAGAACATTATTTTATAATTAGAACTCTGCAAATTATAAGCAAAAAACTTGGAAAATTTTAGGACTGTTTTTATAAAAACCTTAATTTCTCAACGGGTATACATGCTATCCTTGTAAAAATAAACACAGTACATTACAATAAGCCAATTAATCATAATGTGCAGTTTGAACGCTTTTGCTACATTAGTTTTGACAGGGTTATCCAAAAGATCTTCGTTCTTTTTCAATTTGTTGACGGTCCCCCGTTCGATTTCGGGGAAAACTCTTCGCGAAAATATATGACGCGTACTATTTTGTTTACACACCTGGAGTTTCAGCACATTCCGATTCATATTTCTTTCATTACTTAAAAATAATTACTTAATTACCAATTATGCTTAAATTTTGAACACCAGTGTATATATATATTGCAAAATTTAAATTTTAAAGTCTCTAACGCATAACTTTGTTCTCTGCTTCAATCTTTACCCTTATTGTTTGTTAGTTATGCTTCTCTCTAATTATAAAGTAATACTACTGCAAATAAACAAAATATTCGAATAATTCTGCTTGTAAAGTGAATTTTTTATTGTAAACTCTTGCGTTATTTCTCTAAATATCTTAATAATTTAAAAACAAAATTTTATATATAAGGAGAGGACGTAACTTAGTAATTACAGATTTTGAATTGTTTAATATATATTGTAGGGTAGAGACCACTTAGTCTCGGGTTGAAGGTATTTTATACAACGATCCTTAGTTTTTAAGAAACAGATGGGGGTCTAATGTTTATAACACAAAATAAATATTTATTTTGCAGTGGAAGGGTAATGTAGATTTTATCGCAATTGGTACTGGATTTACCTGTTGTCCCGAGGGTCCGGATTCGATACATGAACGCGGAACGTCTTTTGTCATTTTTTGTTTTACAAATATGCTTGTACTTATAATTCTATAATCTCAATTAAATATCTCTATTAAGTATCTTAATACCGTATTTTAATTAACCTGTTTAAATTATCAAACTTTAATTTATCGTTGTATTTTAAACCATTATTTTTTTGTCATTTAAAGAGATTTAAAAAAATGATCCATTATTGAATATTAAAATTTCCAAAATCATTACAAAAACTGCTTTGGCACTCTCTAGTTATGTCAAAACAAATGATATTCAAATAAAATAAATACAAATACAGAAGAAAGCTAAATATTAAAATATATATATTCTAAGAACAAGCATACACATTACAAATTTAAAAATCTATAGTGTTCTAAATAGCATTTGTAATCTTATTCTTATGTTAATTTTTAATATCATTATGATTGCTACTTCAAAAACAGAGTAACATTAACACCGTACGGAGTTTCATTGTTAAGGCAAATCATTATTATCATTATTTTTTATTATGAATAGATACAATTGTTCATACATTTAAAACACATTTTAAAAAAGGGTTTATGATGATTTTTACAAATATTTGGCTACAAAAAAAGTAAAAAAAAAAATAAATTTTTAACTAACACACAATATTATAAATTTTAATTGCCAATAAAATTATTAAATTATAATTACAAGTATATTTATAAAGCAAAAAACATGAGAAAAAGAAATGTAGATTTATCCGGTATCGAACCATTTCACACGGGACATCATGCTAAAGTCGTACCAGCTGAGATTCGATCAGCGTCATTCGTTTGTTGCATATAAACTGTGTAACAATATCAGATTCACACCCCTGTTTCTCAAGACCTAAGGAGAGCCGTAGAAAATTCGTTGAAAAGAGTTCGGGGTTTCTACACTACAACATATTTTTAAATATTAAAAATGTGTGATTACTAAGTTTGTCTCTGCCCTTGTTAGAATAAGTGTACTTAAAGATATTTAATCTTAATCTTCAATCAGTTCTACTGAAACATAGACTGGAAACATCTGCGAATTGATTCAATTCTGTGAATGAGAACTGTATTTAAAGATTAATAAAACTTTATAAATTGCATAAAAAATCATATATTTAGAATCTTTTATTTTAAAACTTTAATTTAAAGAAAAAAACCATACAGTTGTATTATGCTACATACTTGAACCTTATTGTTTGTATATTCTTATAATTCCGCTTCTATTTTAAATATTTAAACGTTGACATTAAATTAAATATTTGAAAAACTTTCTTTCTAAAGTTACATTTTACTGGGCCCAATTGTATTATTTCTGTGAAATTCAAGAGTAATTAAAATATATGCTTATATTCAGTGCAATACTTATTTACTTAACTATTCTCTTTTACTTGTCCAAACGAATCCAATGAAAAAATCGATTTCTCTTTTTCAAGATTTGTATTAGAGTGCACTTAAAGATATTTTTATCGAAATCCTGAATCTATTCCACTTGAATACAGATTACATTAGTTAAAAATATTTAAGAATTGAAGAACGGATGAAACGTCGTTGATATAAACTCAACAGACAATGAATAGAACTGCAATTAATCATTAATACTTTTAAAAAAATCCTATAAACTTAAGAAAAACGTATTCGTTACATCGCTACACTTATCTTCTTTATTTTACGGGATACAGAAACTATAACATCAATGTACATTATCTTAGATTTGCTTAAGTAATTCTTTTATCTTAAAGATATTTTTATCCCAATCATGTAATTTTCTACTTAAATTCAAGAACTTTTAAATGAAAACTCGAAGTCTCTTGTTAGGCGATTCATGATATAAAAAAATAAAGTGAGTATATTTAGTATAGTTTGCTTTCTGTTTATTTTATTTTTATTTTTATTTAATTTTTAACTGGTTGTTTGTAAATGCAGGGTGAGACATAAATATCGAAACAATAGGCTGTCTCCTTAAATATTGTTCCTACACCCATATTTCCAATTGCAAAGTTTTACAAAAAAAGGTGAATTTTTTTATAAGATAAGTTGCAACTTTATGGGGGGTCTATTATAAAAAATGCGAAAATTAATTTTTAATACGGCCCCCAGAGAATAAAACTCCCAATTAGAAAATTTTTCCTTATCCATTCCTGAATTCAACAATAACAAAAAAAATCATATCGATATCTACAAATCCCCGAAAGATATTAAAACCCAATATTTTCAAAACTTCTTGACGTACACCATTTAAGCATACCTCTGAGTCCAGCGAAATCAGTTCATTTGAAGTACAATTTAGGGATCGACCATAACTTTACGCATTGTTAAATGTCGATCCAAGACAATACTTTAACTTTTAGATACAAAATAAAATCGTATAGGTTTTTGCTTTAAACTTCCTTGCTAGATGTCTGCAATATCTGGACTTTGGCGTCAACCTCGTAACTGGCACGACTCATTGGCCGGGCCGTCTTATTAAACACTTATTAAAAGTGTTATTAAATTAAGTGATATTAATTAAAGTCTCATTAAAAGTTTCTTATAAAGTTATTGCCGCAGGCAATAAGTTTAGTAAAAGTATTAATATTGATAATGACACTTCTATTAATGCAATCATTCGAAATACTTTTTAATAAATTACAAAATTTTAATAAATTACTTCAAAATTTATGATGGTTTAAAACATATTTTTAATTTCTTCTGTCTTTACAAGAAGTAAGTATTGGATTCGTGAAAATTTTGAATTCCGGTTTTCGACGGATTCACACGTTTTTGGTCTCAGAGATACCGAAAAACATGTTTTTACAAAATGTCTGCCTGTGAGTCACTGCAAAAGGAAAAAAAAAATGAAATCGACGTGATAAAAAATTTGGTTTAAATCAACTGACGCATTTAAACAGCAATTAAAGAGGGTGAGAATTGCAAAAATTAAACAAAATCTGAAATCGAAACTATACAGGACAAAATTAATCACCTAGAAACTTTTAAAAGTTATTTAAACATTAGGAGCCCTTGTTTGTTTAAAACTAAATGAACTTTTCTGCATCAAATGTTTTTATTTCAGTATTTCTCATTTTTAAGCTGACATAAGTCAATAACCGTCGGTTGCGGTAACAGTCCTGCGAGTTCAATAGTTTTTTAACATATAAAAAAAAAATGCCCAACGTGCCGAAAGATGTTTTCAGCTCAGATTTTTTTAAATATGATTTGTTTACAAAAAAAAAAATTGCATCTTCTTTTTATATTGCTATTTTAAATACTTTTATTTAAAAAAAATATGTATTATTCAAAATGCTGAATCAAAATTGAAAATGAGACGTTTTCATTTAATCAAAAGAAAAAACTCAACGTGACTAATAATATTTTGAGTTATAACAATTTTTATTTACTCTAAATTTTTTGAAAAAAATTATTAAAAAGCCTTATGATGTGATAATGCTTACAAATTATATGGTTAATCATCTTAAAACATTCCAACTCTATATATAAATACATAAAATAAATATTTCCTGGACCCATTACAGCAACATTGTTTCTTCAATTACACTTATTTCAATTTGAGTCTGATCCCCTGAAATCTCACGATTTATTAAAATTGTCATAACTCTCTGACATTTGAAGATATCAAGATGAATTTTTTTGATATCTAAATGATTTTTTTTTGTTGTTGTTCAGTTGAGCAATGGGTAAGGAAAAAGTTTTATCCTCTGGGGGCCGTATAAAAATTTAATTTTCGTAATTTTTAAAATAGACCCCCCCCCCATGGAGTTGCAACGTATCTTATTAAAAAGTTCACCTTTTTTTAGGAATTTTTGCAATTGGCAGTATGGGTCTAGGTGCAAGATTTAAAAAGATAGCCTATTGTTTCGATATTTATGACTCACCCTGTATATTAATTACAAAAATTTATACATTTCAAAATTAAACTCAAGAGTAAAAAAAAAAAAAAAAAAAAATACAGCAATTTTTGAATGAAAAAGCACACATAAAATCGGAAAATAATTGTAAAACTCGGAAATTAAGATAGTACAAGATATTTTAAACATATAATTTTAATTATTATTTTGTTTATCAGGTAATATTCAATATCAATATTTTTACTATCAATATTAAGATATATTACATTTTAATGTGTGTAAATTGTTTATATATTCAGATTTAGCGAATATCACATTTTCAGCAATTATACAACATAAAATAATTAATTATATATACGTAGAGCTCAGATGATAAAGATGGTTAGTGGCAAAATTATCATTTTGAGAAAATGTTCTGTAACGTTCAAAATATGTGTTTGCGTTTATTGCCAAATACTTTCTTTATCAACTTAAATCTCTCTGAGTATTATGTTTCACCAAATGGCAATTTAAGAGATGGTGGAGGACAATTTAATAGAGCAGGACAATAGAGGAGGACAATAAAGCTGACACTAGCAGATGTTCCTGGACTTAATTTACGCCCTAACAAGTTAGTACGTTGATTATTATTAATGATATATGCATAGTCCGTATTTCCTCTAAGCCGAATAGTATTTTGTCGGAATAGAATGAGTTCGGAATAGAGGAACTCTATTGCAATTAAATCGAGATTTCCTATTTTGTAATGTACCATCAAGACGAGTAATATTAAATAGGAAACCAAGGGTCCCAAACGTTTTCAAAAGAAGATAGCCGCCATTAAAGTTTAGGATCCAAAATTTCAAATGAACATAAAAAACAGAAAAATCGGTCTATTGATTTGAGATTTTCGCTAAAACTATCCTTTATGTCGGTGTTTTATTGTAAATAAATTATAAAGATAAATTTCAGAAATGCCGATATAGGGCTCTTTAGACTTTTAAGTAGTGAACAACTATTTTTTTGCCGTTATTTTTTGCATCTGATTAAATGTTTTCGTAAGTTTAGACTTAAATTTTGAGCTCAAAATCTGAATAGTTGGGAGTGTTTAAGTAACACAAAGTGTACTGCGTTCAGAGTGTTAAAATTTCAAATGTTTATAAAAAACGGAAAAATTAGTCGATTCGCTTGCAAATTTCGCTAAAACTACTCCTTAAATCAGTGTTTTCTTAAAAATAAATTTTAAAGACAAATTTCACAAAATGCTGATATATTTTTTTAAATCTCATTAAATGCTTTCAAATGCTTAGATTTAAATTTTAAGATCAAATTCTGAATCGTTGCGAGTGTTTAATTAGCACAAAATTAAACTGTGTTCGAGGGGGGGGGGGGGGTTATATTTCAACTCCTGAACATATTTCAGTTTGCGCTCCTGAACTCCTCCCAACGATTCGGAATTTGAGTTCAAAATTTAAGTTTAATCTAAGATTTCGAAAACAATTAATAAGCTTTTGAAAGTATTCAATGAGATATTAAAAATAATGATTAAAATCAGTTGTTGGTTACTCTTACGTTCTCTCTGTAACGGAATTTTTTTAAATTTATCTTTAAAATTTATTTTCAAGAAGATACTTACTTAAAGATTAGTTTTATTTTAAACTGCACATGAATAGACTAATTATTCCGTTTTTTATAATCATTTGAAATTTGAACCCTCTGAACACAGTTCAGTTTTTGCTATTTAACCACTCCTAACTATTCGGATTTTTAGCTCAAAATTTAAAGTTTAAACTTACGAAAACATTTAATGAGATGCAAAAAATAACGGCAAAATATAGTTTTTCATTATTCCAAAGTCTAAAGCGCCCTCTATCGGCATTTTCGAAATTTATCTTTATATTTCATTTTCAAGAAAATACCAACATAAAGAATAGTTTTAGTGAAAACCGCAAAACATTCGACCAATTTTTCCGTTTTTTATATTTATTTGAAATTTTGGACCGTAAACTTTAATGGCGGCTATCTCCTTTGAAAAACGTTTGGGACTCTTGGTTTCCTATTTACTACTACTCGTCTTGATGTGTTATATCACACTCTAACGTATGTACCATGATTTTAGGGACACCCCATATATATATATATATATATATATATATATATATATATATGTGTGTGTGTGTGTGTGTGTGTGTGTGTGTGTGTGTGTGTGTATTAATATATACATGTTTGTGTGTGTGTGTGTTAATTAATAGCTTAGCGTCACTTAAAGAGGTTCTCAACTGCCCCACTCAACAAGCGTAAAAAGTTTTGACATATTTACAAACTCAGTTTTTTACGGAAAGATATAAAATTGGATTACCTGACTATGGAAGCGATTTCGAATCGAACTTAGTTTTCAATTTTATGACAATTAAATTACCTATTCAGTTCTAAGCTATTTCGATCACGTGATCACCTGTTTTCTCCAGATATTCGACAGTTTTTTCTGTTTTCGTCGGGAAACATGATCAAAAACGTCAGCTTTGAAGGCTTGTATGATATATCTATTGCGTTTTTTTTAAAAAAAATAGAAAATTGAGTGCAATTAGTCAGTTTCTGAATAACAACACCTGCTATTTTCATACATTTCCGAGCAAAAATAAATTAAAGCATATGTCACAAAGTTTCGATTTTTGTTTTAAGAACACCTTTAAAAAATTGATGTCGATATTTTTAAGTTCCATATTTCAAATTCATATAGCAATAATATAAAGCTGCGTCACAAACTTATAGCATGTTAACTATTTTTGTATTGATCATTATACATAAAAAAAGTTAATATATGTTGTTATATAGTGGATACCTGTCATAAGATAATACCCTTATGAGCACAAATACTGCCAGTAATGAATGTAAATGTTTTTAATATAATTTTAACTGCAGTGGTGTAGTATATGCAAACCCATTTGAATAGTTTCAATAAAATATTATGTATATTTCATTTCTGAGTTGCTTTTATACAATTGAAAAAAAAAACTTTCTAAGGTTTTTTTTTTTAAATATAAATCTAATTAACATTATCTCATTTGTTTACATAAATAAAAAATATCTCTTACTGACAAGCATAGTTTGAATAAATTTCTATGAAACATTAAGTTGCAAAATATTTCCTTGATATCTGCGAAAGTCAAGAACGAAATGACTTGAAGTTTCCAGAATTGCAGTTTCATTGATGTCTGAAAATTACCCTGAAAGGTTCTTTTTATTTTATAATACGTATTTGAATAATGAAAGGTATTTCTTTCAAAAGACTTTCTTATTTCAAAAAACTCTTAAAGTATTATTTTAGAAAAAATCCGAAGATAATTTTATGATCTTAATTATAATTGCTGTCTAAATTTCGATGACTCTCTTTTGCTTTGCGAAATATTTTGTTTTTCTATACGCTAATGGGCCAATCCTTAGTCGTGTACTTTTTTTTAAAGTAAAAATATAAAATCAGAAATGTAGAATATATATACATACATATATATATATATATATATATATATATAATGTATGTGTGTTAGTAATAGTTAGTACTAGTTAGTACTAGTTAGTATTAGTTATAGTGAGCGCAGATAACTAATGTATGTGAATTAGTTATCTGTGTATGCATTTATCATGAATATTCATTTGTAATTTGCGTTGAATATAAATGTATAACTTAATTCTAATTCAAAAGCTAAATATAAACTTATTTACTGTTTTCTTTTAGAAAGATAAGAATAATCAAAAGATGAAATGTGACGTCTAAAGAAAACTTTTTAAAAATTATGTATTATGTATTTCA
The DNA here is from genome assembly GCA_964019185.1 of Maratus speculifer. Classification (NCBI taxonomy): domain Eukaryota; kingdom Metazoa; phylum Arthropoda; class Arachnida; order Araneae; family Salticidae; genus Maratus; species Maratus speculifer. The sequence goes on along the minus strand of OZ025297.1, from coordinate 210,381,984 downwards.
AAACCTGATTACTGCTATTACCAAGAACAGTTATTAACTTTAACACAGACAATATGGCAGCATTAAAGTTAACTGCCATTAAATAAATGCTAAAACTAACGGAAGATGTACCATCCCACATGTAAAAGTTGAAATATACTTTTTTTTTGCATCCCCGTATATATTTTACTGATATACATGCATGTTTTATAGTATGCTAATAACCAATTCATTTAAACGCACAGCATATTTGAAAAATTCCACTATTTAGACAATTTCCTCATATAAACCGATCTTGTGAATAGGTTTTATGCGATCCCGTATATGATCAATGAAATTTATAGATACCAAGTTATATTTAAAAGAAAAACTGTTGAAGTTTAAAATGCATACAACACGTGAAAACATCCTTCTAGCAGTAATTTTCGTTTTCTTAAATTGCTAAATTATTGCTCATTTTCTTCTAAGAAATAAATTAATATGTGTGTTTTTTTTCTTTTTAATAAACTGCATGATCCATGCACGTACTATTTGAAAATAAGAACCTTGTTGCACATACACACACCTCAGTGGTATATATATATATATATATATATTACAAATTTAAATTTTTTTCGCCAAAACTAACCGTTATACTATCTTAATTTTCTTATAATAGTGTTCCGTACTTACTTCAAATTATTAAATTAAAATCTTGTTTCTAAATCTAATCTGTTAATCCTTATGCAGACGATATAAATTCTTAATTTGCCTTAAAAAACATTAATCCAGTATGCGTAAATTTAAAAAGATGGCTCTAAATTAAAAATATTCTTAATTAAAACTTTATTTCTTAATATTCCAAATAAAACTGATTTCTTCTATGTTTTTATCAACCCTTTTTAAGAAAGTCTTATTAAATTTATTCCAAACCCATACCTTTAAAAAATATCATTATTTTATTTTATCTATTTATTTATTTTTCCGCCGTCAACGATAATTTGCATATTAATAAATTCATTTCTTTTCTTTTTCTCTTAAAATTAATCATGTATAAAAATCGTCTGCCTAAGATATTTAAAATTCTGAGTCAATTATAAATTGGTTAAATAATATATATATATATTTTTTAAATAAATTTATCGTCTGTTTAAAATAATTTCGTAGCTGGACAAGAATTCTGTTTACATAAAATAATGATGGTTAGAGATTACAGAATGTTCCAGAACTTTCTTTTTAGTTTAAAAAGGGGGAAGTCTCGAGATGAAAAAAAGATTCTTCTGAAGATTTCTTGGGTTGCTTTTTCGATGAGGACAGCTCGCTGAAATAATGATGGAATTTTTGCAAAAAGGAGCTTTTCCTTCCTCATTATCACGAATTTAATAAATGAATTTACAGCAGCCCATGACTAATTATTGGATCTTCTACATTTATTTATTATTTTTGTTTTTCCCCTCGCTTGCCATGACTGTGTGTTTCTTTTTAACCAGTGGAAATAATTCGAGTTCTCCTGAAATCGTCATATATATATATATATATATATATATATATATATAGATAGATAGATAGATAGATAGATATACATATCAATATGTTTAAAATACTTTACTATCATTAAAAATATTTTTTTCACTAGAACGTTGCATAGCAGTATTCTTTTGAATAACTCTGTAAGTAACACGAAAAGTCTACACAATTTACTGTTATTAGAAATATGTATCAAAGAAATACAGATTGCTAAATGGTACATTTAAAAAGAATATATTTAAAAACATTTTTAAAAATTTTCAACGTTTCGTATCATTTCTGAGAACGTCATAAAGAAAGTGCAGTGATACAGTATAATCCCAAAATTTTACCCCAAGGAAATGAATTAATTTCACATATTTTAATAACATTATTTTTTTTTCCTAGTTTTAATTTCAGTAGCTTTAGAGATAATATTTCTCCTTTAGATTTTTGACGATATCAATTACAATGTATTACCGCTTATTAAAAGAATTATCTTTTGTTACGAAAGCTTTCATATGATACCTCTCGCGATGTAAGGTACCCTGGGGTAATAACGCCACTTTAAGGTTCTACCAATTTTCACGGCTTAGTTTTAGATTGTATTTTTCAAACAAATATAGGATTTGATACAGCAACTCATTGACTATCTATATAAAAAAATAATTTAACAGATATGTATTCATAAAATGTAATGGCGTGATTTCTTGACCAATGCTATTTGGCGTTATTTCCCACCTATATGGGGAATAACGCCATGCAAAAAAAACTACGAAATAAGATGGAAACATGGCATGTAGATTGCCCAATTCTAAAAATACAAATTCTACAAACTTAGAAATTGACAAATTGCATTCTAAGCTATTGAAAATGTTCATTTTTTTGTGAAAGTGTTAGAAAAATAAAGGGTTGGTGTGTGTGGGGGAGGAGGCAAAGCGTTAATTTTAGTAGCTTGTAAAATCAATAAAACCTAAAAATGAAACAAATTAACTTGAAGCTGCTTTTCGCGATTTAAATGACTCAAAACCCTTCTGCGCAGAGCATATGTGTGTCATTTACCAGGATTATTTCATAATTATGCATAATATTAGCACTTGTCGTTATTACCCCGCCTGGCGTTATTACACCAGACCACCTTATATATATTTTTCAAGTAACGTAATTGTCCCTGTACGTTTTACCTAAATGTGTTTGTGAATGTTTAAAAATATGTAAATGTATGGACCAACTGTCTTATTACTTCCCCGAATTTGAACATTAAACTATCCATAATTTGCGAGTAAATTGGCAGTGAAAGACGGGAAATAAACACATTACTGTTCTTATAATAGTTTTGTTTTATTTCTTAAATTTGAGATTCAAACAAAAAATAGCCAACATTAAAATGTTACTTTAAACACGTAGTTTTAGTGAAATCTCTTTGTTATCTATATGAACGTATATATATATATATATATATATATAATGCGTACCCATATATATATAATACCAGAAACATTTCGAAATGTAGACACGCATTATACTATAAAAATGTGTACTTAAAATGTTAAAACATTCAACATTTGCATGAAATATTATGATTTCTTTTTATTTTAAGTTGATGAAAATGTTGACATATATATTGATAAAAGCGAATGCGTGTCATTCAAAAGTTATCTATATGCAGAATCTTAACATATGAAAAATTTTACGGATTTTAGTATTACGGAGTAATTTTGTAATAAAATTACGTAATATAATATATGCATATATGTTCTATAAGTATCGAAAAATATATTATTTACATAAAAAAATATTTGCATTAACAGTTATAAAAAACACTTATTAAATAATATTAGCCTGTGAAATGTATACTTTTTTAGTATATATTAAAAGTAAAAATACTTATAGTTTCTTATATATTCCATATTTCTTTTGCTCTCCTTTTAAAATATACTACCGCAATCGTCAAAAACTTCTACTTCATCATAGCTTCTTAAAATAAAGTTCAGTTCGTATAATTTTATAATATATATATAAATACTATGCACTATAAAAATGCATACTATGTAATACTATATATACTGTAATTTTATAATATGTATATATTTCATTTTTTCTTGATATATATCGTTCTACAATTAATGGTTTTATACATATATATATATATTAGGGTGGAGCGAAAAAATTTTTTTTTGAAAATCAAAAACGGGTAGGTGCCAAAAGTTGCCTTTATACTAGTACACCAACTGCGTGAAATTTTACCGCTGAGATAAAATGGCTTGAGTCTGCGCTTTTGCTCCAAAAATCGAAATTTTGGGTAAAATTTGTCATTTTTTGACATTTTTTCAAAAAAATTTCTACAGAGCTGGTTAGTATTTAAAAGTGTTGCTTAGACCTTTATATTTATCTGCTTAACATATTTAAACTATAAAACAATATGTTTATTCCCTATAGCTGAGCAAAACAGACAACTTTTAGTAAGAAAACAGCATTACCACTCTATTGGGTCATATAACGAATTGTTGTTTTTAATACAGCTCTTGTTTTCAAAACTACCTTGGACATGCGTCGTGGAGGTGGCTATATTTCTTATACCATCCGGCCCAACTATTCGATCATCTTAGTTCAGTGTTTTATTTATATATTGATTTGTGATTTTCATTATAAAAATTTGGCATGTTTTCGATGCTTCCACCTTGTTCATCAGTCCTTTGCATCCACATGCTGTTGTAACTATCTTCATGTATATTTTTACAGTTTATACAAAAAGAAAATGACAAGCAGAGTAATGCACGGGAATATTATTAAAGGGATCTATTCGGCCATCTATTATAGTTATCAAACTTACATTCAGTTGATGAATAATGATTGGAAGTTATGTTACCACAACATTTTTTCAGTCAATTGTATTTTTTTTACGTAATGATTTGCTTCAACGATGATTTCAGATATTTCAACTATAAGTATGCCATCATTTATTCTACTTTTGCATTTTTTATATGTTGAGAAGCGAGCTGTTTAATGTGATGGTGATCGTCAGCGAGAATTGCAATGAAAATTTGTTCTCCATGTGTAAAGCAGCCGCTGTTGTAAATAACTTTGTTTTGCATTAGTTTTATGCCGTTTTCTAAGTGTTTTCGTATCCAATTAATTTCCTATTAACTTTTAGATCCCCTTTTTATGAGTGGACAACATTTGATGGTGAAATGTCCTGGGCATAAACTTATAATGCATTGTACTTCATGAGGGAATGGACGGATATCGACTATAAGTGCTCATTTAAAATTAGGAGAATTTTATTTGTCACTGTGAACCATTTTGCATGGGGTAAGCTTAGAATTGTCTATGATATTGAATCATTCGCTACTTCAACTCCAGTGAATTTCCTCTGCGTTAATTATTAGAGAAGTCGATATAAAACGTTCTAAGCTACATGGATTCACTGGATCATTAAGGAAAATCTTTGTCTACGTAATATTCACTTCCTATTGCAATTTTTTTTTTTTTTAAATAGAGAAATTATTTTCTCAAATTGAGAGAAAGATACTCAGAACAAACTAGAAATTTCTGTCGGAGATTGCAAAGCTAATTCATAAGGAAAGCTATTTCTCAGAAAGAATGGAGGATAGAAATTTAGAAAACATCTCACAGAAAAGACAGCTCATAAAGTTAATAAAATTTTCCGCTTTATATAAGCACAGATTGGCAATCAGCGTCTATATGTTCACTCACCAAATGTATAATCCAAGTTTATACAGCGGAATGTTTTATACCAAATGTACTACACACCTAAATAATAGATCTAAAATCTTATTAGAAATTACTAGACTACGGAACAACACAGGAAACGACATAAAGCATACTAAAACTTCTTTAGAAATATTGTTGTGTTACACGCAAATTTTGTTTGCAATCCTCTGTGACGATCGTCATAATATTAAACAGCTAACTTCTCAGCATATATTCAATGTAATAGGTTCAATGAATGATGGCATACTAGAAACTGAATTCATACAATCAATTTTTAGGCAAATCATTGCATATAAAATGTAATTGATTGAAAGAATGCTGTGATAACAGAACTTCCAATCATAATGTACTAATTGCATGAAATTTTAATGAAGATAATAGACTGCTGACTAGGTTCAATTAAGAACATACCCAATACATTACTCAGCTTCTCTTCTGTTATACATGGTATAAAAATATACGTGCAGCAGGTCACACGAGTATGATCTAAATCATCCAAAGTCTGTGAATACAAAGAAGAGATAAATTACTTTGATATATAGAAAACTTATACTCGTCTTCGGGAAAAAAATAACAATTCAATGCATAAATAAAACACTGGGCCTAGATGATTGGGTGGTTGAGACGGGTGGGATAATGCAACCACCTCTATGAGTTATATACACAGTAGTTTTGGAAGCAGCTAGGTAAGAAATGCATTCAAAAGAACATTTCGTTGTATGCTCCAATAGAGAGGTTAACGCTGATTTTTCACAAAAAGTTGTCAGATTTGCTCCAATTATACAGACTACAGATATTGTTTTATAGTTTAAATATGTTAAGCAGATAAATATAAAGGTCTAAGCAACACTTTTAAATACTAACCAGCTCTGTAGGAAATTTTTAATTTTTTTGAAAAAATGTCAAAAAATGACAAATTTTACCCAAAATTTCGATTTTTGGAGCAAAAGCGCAGACTCAAGCCATTTTTTTTCAGCGGTAAAATTTCACGCAGTTGATGTACTAGTATAAAGGCAACTTTTGGCACCTACCCGTTTTTGATTTTCAAAAAAAAATTTTTTTCGCTCCACCCTAATATATATGTTTATCTGTATGTGTGTGTGTAATTTCCGGTTTAATCATGTTGTATTTAGTGACAGACAACAGCACTTATTGAATATTGTTTAATAAGTCGGAATTCATGTTTAGAAGTTGCTACATATGGCTGTACATTTATAAGCGCACTGATAAATGTGTAATTATTAAAATATAACTTAGTATAATATTTTCGTGTAGATTTGTATCTTTAAATAAATAATTGAAATATATCTCAAATAACATCTTACAAATAACATACATATTAAATATAAATAAGAATTTTGTACGTCACATGAAATCCTACACTTAAATTATCAATTAGATATTAACAGCAAAAAATGTTATCTAAATAATCTTATAATAGTTGTAATAGTTAAAGAATCTTATCTCTATCTCTCGAAGTATTGTAAAAACATTATTATACCATTATATATTTTTTGAACAATCAATTTAAAAGACTATCCTACAAAACATTTCTCTTATATAAAAAAAATGTTATAAGTTATGATTGTTATAATTTAATGTTATAATTTTTTTTTCTTTTATGTAAAATTACATGTGCTTAAAAACTATAACTAACTACGTATTTCATGTGTACTATTTTTCTTATTTAAAAAATAATAATGCTTCAAGTAAAGGAAATTGGTTTGGGATTTTTTTTTTTTTTTAGTTTAAATATCAGAGGACTCAAAATGTTTAATAAAAATAATTTGAAAATTTGCATTAAAAAATCAATTTTTTGTTCCATGAACATGTTTTATTCATTTATTTATTTTTAGAAAATGTTAATTACACTAAAATTCATTTATCCAAACATTAATGTACATGAAAGCTTTTAAGAAAAATACATGCGTTTTATAATTAATCCGTCTTTTTATTTTATTTTGTTGTTACTTTTTTAAATATTTAAATCGAATTTCACAAAACAACAGCAACAACAAAAGTACATAAACATAAATATCCCAATAGAACGCTTCGTTATAGAAATTTAAATACTCATTTTTTTTATCTATTAAAAAAAAAAAAAAAAAAAAAAAAAAAAAAAAAAAAAAAAGATTTATGCACGATTAAAACGTGTTTTAAATTAAATTATTGTATGTTATGCTTTTTTCTTAATAAAGTGAATTTCTATTCTACATATTTCGTGTAATATATCTTTATTGCTTCGTTCATATATATATACAGAGTGAGTCATAAATATCGAAACAATAGGCTATCTTTTAAAATATTGCACCTAGACCCATACTTCCTGTTGAAAAAATTCCTGAAAAAAGGTGAATTTTTTTATAAGATAATTTGCAACTCCATAGGGAGTCTATTTTAAAAATTACGAAAATTAAATTTTTATACGGCTCCCAGAGGATAAAATTTCCAATTAGAGAAATTTTCTGTATCCATTCCTCAACTGAACAAAAAAATGCATCTTGATATCTTCAAAAGTCAGAGAGTTGTGACAATTTTAATAAATCGTGAGTTTTCAAGGGATCAGACTCAAATTGAAATGAGTGTAATTGAAGAAACAATGTTGTTGTAATTGGTCCAGAAAACGTTTATTTTATTTATTTATTTATAGAGTTAGAATTTTGAATGTTTTATGATGATTAACCATAAAATTTGTAAGCATTATCAGATCATAAGACTTTTTAATAATTTTGTTTTTCAAAAAATTTAGAGGAAATTAAAATTGTTATAACTCAAAATATTATTTATCCCGTTGAGTTTTTCTTTTGATTAAATGAAAATGTCTAATTTTAAATTTTGATTCAGAATTTTGAATAATACATATTTTTTTTAAATAAAAGTATTTAAAATAACAATATAAAAAGAAGATGCATTTTTTTGTAAACAAATCATATTAAAAAAAATCTGAGCTGAAAACATCTTTCGGCACGTTGGGCATTTTTTTTTTCAGATGTTAAAAAACTATTGAACTCGCGGGACTGTTACCGCAACCAACGGTTATTGACTTAAGTCAGCTTAAAAATGAGAAATACTGAAAGAAAAACATTTGATGCAGAAAAGTGCATTTAGTTTTAAACAAAGAAGGGCTTCTAACGTTTAAATACCTTTTAAACTTTTCTAGGTGATTAACTTTGTCCTGTATAGTTTCGATTTCAGATTTTGTTTAACTTTTGCAATTCTCACCCTCTTTAATTACTTTTTAAATGCGTCAGTTTATTTAAACCTCATTTTTTATCACGTCGATTTCAAATTTTTTCCTTGTGCAGTGACTTACTGGCAGACATTTGTAAAAACATGTTTTTCGGTATCTCTGAGCCCTAAAACGCGTGAATCCGTGGAAAACCGAAATGCGAAATTTTCATGAATCCAATACTTTCTTCTTGTAAAGAAAGAAGAAAGTAAAAATTGGTTTAAAACCATCATTAATTTTGAAGTAATTTATTAAAATTTTGTAATTTATTAAAATATATTTACAATGATTGCGTTAATGGAAATGTCATTATCACTATTAATATGTTTACTAAACTTTTTGCCTGCGACAATAAGTTTATAAGACACTTTTAATGAGAGTTTAATTAATATCACTTAATTTAATAACACTTTTAATAAGTGTTTAATAAGACATCTCGGCCAATGGGTCGTGCCAGTTACGAGGTTGGCGCCAAAGTCTTAGATATTGCAGACATCTAGTATATTTCAAGGAAGTTTAAAGTAATAACCTATACGCTTTTATTTTGTATCTAAACGTTAAAATATTGTCTTGGATCGACATTTAAAAATGCGTAAATTTATCGTAGATCCCTAAATTGTACTTTAAATGAACTGATTTCGCTGGGTTCAGAGGTATGATTAAGTGCTTATATCGCACATTAATAACTGAAGTTATGAGTTCCATTAATTGATAATACTTTACATTTTTTGATTTTTGTGTAAGTTTGCGCCATAGTTACAATATCATTGATTTTTTGTTCTTTACAATATCAAAAATACTTTCTTCATTTCAAGGAAATTTTCCTGGCAGCAGTGATACTAGGATTTTTCGATTAATTAAGGAATATCTTACTCTTTTCCTCCCGTTAATCTAGCTAAAATGTATATCTTGGAGACTTGGATGACATAATTGTCTGGAGAGCCACGAGTGCCCGGAGAGATCAACTCCTTAACTCTAGTAGAGAAATGATACATGGAATAATTCAAGTCATAGCCAAAGTCTGACAAACATAACGTCAGATACAAGGGGGGGTGGAAGAAGCCGGATCCCAAAAAACAAAGGTCCTTTAAGGGCACCATACAAAATAAAATAAAAAATAGATAAGAGTATAAGAGAAATAAAAATATTTACAAATATTTACAAAAGATTTTCAAAATAAAGACTAAGAGATGGTGAACGTTCAGGAAGGAAAACCCTATCAATGAGATAAAAACTAGGAAAAATTATCCTGGGTTGATGTTTTCAGGGAGACGTAGGGTTGCTCGTGGTCGTCTCCAACGAGCATTTACATCATAATTTGAAATGTTATGCAAAGCAGGATTTGGGATAGAAAGAATGTTGTCAAAAAACTTAATGGCTTGATTTTTGATAACAGAACGAATAGGAGGAATATTCAGGTCTGAATGGATAACAGTATTTCTGCGATACCAAGGAGAGTGAACAATACCGCGGAGAGTCTTGTTTTGAACCACCTGAATTTTTTGCAGATTGGTTTTAGCCGCTGATTCCCAGATCTGAGCGCAATAAAGAAGTATGGGACGTAGTACTGTTTTGCATAACAGTAACTTATTGCTCATACTCATCTCATGACTGTACAGGAGATGGGCGAGGTCTTTTTTTGCTTTGTAGAACTTCTGGACGGTATAGTCGATTTGCTTGCGCCAAGTGAGAGTGCTGTAATGTATATCAACTGAAAAAGTGTGAAAAAATGGTGCTTAGCTGTTGTCGAACTAGCTACCTTGATGTTACGGTTCGAGTACTCTTACTACTGAGCTGCAATTGCACAGTGCTGAAAATCATTTAATTAAAGATGTTAGCTTCAGATTTGTATGGATTTGTAACTTTGACAAGCTTTTAATATTGATGTTAATTTCGGAAATATTTCGTTTTTAAAGAGATTGTGGTCAGGAATTTAATACTTCAGCATAATTATTTATCTATTCTACAAATAAGTAACTGCCGCTGTCACCACTGATTAAGTTATTATTATTATGATTTGTTTATTTATTTTTATGAGTGTGTTGGATTTAGGATCTTTCCTTGATAATATTAAGAAAACCGTTGCATACAAAAGCATAAATGTCGGTGATGCAAATAGTTTTTAAATTGAATATCTATTTTAAGTGATATTTAATGTTAAAGTGTGTCAAAATCATTCCATTAGAGAAAAGGTGTATAGGAGCAAATCTGTACAGAAGAATTAATACCTTTCGGATACATTATACATTAGGAAATCTCGGCTTGCTGACTGCCTTTATTTATTATTTTTTTACTCTTTTTTTGAGGATTTATTTCCATTTTAAATTCAAATATTCAGCAATTCGAGAGTTTTCTTTTTGACAATTTTTTTTAATCATTTTACTTTAAACTCTTGTCATAATTAAAAAACAGTGTAAAGATTTTTTTTTCATTCAAATTAAAAAATATCATTTTATGTGGCTAATATAAATAAAAGAAAAAGAAAACTTCTCGGATTAGAATTAAATGAGAGCACATTAAAAATAGAAAAAAAGAAATTACGTCATAAAACTATATTACACGTGTATTTTTTTCAAGAAAAGGGAAATTTTTAAATAGTCAATTTGTGATAATACGTTAAAAATCGTAACAAGAGAAAAATGCTATTTAAATTGGTAATAAGTAATTAACAATGGACAAACAGTTAAAATTTAAAAATGTATTTGCGTTTGACATGTATTTCATATTTTGAGATATTTATTTTAATTATAGTTGTGAATTCTAAGTCAATACAAATAATATTTTCTTTCTATAAACAACGATATTTTCATGTGCATGTTAAAAAGAGAATAAAAACTTCGGCAAAAATTACGTCATATTTGAAGCGATACAGCAGATTAAAGTCATATTTACACAAGCCGTTTCTCATTTCTATTTGATCTTTTAAACTATTGTTACCAACCCTAAAACCTGGAAAGCAAAAATATTCCCTGTCGAGCAACAAAAATATTTTCACGTGAATAATTCTAAGAGAAATAAAATGTTTAAATAACGTATTCATTAATATGAGTTAAGGCAGTAAAAAGAAGAAATTATATCATATTTGAAAAGACTAAACAATAATAACGCAAAGTATTTTAAATTTAAAAGCATGTTTACGTGAGAAATTTATTTTCTATTTTCAAGTAACTTTTTAGAACTATACTTGTGAATTCCAAGCGAACGGAAATAATATTTCATATCTAACAGCAAAGGTATTTTCACGTGACTGTAAAAAAAATGGAAAATGAAAAACTGAAAATCACGTCAGATTTTACATGATGCATTTGCCTTAAAATAATATAAAGAGTTGGGGATTTATTTCCGGCTAATATACTATAGCAAAATTAAAACTTCTTTGATAAATAATTAAACAAAATAACATAGATAAATACATGTTTAACAGACACGTGCTTGAAATGCGTGCTCAAAGTACCAAAATGATCAGAAATAAAATACTGCCGTAATTAACAAAATATTTGGCTCATAACTTCTGACAAGCATCTTATACGGAAATATGACTTTTGACAAATTGAAAGATGTATTTGATAACATAATTAATATTTTCCGTTCAACACTTTAAGTGGCCTCGCCATGTTTTTCGGCCTAGCAGTATTTTAATTTCAAGGCTGATTTAACTCGGGATTGACATTAATTTTATTTTTTTTAATTGCATGACATAAAAAGATATATGAAGTTATCAAATTCAAATATTCATACCTATACTTTTCACATTTAATATTTTATGAATGAAACATGAATGGAAAAATCATCAGAATGTTTAAAGAATTAAAATTGCTTTTATAGTGTTAGCTCGCAATCTAAAATACTTGTAGGAAATTTATCAGAGCTTTCAATTTTTAATTTAAAAGCTCGGTTTCGATCTATTACTTTATATAAAAACCTTAATTTCTATACGAGTATGTATGCTATACACAGAAAAATGAACACCGTTTTTTACAATTAAACAACCTTTTAGAGTCTACAGTTTGAACGCTTTTGCTACATTTGTTTTGACAAGATTATCCAAAAGATATTTGTTCTTTACACTTTCCAATTAAGTTTGAATTGTTAATGAATTCGGTTTGTCTGTCCAACTGTCCGTCTGAGCGTCTGGTCGCGCTGTGACTCCCATATATATACTCGAAATGCCCTGAAATTTTTGCATGCTATTGACATTTACCATAATAAAAAACCTTTTTAAAATAAAGTTTTTCGCATGATAAGGTTATTTACAGGGACAGTCAAAAGTTTACCGTTGCATTTCAGCCTACGTGAAAAATCATTTCAAATGAATTTTAAAGATCTTACATCCTGTCAAAATTAACCCACATTAAATATTATATGCATTTACGAATGACAATAAAATATGCATTTTATAAAACATGTGATGATAAAAAACAGCTGCTATTCTTTTACAGAGCCACACAAAAGAATTCTATTACATAATAGTAAAGAGGGGCATTGTAATTATATTAAACTATTTCATGAATAATAAAATTTATATATTGTCGCTGACACTTAACATAAATTATACGATATTGTCGTGCCTAACACAAAGAACATAGCATTTATAGGGTCACAAAAATAATTTCAAATAGTATTTACTTTCCGAAGTACTGTATATGCATCCGAAGATGGCTGATGGATCGATAAAATGCAACTTAATTATGATATGCGCTTTTAAGTTTATCTAAATGACTGCATATTATATGATGTTTATAAATGCTATAGTTGATATTCAGAGCTTTACAAAAGAACTCACAAACGTTATTGAATAAAAGCGTAAATTACTAAAATGTGGTTTTCCAATAAATTATGCATTTTTACGCTGAATTGCATCCAGATTACTAAGAAATTTTTGTAGACAATAAGTAAAATGATATAGAGAGCCACGCAAAGTACTTGATATATGGATGCCTATGAATTATAATTTCTGAGAATGTCATTTCCGCAGTTTTGAGAGTGTTTTAGTTAGCTAAAATAAATTTTAGCTAAATACTGCACTGTAAAAAATGTCAGATGTTTCTGAATGTATATACATGTACTGTAATCAAAAACGAAAATATGCTGTGACCTCTTCTAACTCACCTAAGGTTTTGAAAACCGCTCCTTTACCTTTAAATATCTCAGAAAACTATTTGCTTTCGAAATTTAAAGAAGAATTTATAAAAATTAATTTTTATTAGCTGCCCGTCTTTTCCGGAAACGTTTCTAAATAACTTTTACAGTACAATAATTACTTTTCTCAAATAAAAATATCACTTTTTCGAATACTAGCAACTCTCAAGTAAACATTTTCAGCTGCATAACTGATTTTTTTCATGCAATTGTAGCAAAATAATGTTAATTTTCATATTAATGTTAATACTGTTAATATTGTATGTTTGTCTATTAAACATGTTCTCGGAATATCAAAATATTTTCGTATGAATTTGTAGTATCCGAAAAAGTGATATTTTGATTTGAGAAAAGTGATTATTGTACTGTAAAAGCTACTTAGAAACGTTTCCGAAAAGGACAGGCAGCTAATAAAAATTAGTTTTTATAAATTCTTCTTTAAATTTCAAAAACAAATAGTTTTCTGAAATTTTTAAAGGTAAAGGAACGGTTTTCGAAACCTTAGGTTAGTTAGAAGAGGTCACAGCATATTTTCGTTTTTGATTACAGTACATTCTTATACATTCAGAAACATCTGACATTTTTTACAGTGTGGCTAAAATAAAGGTACTAGGTGAACTACATAGCTGAACAAAAGTATTCAAGTATGTTTTCATCTACTAGAATAAATTGCTGAAACAGATATATCAATCTGCTATGCATTTTCTTGCTAAATTATATTTCAAATTATATAGTACATAGTTCAGATCAAATGCAGAGCTATTAAAAACATTGGAATATAGATTTAGCTATAGACAGTAACCTTATTTCCTGTAAATAAAGAGGTTTTGTTAAAGATTCTAGGAAGTATGTTAGAAAGTGTTTCATAATCTATGTTTAACGCATAATTTTTCTTACTTGTTGTCAATTTGTTGGCAGCCCACTATAAAGTTCCGGGAAAAAATCTTCCCGGTAATACATGATCTGCACTATTATGCTTAGGTGCCTGGAGTTTCAAGAAATTGAGTCCTCATGTATTTTTCTACATATTTAACAAAATCTCTGAAATGGCAAGTGGACGATCACTTTTCGCCATATAGTAAATGGTGCAAAAGAAATTCCCTTTAACCTTTTTTTTAACGACAGTACTTATAAGTACCATAAAAATTACTTATTATAAAATTCTTTTAATACAACAATTAGTTGTAATACTGTTTAGAATGAGTTACAGATACATTTCTTTATTTTGTTCCAAAAGCACAATAGGTTACAAAAAACAAAAATATTTTTAAAACAATGATTTCTTTTTCCTTTGTATTTTTTCAGCTTGTTTGGCGCTGAGGGAGGGGGATGGGGACTTTTCAATTCGGAAATATTTCTTTATTTATATTGTAAGAACATCATTATTGTACATTTTATAATTCTTCAAAATACTAAGAAAACAATTTAAAATAAAAGACTTGA
This sequence comes from Maratus speculifer, assembly GCA_964019185.1. NCBI lineage: Eukaryota > Metazoa > Arthropoda > Arachnida > Araneae > Salticidae > Maratus > Maratus speculifer. Next base: position 210,366,974 of record OZ025297.1, on the reverse strand, counting down.
GTAAGGTTATAAATATTGCACAAAATTCCTATTAATTTAGATTTAATTAATCCCTTTAAATCCTTCAATTCTTCTAAAATTTGTTAAATGATTATGTAAATATTTTAACTTAGTTTAAACAATTTGCGTAAAATGCTTCAGAATGTAATTTTTTTATGAATTATTAATGCGGTAGATAAAGGGTTAACCTAAAAATCTTCGCGAGCGGAGAGAGCTACAGCTGTGCAAGTGAAATAACAGTACAGTGATGGGTCAATGCTCTACCTAATGCAAACGGCAGTAGCGTCCCATATTGGCGTATTTTAGAAAATATCCTGTACAATCGGAAACGGAAAGATATAGAGCAAAATTTACAAGATCATCCTGAATTAGATCATCATTTATTTAGTACGAAACGACATTCGGTTCAAACGGATAACATAAACCACCACGCGTATACCAAAAATATCCGAAATTGATGCTCAACGAATCTACTTTGCATATTCATATTTTGGAAATGCGAAGTGACAATTGCGATATTGTAGTGTACTAAAACGTCTGTAAAATTTTATTTCCGGTAAATAAATGTTTAAATTTTAATTTAGAATGTGTTAGAGCGCTCCCTTGATTCAAACAGCATATCTCACAGCATAAACTACTATATGGCCGACGATAATTTTAATCTGTGTGATCTGAATGCATGTTTTTATTTTAAATCACTTTTTTGTGTTTTTGTGTTATGCTATCGAAATGTATAGATGTAAGTATGTATTTATGTAATAAGTTGTGCGTATTTTTTCATACATAAATAACTATTTCTGTTAAACTTTAACACAAAATGCAGGACATCGATTTCAAACATTTTTGTGTTCGCAGACAATAATTTACATTATCCCTGTGAACCAAATATCATTTCGTACTAATAAAGATATGCTCTAAATCTTTCTAACTGCAAATTTTGCTCTTTCTTTTTTCATTTTCGATTTGCACTTTGTAGTTTCCAAATTTAGCCACTACGAGCGCTGCTGTAGTTTTCACGTAGTCATTTTACTATACTCTTATCTCACTTGTCCGTCACGTGTCACTGATATCTGTATCTTTCTCCGTTTTCAAGTATTTTCAGGTAAAAGGGACTTTTCTATGCACCCTGTATATATATATATATATATATTTATGTAAGTAATGAAAGATTTGTTTGATTTTTCATGCTCACGTAATTTAATAAAACGTATATATATACATATTCTCATAACAAAGTTAAATTCTTCAACATTTGCACGAAATATTATGCAATATTTTCAAAAACACTTTTAAAAAATTTGACATATTTATATTTAAAAGCGAATGTGTGCCATTCAAATGTCATACATCAGCAGATTTTGAGCATATGAAAAATTTCGGAGATCTTATTTTCATGATATATTATAAGTGCATCTGTGCATTTTCATATACAGATGCACAATATAGATACCCCAATTTTTGAATTATTCTTTTTTAAAAATATCTGTATCGTAAATGTAATAATTCTCAAATATAAGAAATACTTCCGCCAGAATGTTCTAAAATAAGAAAACAAATGTGAAACATAAAACTCTTATTTACCAATTTGTATTTGCATGTACATAAGATGTTTCACAAACATGAACAGAAAAAAAATCCAATGTAATTTGTTTTAAAAAAAAACCCTCTATATTTGTGATTTAATAGAAATCAATTCTTTTTACATGAAACTTTGATTAATGTTATTAAACGCACAGATTTCTGGCAGCATTATAAGTTGCATGCGAATTTAAATGTTTTTAAATAAAAATACCACATACTTATCCATTTGCTTAAAAATTTAAATCAATGTATAATCTATATGCCCCTTTTCTCTAATAATATTTATTTGAAAAAAAAAATTAAAAATACCTATTACATGTACCACTAAATTTCTTATTACTGGATATTTTCGTGTAAAGTGGACATTTTTTTAATTGTATTGTATCCGGATTTTTTTTAATATAACAGATTAATATACGATACAGGCACATTACATAGCAGTATACGTTTTGTAAGAGAAAACAAGCGTCGTTCGTCACATTTGATCCATTAACCCGGTGGAAGGCGCGCGGGGTGCCTGAGTCACCCCAGTCTCTTAAAAACTTCTATTCTGGAATTCGTATTAGTCCGTCATTATTCATCCCTTCAGTAGCTAACTTTTAAAATGTTTTCTTTAAATAGCACCTGCCATCAGCAGGTGTTTTTCTTTTGTTAGGGAGAAGCAATCATTTCCTGGAAAGCCACCTGCCACTGGGGTAACCTAGAAACCCCGCGCGACCGCATTTTACAGCAATTCCCTCTCATCAGTTTTCTGCTCGCATAGATAGTGGACGCTTGATTTTTTGTTCTTTTCGAAAATGGCAGCTAAACGAAAATTGACGGAATATGAGAAAGAAATGGAGAGATTGAGAGGGCTGCTGGATACTGTTGAAACTTCAGATGAAGAAATAGACTCTGCTAGTGAAGATGAAATTGACTATGAAATTTATAGTAGTCACGACAGTGAATTTGAAGCTGCCAATATAAGCGGTGAATCCGATCAAGAAAATGACATTTACGTAGGAAAAGATAAAACAGTCTGGAAAAAAGATAAACCGAATGCAAAAGTGAGAACTAGCTCGTGCAACATCATTATTCATCTACCTGGACTAAAATCAGTTGCATCAGGTATTACGAAACCTATTGAAAGTTGGGAACTCTTTTTTGATTCCAACGTTATAAAAAATATCGTGGATTGCACTAATATTTTTATTGATAAAATATCTGCAAATTTCCAACGAAGTCGTGATGCTAGAAATACGGATGAAGTGGAGATGAGAGCGCTATTTGGTCTCTTATATTTATGCGGGCTACACAAATCATCCCATACTAATGCAAAGGATTTGTGGAGCGCCGATGGAACTGGAATTGAATTGCTTCGAAAAACAATGTCTTACAAGCGGTTCACATTTCTTCTCAGATGCTTGAGATTTGATAATATAAAAGACCGTGAAGATCGACGTCAATTAGATAAACTGGCAGCAGTGAGAGATTTTTTCAGTGCATTCAATAAAAAGTGTCAAGAGATATATTCAGTTAGTGAATATGTCACTATAGACGAGAAGTTAGAAAAGTTTCGAGGTCGTTGTGGATTTCGGCAGTACATGCCGAAAAAACCGGCAAGATATGGAATTAAAATATTCGCCTTAGTCGATGCGAGGACATTTTATACATATAATATGGAAATTTATGCCGGACAACAACCAGAAGGTCCGTTTAAAGTCGACAATTCACCATCTGCAATTGTAAAACGACTCTGCACCCCGTTATTTGGATTCGCAAGGAACGTGACAATGGACAACTGGTACACAAGCTATCCATTAGCAAAAGAGCTTCTATCAAAGAAACTAACTATCGTGGGAACTTTGAAGAAAAATAAAGCTGTGATTCCTGTTGAATTTTTAGAAGCAAAAACAAGGGAAGTTTTTTCATCTATATTTGGATTCCAAAAGGACGTAACATTAGTGTCTTATGTTCCGAAGAAATCGAAATGTGTAGTTTTGTTGTCTACTATGCATCATGATAACACGATAGATGAAAACTCTGAGAAAAAGAAGCCGGAAATAATACAATTTTACAATGAAACAAAGGGAGGAGTGGATACTGTTGATGAAATGTCTACACTTTATTCTACTGCGAGGAAAACAAATAGGTGGCCGATGGTTGTTTTCTATTGTGTGTTGAATGTGGCAGCTATAAATGCGCGAGTTGCACTTATGTCCACCAAAAATGCTCGTCTGCAGTACAAAAGTAGGCGAATGTTCTTGAAAACATTGGCATTGTCTCTAGTTAACCAACAAATTATGAAAAGATCAACTATGTCAATGTTGCCCAAGGAATTACGAGAAAAAATTAAATCTGATTTGCCCTCAACAGAAAGTAATGATGATCCTGATAATAACTTGCCAAAGAGAATAAAGCTTGGTAAAGGACGATGTGCAGTTTGTCCTCGAGCTAAGGACAAAAAAAACCACAATTAGTTGTATTAAATGTGAACAATTTACTTGCAAGGATCACTCTAATTACGTCTGTGACAAATGTATGTAAAGTCCAATAAAGGTATGTAATTTTTTTTGAAAATGAGTAAGGTTTTTTTTTTTTTTTTTTTTTTTTTTTTTAAGAATTATTAGTGCAGATATTTATTTTAAAATATTCTGAAATTGAAACTTATATCTTAAAAATATATTTTATACATTTTTTATATATGTTTGAATAAATTTACATGCGTAAATTGCATTAAACTTAAGTTTTTCGGTGGGGTTATACAGGAACCGCACGCGACCAAATGTGTGCTAATGAGTGCGCGCCTTCCACCGGGTTAAAAGTATATTTACTTTAATTGATTTTATATTAATTCCTGTCATTAATATAATGTTGAAAAAAAATATAATTTTAATTTATCAGTTAATTTTTACAAGTATTATACAATATTGTTTTGCAAAAAATAATTTATTATAAGCTAATGTAAAAGACTTTTTAGAAACTCATATTATTATGCATATTTTTGCATATATATTTCATATTTTAATCTTAAAGAAAATCTTATAATGTATTAAGTAATGAAGAAAATGTTAAAATAAAATAAAAAAGTCACAAACCTCTCAAGAAACTTAACAGAGAAACTTTCAACAAAATTTGCATTAGAAAAAATCAATCTATTATTCTACGAATAATACTTCTAATATTAAAAAAAAACTTCATTATATATAAATTGATTCATCTCAGAATTTGTATAAAAGAATGATGAAGAAAGAATAGGAAAACTTCGTAAGAAAACTACATAGATTACATAATCAAAGCTTTCTTTTAATTTTCAAAATTCATTAATTTGTGTTTAAAAGAAAAAAACACAATAAGCTCTAAAATCTGAAATCATTATTGAAATTTAACTAATTACTTTTTTCAATCAAAGGCAAATTTGATTTAAAAAAATGTGCTACGCGAAAATTAAACTCTTTTAAGATAACCATTTTTTTTTTTTCGTTTTACTTAATGAATATTTTTATAAAACTATTTTCTAACTATTTTTGGTAAATATTCTTTTATATTTGCAATCTTTAATATTTCGCGAAAATGTTTTTTTTTTTAATAAAGGAACAAAATGATTAAAAAAACATTTACTGCAAAAAATAGCTTATAAAAAATTATATAAAAAATATAAAACTGAAGTAACGGTTTTGTCAATAATTAATACTTCTAGCTTTATTTATTTTTCTAAGAGATGTATGTTTTGCAGAGGAAATATTATATATATATATATATATATATCTATATATATATTACATACTTTGGACATCAAAAGTTTTTATTTGCGCTTGGGAATATTTTTTTCAGCATATAGAGGACATAAGCAAATTGTTTTTTACAGATCACTAGATCAGAATAAATAACGATAGTTGTTAATCAGTTTTAAACTGGAGAATAAAGCATTAATTTATGTAGAATATCAATGATGTATTCGAGAAACTTGATAATTAAAAAAGTAAATATAAGTAATGTCGTAACCAGACTGTGTACCGGTAATATTTATAGTAGGAGGAACTGGGGCACATTGATACAACAAAATTCTTCTCTACTGCTCATAGGATCGTTACAGGAAGATTCACAACAGCTCCAAAAGGGGATGCTAGTGCACTCAGCTACATACAGAAAGTCTTGGGATGATTCAGTAGTTCGATGAAATGGGACGGATGATTTGTAGGTCAAAAGTAAATTTGAGCTATACAATAAAATTATACAACTGCTCCAGTGTTTTTAATCAAAAAGAATACTCTCCCTGGCAAGAAAAGCTACTCTTTATCAGTTACTCATTCTTTATTATTAGATAAATTTTGAAATGATGGATTTGAGACTCATTTTATTCAAAATGGCTGTATAGGGCAGATTGATACAGTCTATTTCGGGGCACATTGATACAACCTAAATCCTTTTCCAGTTCATTTTTTCATTACCTTTTATTATATATTTTTTTAAGATTCACTTCTTAATCCAATCATTTTTCGCTAGTAGACATAACAAAAGAAAAGGACAGCAACCTGGCAAATCTCGAATTTATATCGATTTTCCACAGAAAAATGTATTTTCGAGATGAGAAATGTTAAGTAAGAGATACAAGCTTCAGAACAGCAAAAGAGAATTGTATTATAAACAGAATTTTTACTATAATTATAATTTATTTTCTACTTATAAACCGATTTATAAACAGAAAACCTGGTAATTTTTTCATCTTTCCTAATAAAGAAGATAATGCTGGAGTTGAAGTGCCAGATATGACATTGTTACCACAGCCAACAATCAGACAAGGAGCAGCCAGAACATCAAGTCATTATTCATTTAATTCTGATTGCTTTAATATTACTTACAAATAAATTGTGGGTGATTTCAAATTCTATAAATAAATATAAAATGGTTTGCTAACTATTTTTCTATGAAAGATATACATTGGTGTTATTTTGTCTCCATTTTTCACAGACGTATAAAAGTGCCCCATAAGGTGTATCAATCTGCCCCGGGAATGGGGCACATTGATATCAATGACTTCTTTTGATTTTTTAAAAATTACATGCACAAATAATGCATAAAACAACAATTGAACAATTTTATAACACACTACACAAGATTTGCTGAAACCACATGAAAAAATAACTTGAAATTTCTGCTTTCTGGCCTCCAAAAAAATTCTTAGAAAAAAGCTGTATCATTGTGCCCCAGTTCCCCCTAATCTGTGCAAAAGTGAAAGAAACAAACAAAATATATTTTGCACTTTTTTACATAATTAAGCATTGTTTTTTCGATGTAAAGGTGAAAATTTTAAATTTATATTTAACATTATAATAAACTAGAATTTTTTTTATTATTATTATAGCATTTTTGTCATGACTGTCGAAAAAGTATTTGCATCTGCACCGATAATTATTTTATTAAAGGAACAAAATAAAATGTTTCACACCTATAAATATTTTTATTAACGGAAAAAAAAATTCACACTTGCAAGTAGTTTCTTTTTTGTAATATCCTTCATTTCAAGATGTGTTTACGTTGCAGATGTGATATAACTGGCGTGTAAACAGTGAAATGGAGAAAATCGAATTATAATAAAAAATAGTTTAAACAGCGTCAGGTGATAGAATTCCCGAAAGTTTACGGAGTTTTAAAAGGCTAAGTGTACCGTATGAGAATACTATTTGGGGGTGAATATCAGGCATTTTTGGCAGAGCACTTGCTGTGATGTTATGTTTGCCTGCGGCGGATAAAATTCACACCGTTGTTCATCGTGCACATTCAATATGCTTTTGATCTGTGCCCGTTTTCTGACTTTGTTGGGTCCACTCATGCTTCAAGATACACAGTACACTTTTGCCTGTGGCCTTTAAATTTATTTTAAACAGCGTTAATGTAAATGTGCAGCTGTTTGTAAAACAAAGGTTACTTAGGAAAGTATGTACCAAATTAAACGAACATTAAGGAAAATATCTTTAAAAAAAACGTGTGAAACACGCGTAAAACATTCTCTTTTTTTATTCTCATTAAAATCCCATGTGTACGAAATGCCATGAGAAATTTGCAAAGTGTGATAGTTAATAATACAATCAAAATTAACTTAATGTACCGAAAGCCCCCTAAATTAGAAGACCTCATCTAATATATTCCATGCTGTATAATTCCCAGAAAATTTACATCCAAAAATATACCCCGTCACAAAACATCTTTTACGATAAAAATAAATAAATAAATAAATAAATAAATGTTTTACGCTTTATATGAAATGTGATGTTTGTACACGGAAAATGGTTGTTTTATATTTATTTTGAGCTTATAAGTCATCAAAATAAAATGATAAATTTCTTAATTTTTAACATTCGTCAACTTGATAAAAATATATTGACATATCGTTCATAAAGTGAAAGAAAATATGTTGCAAGTTAAAGTAAACAGATATATTCACATACTTCAAGGTAAAAGCGCATTCGTGTAAATCAAAACTCATTTATCGAAAAAAAAAAAAAACTAATAACGTATGAAAAAATTCAGGATTAGATTTTTATGCATCATTTGCAATATATATGCACACACATTTTGACTTCTGTAACACGTTGGTAAAACATATCAAACGTCAAAAACTTTAAAAATATGTCTCATAAACTTTAAAATTTCATGAAATATAAAATATTTTATATTTCATTGTTAAGACTTTATATTTTACTTATTTATTTTATTTTTTATATGATAAACAGTTCGATATGTTTTATTAATTTTTTCAGACTACTTATACACGTTCATAAAAATATGGATTATTTTTTTCTTTCTGATTATTTTCCGCAAATATACATTTGAGGAATATCCGACAATCAAAAAAAAGACTTCAGATATACATTATTTTTTAAACACCTGATGTATATATACATATATATATATATATATATATATATGTATAATATTGTTGAAAATCTTAATAAATATTTTTTTATAATGATACATAATTAATTTTACTGATGAAACATATTTTTAGTTGTAAATTTGATCATCAAATTTTAATTTAGAACTAAGAAAATGAAATCATACTTAATTACTTTATTTTTAGTTACATTTAAAAAAATTTCATCGTCTTTGATATGGATAAAAAAATTACCTTTAGTCAAAAAAAAGTATTTTTTAGTTTGAAATTTTTTTTTCAATCAAGGTGATAACATATTAAATAATAATTTTTATTTTTCATACATTAAAATAATATGTTTAAATTCAAACGGTTGACTTTTTTTTGTCTGGCACAGCCCTATTACAATGTAATCATTCCGCCAGCCAATTATTTAACTCTGTTGATTTTCAGAACCCTCTCTCTCCCCCCATTTGTTGGGAAACCGCCCAAATTCCTTGGTGAAAGTCATTTCTAATTCTAGTTGCTTCGTTTGAAGTCCACTTTGGAATCTGTATTTATACGCTTTTCTAGTATTAAACCACATTACGCTGCCTTGGAGTCCATATTTTGTACTTTGTTTTTGCCTTTTTAAATAATTTATGTCATCAGAAACAGTTTGTTGTCAAGTTAATATGTGTCTCTAATAATACTACACCTTACTGTCAAAATAGCAAATAAAGCCTTTATGCAAAATGTATAAAGATAGGAAACTAACGTTTAGAAACGCCCAAATAATAGTCTAAAAATATCAACCATCATTAAGGCAATGCGTGCTAGAAATAAAAAATAATTAAAGCTAATTTTAATAATGAAACATATTTTTTGTTATAAATTTGATCGCTAAATTCTGATTTAGGAGAGGACAAATGAAATGATTTTCCCTTAATTTGTTTTCAGTTATATTTATAAAAAATGTCTTTGTTATAGGTAAAGAAAAGCAAAAGCATTTATTGATAAAAATTTTAGCGGTAAATGCTTAGCTTAGCTTTTTGTACACGCTGTGCCTTGCACTGATGTAGACTCACGGTAGTAGTTTTGAAATGGCTGCGTAATCCTTTTACATGCACTGTTTGTGCATTTTAAACATTGGTTTTCTATATTTATATATTTTACCGTATTAAGATGTAAGAAGTCTCAGATATGAGTCCAAACTTTAGTAACTCAGTGGAATTGTTTACGTATACTTGACATCCTAGAGCTGTATTACGCGAATAATTTCGCAGAACTTTTCTCCTGATACAACACTATATTCAGCAAAAATTGCGTGGCCTTCATAAAACGAAAAATTCTGCTCATTAGTCTTGTCCTCCGAGCGTTTCCCGCATTGCACGGAAAATGTTGGCGATTCATTTAAGCTTGCTATTAATTGCTGGTCATTCAAATGCGGGTCATTCATTGATCATTTGGCCAGTAGGAGAGGTGCTACAAATTAAATAATCCCTCGAGTAGTTTTAAAATCTGTTTGCAAAACACGCAGCAAAATGAACTAATATACTTTGTAAAATGTTTGATCAAATGTCCTTTGTTATTTTTCACCATGTTATGCATATTTAATAAACATAATGATGTTCAACGCAGCTTCTTTATTTTTACGGAAAAATTCCCAATGCGATTACAGTATTCTTCCCCCTGTGATTTCCTGTTCGCAACTGCAAATTGGTGATATTGCGCGCTTTTAACTGACATAGGTAACGCTGAAATTGTTCTCATATCATATTGTTCTATAGATTCATCCTTCAACAGTGAAAATTTTTCCACTAGTATTTGACATGATTTACATAGGTTTTTGAAAAATTAAATAAGTAGTCATACAGGAAGAACGTTCGTTATCCAATAGTTACATCATATACAGGTAGTTCAAAAATTACCGTTCCATTTCTGCGAAAACCGCAATTTCTTGATTTCTTTCACAGTGTCTTGAAGAAATGCTCTAATTAGAAAAAACATAGCCACAGTTTCCTGAAAACTGGGTGATAAAACATATAAAGAGGTCCGTCAGCTGTACCATCGAAAATACGGAAAACTGCCAAAAAGAAGGACCAATATCAAGGTACTTGTAAATGAATTCAAATGAACCGATAGCTTGACGGATGGAAAAATCCTGGATGGCATTCAAAATCTGGTGATACAGTCAACAACCCTCTTAAGGCCCCTCACTAGGCACAGAAAAAGACCCGGATGATAATGTAAAGTCTAAAGAAGCGTTCTTTTCAAATATCTCGCTCACATTTTAATATTTTTACATGATTTTTTTGCACAAGACAGCTGAGAACGATCCAGGGCCGGCCTAGTTTTTACTTCATCGATGTCGCTCATATATTTCTTATATTACGATAGTTTCAATTTCTAAACTAGGCCGGTTGTGGATCGTCCTCAGCTATCATGTGCAAAAAATCATGTAAAAATATTACAATTTGGGCGAAATATTAGAAAAGAACGCCCCCATGGACTTTACATTATCATCCGGGTCTTTTTCTGTACCTAGTGTTGCGCCTTAAAGCAGTTGAAAGAACTCTCATTCATGTTCACAAGTAGCCCAATATTAGCCATTGTGATGGCCGTTTTCGATATTTCCGATGGTACAGTTGACGCACATCTTGATAAGTTTTATCATCCAGTTTCGGGGAAACGATGGCAATTCTTTCTTCCAAGGAGAGCAAACTTCTTCTTCAACACCTGTCAAAGAAATCAATATGTTAGTATTCTCAAAGAAATGGATCGTCATTTTTGCAACACCCTTACATTAAATATATATATACATATAAATATCTAAAATTTGTAGACCGGATTTCAAATAATAATAAATTATCAAATTAAAAAAAACTAATTCTTTTCTATATTTGAAATAAGAGCTTTTAACAATAAAACTCATTAACAAATATCAAATTTTGAAAACAACATTAATTGTTGTATGAATAATTTATAGTTGTTCAAGCATTAAAAAATAATTACAATTCGTAATAAAAACATGCTTTAAATTTTAAAATGAGAAATATTTAAATTGCGTTTTAAAGTAAATTATGCATAAAACATCCAACAAAACATTTCATTATGTAAATTTAAATAATTACTCTTAGTTTTTCTTGCGTAATTTCAAATTTTCATTAAAAATACATTATAGTATTGAATATTTTATGAATTTTATACTTGAAAGCAGCTATGTATACATGCATTAGAATATTAGATTTTTTAAAAGAAAAACTCTATTTTTAAAAAAATTCAGTAATTTTATTCTATTTTTTTTATTTAGCCAAAAAAAAAAAAAAAAAAAAAAAAAAAAAAAAAAAAAAAAAAAAAAAAACTTGCTTTTTAAAGTATGATTTTTTTTTATGTAACATCATTTTTTCTTAAATTTTCTTTTTTAATATTTTTAATTTTTATTTTAAATAATATTTTAAAATTGCGGAATAAAAATTTTTATTTATATATTTTGATTATTTTAATGATGAAAAAATAAGATTCTTTAAATTTGTATTTTGATTTATGATGCTTTTAAATTGCATTAATTTTTTAAATGAACGACGCAAAAATTACCCAGCCCCAAACAGTTTGGAGTTTAAAATAGTAATTGTTACATAATTTTGTCGATTCATTTCATTTTTTATGAAAATAGAATGTATAGTTTACTTATAGGGATAATCAAATTTTTTCCGTTACATTACGACCGATGAAAAAAAAAAAAATACCATCAAGTGCATTTTGGTGTTACACTTTATCGGACAGTATAAAATTTACATGACTCGATATAGTATATACTAAAATATACATTCTATACAATTTGTGGTGCATATAATATTTTTTTATTAATTTGCACGGTATTACAAAATATTCCATTACATAATGTTATTGGGGGAAATCTTGTTTGGGTTTTATTATAATTAATTTAAACTACTTCACATTTTAAGAAATTCATATACGTTGCTGAAATTTAATACAAGTTACTTCCTGAATAATAGACAGCAAACTGTAACGACGGGACATACAAAAGAATTCGGATGCAATAGCGAATCGGAATACTGTACTGTTACACTAATAACTGAATATTTTTAAGGCTTCGTTAAAGTGCCAACGAACATCATTTGCTACGTTTTAAGTACGATGTCCGACTTGTTTAAAAAAAATTTACTTGTAGTGACCATGAGTGAAAAATTTTGCTAAACTTCATGTGATTTTTTTTAAAATATTGAATAGACAAGTAAATTGCACATTAGTGTAAAACTATCTCATTTTATGAATAGATGGGTTACTCATTAACATAAATTGAATATATTTTTTAAAAAGTATATTTTAGAGTTGTTTTATTTCTTATATTGGAAAACGCTGTATTAAATAACTTTATAAAAAAATTAATGAAATGAAATTTTTTCACAATGTTGGTGATCTAAATATACTACAAATTTCCTTACACCGCATGTTACTGATGTCAATTTATATAATTTGGAGCTGTCTATATAAAGAAATTGTTTTACTAAAAGAAAAAAGAAAAATATTTTTTTCGAAACTTGGACTATAGCTTTAAATAAATATATATCTAAAAATAAATCTGTACACATTTTAATCATTCTTAATATTATTATTATTGTTATTTTATAACATTCCCTGTATTTCAGATTCCTTGACATACCTCTTGATAAAATTATTTTTATTTGTAATTACATGCTACATTCTTTACCGTACATGTGATATTCTTCCCTTATCGACTCCCATACCGACCTAGAAATTATTAGAAAAAAAGTTTAAATAAAATGTTTAGTTAATTTATATTTATAAAATGTTACACACACACACACACATATATATATATATATATATGTATATAAGACCATTAAAAGTAAACAATATTCACCAATTGAATTTATCAATAAACCAAACCGAAACATAAGAAAAATTTAAATAAATAAATAAAATGAATGTAATAGAAATTTGTAGAACCAAAGCAGAATTATCAAGCCCCAAATACTTTGGAACTACAAATGAAGTGTGCGGTTTCATCTCCGTATCAGCCATGAAAAGCAAAATAATTTGGGGCTACCAACAGACAAAAAACCAAAATTCATTAAAGAAATACCAAGTAATAAACAGTGAAAAAGGGAAAAAATAATAATAAATCAGTAATGAACTACAAATGGAATCAGTCACAAAAGCACATCCGTTACCCTAATCCAGCACGTGGCATATAGAAACACTATGTATTCATATATAAATGTCATAAAAAGTTAGATAACAAAATAATAAAAACAAAAACAACTTATCTGTTGATCACTGCAATGCTAATCACATTAAAGGCCATGTCGCACATCATAAAGATGACTCCGCAAATCGTCACATACGTAAAACACACATTATCCGACATATCCAACAACACCGAATAAACGTGGAGGATATATATATATATATATATATATATATATATACACACAAAGGTACTACTCATATTTAAAGAATTGCACTGTTATTATTTCTTACTTAAATGTTCTATGAGTACTATAAAAATTCATTATAACTAAAATATTAGAAAAAAATAAAAATATCAGACTGGCAAAAATGTCAAGAACACAAATGTAAAAATTTTCAAATTTAACTTAAGAGAGTCCAGTATATTTTTCAAAATAATTTTTATTTATTGAGTTAAAATTTTGGAATTTTTTTGTGTTATCTTACCATTTCATTTGAAAGTGAATCACTTAAGATCAGCGCATATACTTCTTTAAGAACTTCTTTAGATCAACTTTAAGAACTTTTTAGATTTTTTTTACATATAAAAATATAAAATTTAAATTTTTTGAAAAAGAAAGTGGTGTAGTTTAAAATTATTATAGCTTCAAGTAAAAATTTATAGAGTATCAATTTTTTTATCACTAAAATAACCAAAAATGTAAAAATTAAAAATTTTGATTTAGAATTTTTTAAAATAATAATTTAAGTAAAAATTATAGATATTTAAAATAAAAATTAAAATAGGAATATGTTAGTTAGAAAACAAATAAAAAATATAAAAAAGTAGATTTTTTTTTTCAAATATGCTGAATAAAATAATGATGGAAGACTGAAAAAATATAGATACTATTGTAAATGTAACACTTTGTGGAAAAACTTATCATGAAAACTCATTTTTCCAAGAAGTCATTTTCATGATAAACGTTGCTTTAAATCTAAATTTTGAAATGGAACCAAAACGAGAATATTAATATTTTCTGTTCCAGTTTCGACATAAACATAATTTTCGCCTGATTTCTAGTAGAAAAGAAAGAAAACAATTGCAACATTTTTCTTTGATTTTTAATTTTAAGATTTTTTGTTCCCCACACGCCCTTAAGCGTCAGTTAAATAAAGAATCCGCCGCCGCTATTTATTTTTGATTATTTTGAATCACTAAGATTATGATCTATTATTTTAAAATGTTATTTTGTTATGTTATCACCAGAATTTAATTCCTGAAAGAAAAACGTTTTTCAGAATGCCTTATATATCAGGCCACAAAAGCAATCTCTCCTTCGGTGAACTACAAAAGTCAAAATGTAAAAATGTAAAACATCAAAAGTATAAATGTAGCAATTACAGCATTTAAACAATTTTCTTTTGTCGTTTTAATTGTTCATTTACGCGTAACTTTAGCAGTTGAATTAACTTATGACGATTATTCATGAAAAATCATGGATTTTATCTGAAGACCTTTTTAAACGATTAGTTTTAAAGAAAGACAGAAATTGCTAATATCAGACATACCTTAGCATACAATATTTGGATTGAAAGAATAATACGATTGCAAATAATTATATACTAACTATATGGGTTTTTTTAATTAATACATTATATAAATAAATATCGCATTAATAACATTTATGGAATACTTTTGTAACGTAGGTCATTTATGCCCTACACTAATTAAAGAGTTCATGTTATGTTGTGAATATCTTCAGTATGCGAACATGAGATTTCGCTGAAGTTTCCTCTGATCACTTTTAAATGAACAATTTTATACAATAATTTCTTTATTTTTCAAATGTATTTTTTACTTATTACTGTATTATAATTTTTCTGTACGCTATTTATTTTTTTTATATTTTATTTTATTTTATTTTTGCTTTAGTAATAGCCCGGTAAAATAATTCAAAATGCAATTGATCACAGTTTGCGTATTATAATATAAATAACTAAGATATTAAAATCTATTAGAAAACAACGACACATTCCCGTTATAAAACGAGATATTTTGTGCTATTTTAAGAACAATGTAGCCAATTGATATTTATAGTCTTTAAAAATCTATTTTTCAAATTACTGAACTGAATTATTAATCATGAATGTTAAAAATTTAGAATGAATTACGATTAACGCAATATAGCTACATGAAAAGTGTTATATAAATTACAGTACAGTTGAAATGCTTTGTATTTCAGAAAATGTATCGAATTTATTTTTTAGCACATTATTAAGGTTGTTTTCGGTAACTTGCATCTTGTCAACGTAAGTTTGTCCTATTCATGACATTTCTTTAGAAAATGTTTCTAGAAATGTGTTGAAAATTTTTAAGTTGATTTCCTATTTATTTGTGTATATTTTTGAACATGTTTTTCTTAATTATTTCTGTGGTATATACTTATGATTAGTATAACATTTTTATGATATCTAAAATGGTACATAAATTAAAAATTAATGATATTGCTTAAAATCGTGGAAAAAATTTAGGCAATGCTTTGGAAAAAAAAAGCATTAATCATAAAAGCACAAAACTAAGTGTGTGTCTAGACTTTTATTTTAATTCCATTTTCTAATTATATGTGTTAGTCCCTTAGGGTTTTTTTTATGTCAATTGGGAAAACATTAACGTCATGTATATTGACGTTGTTATATCATCGACGGTTTAAATAAATATGTTTGAATAGACATATTCATAAAATACAACTATAGGAATGCAATTTTTTTTAGAAGGAATAATGATTTATTTACTAGATTCCAAGATAAACGCGAAATAAACGCATGAATATGGCTACAAGTATTGAATTATTTTTTTTTTTGGTTTTAATATCAGATATTTGTGTAATTTATGTTTTGAGACTGTACTTTTAACGTTGCATGTGTCAAAGCAAGTAATTTGTTATTTTATTTGTTTTTAATAAAGGTTATTAAAAGCTGTTTTTAATATATCTTATATTATTTTTTTAATATAAGATCATATTTTTTAAAGTTTATCAATTGGATTTTTCACGCTGTCTCTAACTTAAGTTACATAGCCAAAGTTCCATATAGTGCATAAAAGTTGGTAGGAGTAGGCGGCTAAAATCAGGTAGCGCAGATTTCAGATGCAGACTTTTGATCAACCAAAAGCAATATTTACGTGTAAATCGCCAATACGATATTTCTATCAGAGCGAAATACAATTGAGTGTAATTCTTTAAATTTATGTTGGGTAATTTGCTTAATTGGCTTTTAAAAATTTCTTTTTTTCTTTCAGTTTTCAACATATAAACTCTATTTTGCCACCATAAGAAACTTTTCCATGTACAAAATTCATTTATTATTTTTATTTTATTAACATATTTATTTATCCTTTATTATGAGGCTGAAAGTAGTGATGCTATATTTTTAAATCTGTATGTTATTGGGATAAAATTGGGTACTTAAGAGAGGGTCAAGACCGATTATATCCGGTTCTTTCCTATATTCATGGAATGATATTTTTACCATGGTTAATAAATTAGCATGGATCATTAAATTGCATTTGTAATGCTATTTATTTACTTTATATCTAGTTATACTCTAAACATAACTTTTAATGTAGTTTTATCTTAAAAAGTGACACTAATTTCTAGATTAACTTTATGAAATTAAATTATATTCCATTATATTAGTGAATAAAACGAAGGTACCAACTAACTTATATTTTTTATATTATTCTTATTATATTATAATAAATATCGTTTTAATATGTATTATATTAACTTGTGTCATAGACTTACTTCAAATTCTATATATATTTCGTAAATTATTTTCTAAACATGTTTTGCCTTTATTTATATACAATCTATGAAAATTAATCCTATATAACGAGAATACACAATCTGTAACAGAAATTTTTATTCTAAATAAATATTAAATTATCCAGAGAAAACATTTTATAATGGATTATGTTTTCAAAACCCATTTACTGTATATTATAGAAGTATATAGATTTCAAAAGAGGTTTTCATTATTTTGTTAAAAACATTTATAGGATTTTCTATTACTTCTCCCAGCAAGCATGGTCTTTTAATATTGGTTTGGAATTGAGCCTTTGCGAAAAGCATCCGTATAATCAATGTTGCAAGAGAAATCAATATTATTCTCTTATGCTTTTCTCTACACACAACCCATTTACATAATATGTCGAAATTGGTTCATTATCAATTAATAGAGCTTTACTATGTATATTAAAAATATTTAAATATGTATTTTAATTTTGTTTCGGAATTGGAATGCATTTAATTTTCATATATTATTATGCATACCCATGATGGCTAAGTATTACGGTGCTCCCCAAGGACTAGTTTAATCTCGTCTTCCATTATCGTATTTAAAATCAAAAGTGATTATATCACGCAAGATAATGCGGGGTATTTGTCTTACTTCGTCTGATACACTGATAATGAAGGTTTTTTATTTCTTTTGACCAAAAAAAAATATTACACATATATATATATATATATATATATAGCATCATACAAACATGAACAAAATCTTTTAAAATTGTTATAATATCTTTAACAAGGAGAGAATACGAGGCTTGTGTCACCGAATCCAGCGAGCCTTTGGGTATTTACAGAGTATAGTTAGTAGATAAACATATCACAAGGATAAAGTGCAATATTCAGGTGGCCTTAAAAAACGACCCCCAAAGTTCACCCATTATTGACGCAAACCATATAATCAAATAAACTGAACTCCTTTCCGAGGGCTGGATTGTACGATTGGCAAGACTCCAGACATTTACTTTTCGCACTTTTCTGCTGTCAGCAGGTTCAAAGCCCGCCCACGCCCTTTTTTTCGAAGACAAAAATAGGATTAAATATTTTCGGACTACAATATATGATTATTTATATGTATGACAAATATTAATAAGAACACTTATGTACACAAACATATATTTATATACTTATTTATTTACAGAGAGATTGCAGTTTTATGGATTGAATGAAAAACAGTCGGCAACATTTTAATTTTATTCATTCTTATATATAGATATTTCTACGAATATACCATTGTTCTTCGCAGCGGAGTAAATTAAAATATGCTATTTCATTTTTGTCTTGTCTAATATCTATCAATTTAAAAGATTATAATTTTTCGATTTTTATTTTTGGAAAATGTAATTTTCTTTTTTAATATCGACTCTCATGTTTTAATTAAGAATAACTGTTTTCGGTTAAAACCATTTTCGGGAACATTTTATCACGTAGTTTTGCAGGTGGTTGTTAAGCAAAACAAGCTTCAACAGTCACCTGCTGCAGAGCGAATATGTTTTTAAAGTTTTCGGTGATTAGACGTTGTTCTTTATTAATTAAAATGAAAAAACCTATTCTGTAAAAAATTCCTCTTAGAGAAGCTTCAAAACGCCACTTGTAAAAGCACGCACTTAATTTTTAAATACATAGTATTGAATTGAATGTAAATAATGTAAAATAGCTGTACGTAATTTTAAAATACATGTAAGTTACTGTAAAATTAATATAAATAATTTGCAGAAATCCAAAGATACCGAATGTAAAAGAAATACGTACATATAGCATACTTTTTTTTATATTCGTAGTTTTTCAATGAAACTCTGTTACTCTTTGTAAATAAATAAATGTGTATTAATGAGCTTAGCAACATGTTCTTATTTATATTTGTCATTACGTATAAATAATCAGATATTGTAGACCGAAAATAACTAATTTTGTCTGTGGAAAAAATGGCCTGGGCGGGATTTGAACCCACTGACAGCAGAAAAGTGCAAAAGTAAATGTCTGGCGTCTTGCCAACTGTACAATCCAGCCCTGGGAAAAGAGATCAGTTTATTTGATTATATGTTTTGGGTCAATAATGGGTGAACTTTGGAAGTCATTTTTAAAGCCCCTCTGAATATTGCACTTTATCCTTGTGATATGTTTATATACTAACTATACTCTATAAATACCCAAAGGCTCGCTGAATTCGGTGACACAAGCCTCGTATCATCTCTGTGTAAGTAAGCATGTGTGCTAAAATGCTTTATATGCTTTATATTTGAATATTCGATTTTTGAGATTTTTCCAACTTACATTTATTACAAACAAAATTTTATGTATGTCATTCTCGTAATACTAAAGAACTATCATATGAATATATTCAAATCTATAACAATCTTTTGACTGTTTTGCAAATTCACTCAGAATGAGTACCAAATATCATTGAAAATAAATAAAAAATAAATTTAATTATTATCAAACATCAGAAAAACATAGCAAAGTTATGGTAAGTTTATTCACTATATCTATCTATCTATTTATTTATCCTTTTCTATCTCTCTGCCTGAATATATTAATCTTGTCTTTATTCATCGTGTTTAATACTAGAAGTATTTGTATTATGCTTGCTGCTTCGGGATACTTGTCTTACTTTATGTAGAACATTAATATTGTTCTAAACGAGTTAAATTTACTCAGAGATGCGTGAATTATTTCTAAAAGATTGCAGTCATATAATTTTTGTTTAAGCAAAAATTCTAGGATATATTGAATATATTTTATTATTGTGTAGTAGCAGAGTTTTTTCATTAAAATTACTCCTTTCTGTTTTTTAAGAAGGAATAGAATAAAAATCTAAAATAGAATTCATTTGCCGGCTTTGGAATACATTTATATTTAAAACCAACAAAAATATTAAAGAGTTTCTTATTTATACATAATAATTATTTCTGCAAAAGAAAATTTTTAATTTTTAATACTTTCCTTATTTTATTTAAATTTTTAAAGACAATAAGCATATTAAAAATACTATTTGTTTATATATATCTTCAAGAAAAGAACAACTTTTAATTTTTAAAAGGAATTTTTATGTAATTTTAGATAGATCATCTGATTTTTTTTTTAATTTTTAATATTCAAAAAAGATATCAATTACAATTAAAACTGTGACAATAATCTTATATTTATTAGTCGATTATATTAAAAAATATATAGTCCCTTAAGTAGCTTTAATATTTTCATAGAGTATTCTATGAAAGCGCAGTCCACTTGGAAGATTGTATGTGCGTCAATTAATATTAATTTATGTAAAACCAATATAGTATTCCGACAATGACGTTAATGCATTTTACGTAATTGTCGTAATGATCCACTATTATACGAAATTGATAGACAATGAAGTGGATTACATCATTCAATCACTATGTGAAGTTAACATAAATTCCGTTACGATATTATCTTGCATCTAATGTAGTGGATCGTTGCATTATGAGAAACATTTCAGGTAGCACACAAGATTCTTTTTCTGTATTATTAACGTTACATAAGTAAATTAAAAAAATAAGTTACATTCTCCTGGTAAGGTAGTGAATAAAATTTAATTCCGTGTTCATTATAACACAATCGAAATAAGATTTGAATAAATAGTTTGAATCTTTTTTTATCATTTCGTATACTAACACTTTCATTAAATTATAGCACAAAACATCGTACATTCTTTAGCGTCCAAACATTTAAAATACGTTATACTTATGATTATGTATCATAACCCTTTCGACCTGGTTTACTGTTAATAGTACGCATCTTTTAATCGTGTACTATTTTCTCTTAACAATTATTTTGCTACATTTTACTTAAATAAAAGACAATACATATCTGTGTTATTCCTATTCTGATTTCTTTTTTTTTATATTTAGTAATAGCAATAATAATAAATGCTTACTTAATTCACTTTGCAACATTGGAGATTCCTTTACTTTATACATTTCTAAAGGAGTCATTTGTGATAAAATGAAAAACAAAATAGAAAGTTGTTATATCTATTAAACCCTGTTGTAATACGATACTTTCCAAACGTTTCGAAAAACGTTTCTTTTAGACTATTATCATACACATATATTTACATAGTATACAAAATAAGTAAATTTGTTGCATTTCAGACAATAAGATAATATTTAACCATCAGTAAGTCTATTTGGATAAAAACGATTGACATCATTATAGTAAAAATAATTTTGTTCTCAAAATAGGAAAAGGTTTTTTTTTCAAAAGGGTTAAATATTTCGCAATTCTTTACACGCATTTGCAATGCATATATAAAAGATATGTATATGTCCTGTTGTAATATGATACTTTCTTAACGTTTCTTTTAGCCTATAATCATATAAATATATTTGAATAGTTCACAAAATAAGCAAATTTGTTGCATTTCAGACAATAAGATAATATTTACTGATCGGTAAGTCTGTTTAGATAAAAACGATTAACATCATTAAAGTAAAAATTATTTTGTCCTTTAAATAGGAAAAATGTTTCTATCCAAAAGGGTTAAATATTTCTCATTTCTTTACACGCTTTTGCAATGCATATATAAAAGATTTGCATATGCATGAATGATAAGTATATTCGAATTATATTTGTAAAAAACAAGGTTTATATTTTTTGTCAAATCAATGTACTATCCAGATAAACGCACTAATACATTCCGTATAGCTGCAAGTATGTTTTAGCTAGATATTTTATTAATCGTAAAGTAAGTAAAGCAAAATATTTTCCAAAACGACGTTACTTTGATATTAATTGCATTTTAAAATTGCAAATTTAAAGAACAAATATGTCATTAGAGGGTGCAATACTAAAAACACTTTATTTATTTACTAATTCAATGTATGTAGGGAATGTAAGCTTCAAAATCGTTCAATATAATATTGTTTAAGGATTATGTCGATAAAATCGTCATTCAATATGTCTATATAAGCTTGTTTCTCAGGTAAAACAGTACTGCTGTAGTAACTGTGAAAACTACTCTACTTGAGGTGCCAGTTAATTATGCAGTGGATATCGGTGGCGCATGAGTTCGCTCGCGCTCTCTTAAAAGAGGATAAGTCCATATGAAATCTTTATGAGATCTGTATTTTTTGTGTAAGCTTCTGATTCGAGATCTTTTAAAATATTGCGATATTTCTTCTTTTTAAATGCGCTGGACATTGATATTTTTTATATTTTGTTAGGAGCAACATTTATTGATTTTTTGTGTCGTATTCTTTCTTCCATTTTTCGTTGCGGCTGGGTTGCTATCATATCCTCATTTCTTATCGATAAATTTCTTTACGTCTTTTGTCTGTTATTTTTTTTAAATCTCCCAGTAACATTTGATTTTTTTCTCAAGAGTTACACGAATGTATATCTTGGCATTTACAAGCACAAAAGTCAAATACAGCTGATACAATTTTCTTTAGCTTTTATTACAAAGTGACGTATTTCTAATCTTATAAGGTTTAATTACGTTCTCACTTTTACAATTGTAAGATAAAATCAGGGTAAAAATTTGCTTTATTGGCACAACAAGAACCGGTCCCACGTTGCAATACATCGAAGACTTTTTATGAAACTGTAGCAGCCACATTTGTAGAATCGGTTCATTATTTTCCTCTTTCGTTAATTCTTATCTGGTGTGCTGATAGCAACCAATCATGTATTGTATTTTGTGAGAAAATAGCATCAGAAGGTAATGAATCTTTCTTAGTTCCAAAGAGTTTACAACTTGTGTTTGTTTGCGCCATTTTCTTAAATGGGCGTTTCGATATTAAAACAGTTTCGTTTTAAAAAAGAAAAACGCACGTGCACATGATTTAATTTTATCAACATCATTAGTTAAAGAGACCTCAGAAACAGTTTTGTAGGGAAACAAAATCGAACATCTTGTATAAGAAAAGTAACATTTGAGGGCGTGCGATTCGTACAATATTTCTAAATGCACTTCAAATTTATAGATTTTATTCTGATAGATATTCGGTCGGTGTGAAATTCAATAAAAGTATGCTCAGTTAAAAAATGTATAATATATTCATGTAAATAGCAATTTAGAAAAATAATTTTATTTGTACAATTTTTTTAGAAAATCCAATATTTTATTCATTTTTCTCCAATTTTTTATGTCAGAGAGACATGGTTTAAATTGAAAAAAAATGATAAAATGTTCTGTAGGTTTTAACTGATCCATTATGTACCTTTTCCCCAGTATAATATTAAAAGTTTTGGATCATTTTACAAAATATTTTTTTTTTCACAAAAACGACTTTTCTCTCTTTTTTTCCATTTTTTTAATGATAGAAGTGTGCGGTTAAATACTGCGCATTATTGTTGAAATTTTTGGGAGATTTGAATTACCCGGTTCGTCGCAACACATAGTACTATGCAAAATCAGTTTAAAAAAAGGCTCAATTTAATAAATGCACCAAGGTAAAATGTCTCATGCCCAAATACACAAATATTTCAACATGTATCTCATATTTACTGAATATTAATAACAATGTACTATATAATTTGTTTCAAATCTGCATCAATTTCTCTCATCTGAGTATAATTTTCTATCATCATGTAATGATTTGTAGGTCAATTTTAAAAACATTATCTTAAATGTTTTGTACTATTAACTCCGCCCCAATTAAAACACCTTGAGAAAACATACAAATTTCATAGTAATCTTGAAGTAGATCCGATTACTAAGGTGATAGTACGTGTTGACAAACTATTCATGTGTAAGCAGTCATTAAGTTATTTACCATGCTGTATGTGTTAAGATATTACGTTTCTAATTTTGTGATTAATTTCATATCAGTGCTCGATTTTTGGAGCTAGAATTGAAAGTTTAGAAAGTTTTGTGACACTACAAGAAAAAAAAAATCTATTATCTATTTTATGCAAAAATTACAAATATTTAAAATCATCTCGTTTTAATAATACATTTTTTTTATCAATTTAAATACTTTACATTTTGATTAAGGAGTAGAAAAATTAATAAAATTTTAAACTATGTTCTGTTTTGAAGCATGTGAAATCATGGTCTAAAATCACCTCCAAAGATAATTACTTTTCCTCCAAAACTAGCATTGTTGTTCATTGTGTCTCACAGAAGTCGATTTGCGCACAATAATGCAAATGCATTGGCCAATGGTTGCTTCATTCTATATACAGTCCCTGGTCAAATTATTAGACGCACTCCCTTTTCCTTGTGTCGAATCATATTACTAGCTTCATAGAAGTATTACTGTGTGAATAACTGCAATTAATTATGTACATCATTTGTAGAATTATAATAAAAAAAAACATGCCTATGACTTTAAAACTCTTTCTTTTAATAAATTAAATTAAAAATGGCTGAAATTGCAAAATTTATATCTTGAAGCTCAAAAAATGTCAATATTTTTTGGAGCCTCTTTTGGCGGCTATCAGTGCCTCTATTGTTCGCGGAATGCTGTTAATACAAAATTGAAGAGTATCTTGTATGTGTGGGTGACGATTCCAGATATCGATAAGATTTTCAGTGAGCTGGGTTTTGTTTGTTATGACTTCTTAGTCAATTCTCCAGACCAATGTAAAAAGGTTTTCAAAATCGGTTTATTCTAAAGCTAAAATGATGATTTCCAAATGAAGAACCATTTGTATTTTGCAAGGTAAAGATTTTTGATACATAGCACGATCCGTCAAGGTCTACTTTCAATAAAAAAATATCCATGTGTTGAACTGCTCCCGGTAATTCATCAGACATGAATACCATTGAAAATATTTGGGAGCTAATGAAGAAAAAACTGGACAAAGAGCTCATATCGAGCAAAACATAGCTCATAGAAAAACTTATCCTTCTCTGGAAACGTCACTCACACGTGCAAGAAACATTTCAATTTTGTACTAACAGCATGCCATGAAGAATAGAGGCACAGATTGACGCCAAAGGGGACTCCAAGAAATATTGACATTTATTTGAATTTCATGTTTTAAGTTTTACAATTTTAGCAATTGTTAATTTAATTTACAAAAATAAATAATTTTAAAGTCATTGGCATGCTTTTAATTTATTATAATTCTACAGATGATGTATATAACCATTCGTAACTATTGGCATAGTAATATCTTTATGAAACTTGTAATATGATTCGACACAAGAAAATATGAGTGCGTCTAATAATTTGGCCAGGGACTGTACTTAATCATGCAGACTTAATGTCAGATTCAGCCAAATAACTGTTGATGTTTAGAGATCACATAGAAGTCTCATATAATTTTAAAGGTAATGCAATATAATTACACATGATTTGTATGTTTACTATCCTAGGACATCTGGTTTTCATAATCAAGAAAACTACTTTCCGGAATCCTATAAAATTAGCACCATTTATTGAATTTTCATAATGTACCAAATTACCTATGACTGTAATCGAAGTTCAGAATGATATTTATAAGTCATATGTAGACATCGAGGATGTAGTATAAAGAGCGAAATAATTAGTTTACATTTCTGAAACTTGGGGTAGCACATATTTCGTCACATATTTCATAGACGCAGAATGTTGGCGCGACTTGTTTCATTTGCAAATTCGGTGAAATCTTTGTTTTGAATATTTCTATATGTGTTTAATACTTAAATTTATTGTGACATTCAAATATATCATTATGATTATAATTTATAACTGTTTATTTTTTGCTTCAATTGATTTTGTTGTTTTTTAAATAAATTATTGAAAAAATAAAGTGGTAAAATTTGAGGCATAAAATCGCTATTTTCTAACAGTCGCAGGAACATGATGCGTATATAACATTGGGGTCCATTTTTCCATTAAGAAGATGAACAGATTTAAAAAATAAATTATAACAAAAATAATTCAGGAAGTATTATATAAGGTCTAACTTTTTTTTCCGCAGCAAATCTTTTGTAAATCAATTTTTTTTTAATCTGAAGCATTATTTAAATGTCAATTTACTTAGGAAAGTTAATATGATACCTCAGAAGATGAATTAGAAAATATTTGCACAACTCATTATTTCCTCTTTTAAATATCCCTTATTTACTGCACAAAAACGATAATTTTAATCAAATGCTTTTGTAATAATGGAAAAATGGAGTTACTTAACTCCATAACCTACCCAGCTACGTTTATAATGCTGTTCACTGACAATATTTTTTTTATTTGTTTTAATCCTTTCTGTCCAATATGACATCCTTTATTCATCAGAAATATTCTTCCTTTCCAAAATAAAAGCGTGATTTAAGCTTTAAGCGTGATTTTTTTTTTTCATTAAATATTTATTATAAACAAACAGAAATGACGGAATTTTTAGAAATATTTTTATTTGTGTATACCAATGGCTATTAAATAAATAGCATAATTTCATTCTATATAGATAAAGAAATGTAAGCCAGTGAAATATGACGTCAACATTAACGCATCTTAACAACATATATAATAATCAAGGAGGAAATTTATCTGGTTTCTGAATGACATCATTTTCTCCACCAAAAATATTTCGCTTTAGATCTTGCTTTCTTTAATGGATTATTTACTGTTATTTTTCTTTCATATACCATTTAATATTAATTCTGAGTAAAAAATATGTGTATTGTACCTCAACAGTGCATAATTATACGCAAATAATATTATGCTTATATATTATGAAAACCAGTATTTTTTTTTCTTTTAAATACGATGATACATTCACCGATTAAATCAATCTTAAGATTGGTGGAAAGTGATAAAACAAAATACATTTTTGTTATAGTGAGAAAAGCTTAACTATATCACCACTGATTTGAAGAAATTGAATAAAAATGCTTTTAAAATTAAAAGTATAATATAAAAACGGAAAAACATTAAAAAATAACTTAAATTGGCACATCTCCAAATGAACAGCTTTTGTTTAAAATAATAATTATAAAAATAGGGTTCGATAGAAAGATCAGGGCTAATGACTAAAAAAAACAGCCAGGTCTTTTAAATATATAGATTGCATATAGAAATTTCAAAATTTTCACAAATTATTCAACATGATCGTATAGTTTTCGAAAATATACATAGAACAATTAATCTTCATTTAATGTCTGAGTAATTTATTATCCGGACAACAAACGTAATATATTTGATGTGTATTTCTTGTTAGTGAACATACAGAAGTGTCCAATAGTTAAGCATAACTGGTAATTAAGTAAGTAATGAAAGAAATATAAATCGAAATGTGGTGAAACTCCAGGTGTGTAAACAAAATAGTACGCGTCATTTATTTTCGCGCAGAATGAGATCAAAATCCTTTATTCTCTAAATGAAGCAAAAAGATGAGGGGCTGTATCCATATTCCATTGTTTAGTGCCTATACAATATTGCACGTACAACTATATTTGGATAAAACCCCTTAGTTTGTTTTTCATTTCTTTTAGGAATAACGGATTTTGAGTTGATTCTATAGACGATCATTTTTAGAATTTTCAAGCTATGTTTTTGAAACTTTTACAGACGTTGCTCTATACATTTAGCTAACACAATATGCAAATGAAATTTTGATATCGTTGACGCAAGCGCAATGAAAAATTATTTACTAAACCGACTCATTTTTCATACAATTTTCATTATTTTTAAATTCTGATGACAGGGTATTGTGTACAATGATGTTTGTCATATTTTCTGAAAAAACATTATTTTATATTAAGAACTCTGCAAATTATAAGCAAAAAACTTAGGACTGTTTTTATAAAAACCTTAATTTCTCTACGAGTATGGATGCTATTCTTATAAAAATAAACACAGTACATTACAATAAGCCACTTAATCATAATGTACAGTTTGAACGCTTTTGCTACATTAGTTTTGACAGGGTCATCCAAAAGATCTTCGTTCTCTTTCAATTTGTTTGCGGTCCCCTGTTCGATTTCGGCGAAAACTCTTCGCGAAAATATATGACGCGCACTATTTTGTTTACACACCTAGAGTTTCACCCCATTTCGGTTTATATTTCTTTCATTATTTGCTTAATTACCAATTATGCTTAACTTTTGGACACCAGTGTAAGTAGGAAATTTATGGATAGAGCAATAGATAAGCGTACTTTCTTAAAACCTACGTCTGTTTGACATTTATTTTTATTACGACATTATCGTAAATTTAATGATGTGATTTGTTGCATTATGAGAAACATTTAGGGTGACACATAAGATTTTTTTTTCAATGTGATATATGACGCTTAACAAAAACTTAAGATTACAGTCTTGATATACAAGAATTGTATATCTTGTACTTGTATATCTTCTATATCTTGACTTGTATATCTTGTAAGTACTTGTATATCTTGATATACAAGATATACAAGTCAAGATTACAGTCTTACTACAGTGTTGATATTTAAATAGGAATAATATCTAGTTTTGCATCACTCCATTAAAAAAATTAAAAAATATATAAATAATGTTATTGTTTCGTTAAAAACAAATAAGAATCAGTATTAAACTCAATATATTTGAGTTAAAAGAAACAAAATATGGATTAGATTTCAGTTAATGACATTTAATTTTCTGGAAATTTATCTTTAAAAATATTAATTGTGAAGCTCACATACAAAATTTTAAAAGCAATTTTGATTTCATATCTATAAAAATTTTATTTAACGGTATTTGTTTTAGACATGTCAAATTATTTAATTTATATCCGTGAATGAAAAACTGTTAAAAAATTAACAATAATAACAATAATTGCATGTAGAAATTTCAAAATGTTTAAAAATTATTCAATTTGCACGTATCGTATTTACAAAATATACATAGAACAACTAATCCTAATTTTAGATCTGAGTAATTCATTATATGGACAACAACGGTAATATATTTGATGTGTGTTTCTTGATAGTCTACATGGGTATGAAATTAATGGAAAGAACAATAGATTAGCCTATTTTCACAAAACCTACGTCTGTTCGACTTCAATTTTATTTCGAAATTAGCATAGATTTAATTAAGTGACATGTTACAGTATTAGAAACATTTCGGTTTACACAAAATATTTATTCCCAAGTAAGTAATTGATACTTAGTTAAAATTCTAGATTAAATCATGTCCATGTATTTAAATATCAATAATATCCTTGCTTGAATAATGCTTCCTTCCATTGAAAAAATAGCAGCAATATGTATATATATATATATTCTGTTCTGGTGTGTTGATGTTATTCTGTTTAGTTTACATATTTTAATTTTATTTTTGTTTAGTTCAATAATTTTGTATATTTTAGTATAGTTTTCAGATATATATATATATATATATATATATATATATATAAGGTATTTGTATCTCTCAATATGGACACCCCTAATATTTTTAAAAGTAACAATTTTTATAGAGAGATCGCACTACATGCCCTTGAAGAAAAGCAATTGAAAAAATAATTAAGCCAGGAAATTACAAAAAAGCGTGCTGTTCACCAATTAGAAGGAAAGTTGTTGTTTCGTGGTGTGCTGATCTTAATTACAGGTCAGTTTAAATGCTTATTAGATATGGTAAAATTTATTTAAATATTGAAAAGTGGAGTGTTTTAGAAAGTTTTTAAAACATATTTTTGATTGCTATTGTTTATATTGCTTAAAAAGTTTTATTTATTTTTTATTAGAAGATTTAATAAAACAATTCCCGATTTCCAATATGGACACCTTATCTCCACATTGGAAGTACAGCAGATAAATATTAAGATTCACAAAAATTGAAAGCTAGCAAAACAACCTACATTATTTCATAATATTTTGTAGTAACTGAGGTGCTTTGCATCGGTCTTCGAAGAGCCAAAACCAAAAATGACCCCCCGTTCTAAAGTGTATGTTCTGAAGATATTTACTGTGCCCTACCCTCCCCGTAATACTGTTTTTTATCCTCTCTCCTCTAAAATTCCATAGAAGAGTGGCTTTTCCATACACCCAATGTGGTAGGTCACGAAAGAGCCAAATGTGCATAATAGGGACAGGTGGCTCCTTATATGGACATTTGTAAACATTTTTTTGTTTTTATCATTCAAATTAAACCGGAATAGTTACAAGGTCGCTAATTTTAATAATGACAAGCAACAGTCCACGGATCATGGACACATATTTTTGGAGACGTATCACGTGTACATGGGGGTGAAAAAAATTAATTTTCCTTACGGTGTCCATATAAGGCACAGGTACCTTATATATATGTATATTCAAAGCTCGAACCTTTTCTAAAAAAATCAAATTTTCCAAGCATTATATTAAAACGGTAACCTTTGTTGTATAATTTTTATTTTAGATATCAAAGGAACCTTTCACTAGGATTTTTGATTTAAAATACTGTAGCAAAGTGTAAAATTTTTAGGAATGATGCGAGACTTGTATGTATATATACATATATAGAAATACATATATATTTATCATTCATTAAGTACTTCACACGTAAATGTGAAAGCAAAAAAGATAATAATAATAACAATAATAATAATAATAAAAACACGAGTTAAATTTTTAAATGAAGATATTAAAACCATATAAAATTTAAACGTGCATATTAAGAAAAATTGAATACATAAATTATTACAGGTGAAAAATAGAAAATAGGGTGAAATATACTACATTTAAAATGCATGTATCAAAATTTAATTTAATGTTAAAAGTTTCGGAAATGTTAAATTAATTATATTACATTTGTTAATCAAAATATAAATAAATAAAAATAAAATAAAATTGCATGTAAAAATCTCAAAATTTTCACAAATTATTCAGTATGCTCTTCTATTATTCGCAATATATACTTTGAGCAATTAATCTTAAATTTACTCCTGAGTAATTTATTATCTGGACAGAAAACGGCAATGCATTAGGTGTCTGTTTCTTCATAGTCTACATGGGTATGAAATTAATGAATAAAGCAATAGATTAGCGTATTTTCTCAAAACGTACGTCTGTATAACATTAGTTTTGTTTTCGCTTTAGCATAGCTTTAATGAAGTGACATGAGAAACATATGGGTTGACACACAAAATATCTAATATTATAGATTATGCTTAGCTAAAAATCAATATTAGGTCACAGTTTTGTCATTTAAATACGAATAATATCTTGTTTTACTTCTCTCCATTCAAAGAAAATAAAAAGAATGCTGCCAGCAACATAAATGATAATATTAATATTTTTTGGGTTATTGGAGTTCATTGGAGCTAATCGTAAGAAAACTACTTGTTAAATAGTACAATTTGTAAATATTTTTCACGATAGCGCAATAGCCATGGAAAGAATATATATAGTAAATCTAGTAGAGATTGCGCTGTAAGAGATTTGACAAGAAAAAGAATGGTGGGCGCACAGCATATTTGCGTATTTGTTTAGCAGCTTTTGCGCTTTAGTGCAGTGTCCACATGAATGTGCACACCAATTGGTCCGACCATTTTGGATAAAGCATTGTCATTTTTCTTTGTTTTACCAAAGTAAATTCTTGAATATTTCTAATTGTTCCTCAGAATGTTACAAAATGTCAGTAGCACAAAAAAATTTGAAATTAAACAATTTCTTAAAATCTATTAACCTAGACTAAGAGTGCCAACTCCAACAATTTATTTAAGTACTGGCTATATCTTTATTACAAAGGTCAAATCCTTCTGCACGTAACATATACATCAGTTTTAAATTTAAAGTACACTTTCGGTTTTGTAATTTTTGCAACAGAATTTTTTTAATTTCTAAACATCGAACATTCACATTCTTCATGCCGTCAGATAGTAAAAAATACACTTTTAAATGCACTTTGATTGAAAACTGTATCATACTTAATTTTTAGATAGTTAAATAGGAAAACGTTAGATAGATGTGCACTATGCCATAAAATCGATTTGTAAAATAATTCGCGTTACCGTTTGGGGTTAAATGTAGCTGATTTTAGGTTTGCTATTTTGGAGTTAGCCTTAGTTACTATACTTCATCTTTATTCTTTCTTTCTATTCTATGTAAAAAAAAACTACACAGTCGGAAAATTTGTTTAAAAATTAGAGATTTGTGTCTGTTGGATTCTAATCGCACATGACATCATGCTGATTACGTTTTATATTACATCACTTTATGCATAAATGATTGGCTATCTTATCAAAGATCTCTATTGCTCCTCTTATTAAGAGTTACTATTGGATAATCTAGAATCCTAACTAAAATCTATAAATGCATGTGTTTTCCATTATGTTCTGTTCTGCTCTTTCTTGCTTGTACCCTGTCATGACCTACTGTAAATAAACTCCTTCGATCCCATATCAACGCAGGGTCTTTTTCGTTCTGAAACCACAGCAGAGCGCGGTCCTTACTTACTTAGTGTTTTTCTGCGTTGAACGGAAAAGTGGGTCAGGCAAAAATTATTGCCATAGAGTACTTATGTTACTTTCGTCTGCTGTGTTTTAAACGATGACTGAAAACAAGGATTATTCGGTCGCTCCGTTTTATGGAAATAATTTCCAAATATGGAGCAGAAGAGTAACTGCGATTTTTGCGGCGAAATAACTTGATGATTTTTTGGAAAAGGAAGCAGATCCAGATAAAGCTCCAGAAGTGATTAAAGCGAAAAAGGCTTACGCTTTATTATTATCGCTTTTAGAGGATAGGATTTTATCTTCTCTTCAAAAAAAGATACCGCATGTAAAATCTGGAAATTCCTGCAGGCAACATATGAACTTAAAGGAGCAATTAATCAAATATTGACACGGAAAAGACAGCCCACAATGAAAAAGTATAAAGATATTACAATGAGACAGCATATTGACGATGTTTTGAAATTAATTACTGATTTAAGGATATCTGGTGCTCAGGTGAGTGACATTGATACAATTGTTTACATTTTAATGTCTTTGCCGAAGGAATTTGAATCCATCAAAGTTGCGTTAGAAAATCAACCTGATACTAACTTGACTTTGGAATTTCTTATGCAAAGACTAATTGATGCTGAAGCATTAATGAATAAATCCAGAAATACTACTAAAACATTTAATGATAATATTGCTTTTATGTCGGCACAGAAAAAACTCTTTTGCAATTTTTGCAAAAAGAAAGGCCACACCTCAAAATTTTGTAGAATGAAAACCATAAAATGTTATAATTGTTCAAAAATAGGTCACTATAAAAAATTTTGTAAAAATAAACCAGAAACGCAGATGGATGAAAAACAGTCAGCTTTTGAAATATCTTTTATGACTGGAAACACAAACAATTGGAAATTTATCATAGACTCAGGTGCGACATCACATATGTGTTCTATCAAAGAATGGTTCACTTCTCTTAAACCTGCAACTGGGACAATTAAATGTGCTTCAAAGGCAGCAGTGTTAAATGTCGAAGGTACTGGAAGTATATACATGGTACAATATCTGAGAATATTCGCATAACTTTAAAAGATGTATTATATGTACATAATCTAAACGGACAAATAATTTCTGTCAAGAACATAGAAAAAGCAGATTTTTCAGTGATATTCAAAAATGAAGAAGTATTTATCTAAAAAGATAATAAGAAAATGCACTTCGGTCATCGGGATATTCATGGACAGTATATAAGTTATTTTACTCCATCTAATGAAAGTGCTTTGACATCAACGTACGATAAGGACTTATGGCACAGAAGACTTGGACACCCCTGTAACCAGCCACTGATTCATTTGGGATTACCTACCGATTCATCAATTTGTGAAATTTTTGCTCGTGCAAAATTAAGTGCAACACCAGCTGGCAAAGGTCCGAGAAACAGAGAAAAAGAACCAATGTTGATGATTCACACGGATACTTGTGGACCCATATTTCCTGAAATTATTGGAGGTGAGAAATATTTTCTAACTATTACTGATGATTTTCCGCGATTTACTGAAGTTCGATTACTTAAAAAGAAAAGTGATGCAGCTCGTGAACTAATATCGTTTTGTAAATTAAATCCTTCCGTTAAGAAAATTAGATGTGATAATGCAAAAGAATTTATAGAGGGTGAACTTTTAAATTTTACAAATGAAGTGGGTATAAAAATTGATCCAGCTCCCCCATATACTTCATATTTGAATGGAATATCTGAGCGCGTTAATAGAACTCTCTTGGAAAAAGGGAGGGCAATGCTATATGAATCCAATTTGCCTAAGAGCTATTGGGGTTTAGCAGTACTAACTGCAGCTTATCTTAAAAATAGATTGCCAAGTAATTCTATTGATAATGATACTCCATAATTTTTGAAATATAATAGCAAATCAGATTTGAAAAATCTCAGAGTATTTGGCTGTGACGCGTATGCACTTGTACCTACTAACTTAAGAAAGAAGTTAGATGAAAAATGCAAGAAAATGATATTTGTAGGTTATACTTCAATGGGATATCGACTCATGGATCCCACAACAAATCGGATAATTGTTTCTAAAAAACGTTAAATTCAATGAAGAAAAGAAAAATTCAGTTAATTTTAAACATACAACTGAAAATATCGAAGAAAATTATCCTGAATCTAAAAATCAAAATGATGAAAATAAAACAGACTCTGAAACTTTAGTGCAAACAAAACTTGAAAACGATAAAAATTCAATTAATGAAAATATTATAAGATCCTCTTCTAGAGAAAAGAAACAACCCATAAGATATCCAGAGACAGAAATATATGAAGCAATGCTCGCTCAAGAAGAAACTTTAACTTTTGATGACATTTCCTCTTTGCCGTACAGTGAAAAGCAAAAATGGGAACTAGCCATGGACGATGAAATGAAATCTATTAAAGAAAACGATGACTGAGTCTTAGAGGAATTACCATTATACAGAAAAGCCATCTCTTGCAAGTGGGTGTTACGTAGGAAAAGAGACGGTAAGTATAAGGCAAGGCTGGTAGCTCGCGGGTTCATGCAGCAAGAAGGAATAGACTATACTCAGACATTTTCACCGGTTATAAACATGCCTCCCTTGCGTTTCATATTAGTTATTATGTTGAATGAAAATTTAAATATTTATGTTTCAGATGTTAAAACTGCTTTTTTAAATGGTGAATTAAATGAAGTTATTTATATGGATCAACCCAAGGGGTATGATGATAATAGTGGTAGGAAATGCAAACTTAAAAAGAGTTTGTATGGCCTAAAGCAAGCCTCACGACAATGGTATGAAAAATTTCAAAATTTTGTAATTAAACTGGGATTTAAACAACTTAATTTTGAACCTTGTATTTTTGTAAGAGATGTGAACTCTAAGAAAATTATAATGGCTTTGTACGTTGATGACCTTTTATTTTCCGGTTCAAATGTTAGAGAAATTAATGTTATTATTGATATGTTATCTAAAAAATTTCAAATGTCAAAATCAGAAAAAGTTTCAGAATTTCTAGGTATTCGAATCGAATTTACTCCAGAAGGACTGTATTTAGATCAGGAACATTACATTTTAAGATTGTTGAAAAAGTACAATATGCTTGATTCTAATCCTTGTTCTGTTCCTATTGAACCTAAATCAACCCCTGCTATGTTTGAAAAAGGTAATGCTTTTAATGGGCCTTATCGCGAACTAATAGGGTCTTTATTGTATTTAGCTTATGTATCCAGACCAGACATTTCATTTGCAGTCAATTGCTTAAGTAAACTCCAGGAACGTCCTACTGATGTTGCCTGGAATGCCTTAAAGAAAATATTGAGATACTTGAAAGGTACTGTAAAATTAAAAATAAACTACAAAAAGGGTAATTTAGATGATTCGGATTTGTCTATATATGTAGATGCAGATTGGGGGTCAAACTCAATTGATAGGAAGTCTGTGTCTGGTTACATAATAATGTTTTGTAACTGTCCTGTATTATTGTGTGTAAATAAACAAAAGACTGTTGCTCTTTCAACCACAGAAGCTGAAATAATTGCTCTGTGAAAAGGTACTCAAGATATTTTATGGATGAAAAATATTGCCTGTGAAATTGTAAGTATTAAAAATGTTTTTGTGTATGAAGATAACCAATCATGCATCAAGTGCATAACTAATGAAAATAACTATGAGAGAATAAAACATATTGATATAAAACTGAAATTTATCCGTAACGTTATCACAGAGAACCAAATTAAAATAGAGTATATTTCGACTGATAATCAAATTGCAGATATGATGACAAAATCTTTGCCTAAAGCTAAACTCCAAGCACTTTTACTCCAATGTAATATGAAAATATAATGTAAGATGCGATTAAGGGAGGGTATTGGATCCTAATCGCACATGACATCATGCTGATTACGTTTTATATTACATCACTTTATGCATAAATGATTGGCTATCTTATCAAAGATCTCTATTGGTCCTCTTATTAAGAGTTACTATTGGATAATCTAGAATCCTAACTAAAATCTATAAATACATGTGTTTTCCATTATGTTCTGTTCTGCTCTTTCTTGCTTGTACCCTGTCATGACCTACTGTAAATAAACTCCTTCGATCCCATATCAACGCAGGGTCTTTTTCGTTCTGAAACCACAATGTCACAGTATTTGATGATTCTCAGCTGCATGAAATCTTTTTGCTGAGTTAGACAAGCAAATTAAGAAGATCTTGGCAATAATTAAATTTGCAGACTATAAAAACTGCCGTTTCACCTTATGTGACGTCACAGGAATATTTTCTTTCGTATCTATTGTATGTAAAGTATTCCAAAAGTTTTATTTACACTCAAAAGAGTATTGGTCGTTTAATATCTGTTTCCAGCTAATAGCAATCGAATCTTCAAGTTTTGAATTAAAGTTATTTTAAAATGATCAAATTAAAATATCAAATTCATAAATTAACTAAATATTTATACATATATGCATACACATATACAGGGTGGTCATAAAAAAAACTTTGCCGATATACGGAGCTCTAGCGGCCAGTCCGCTCAACCGATCGAAATGAAATTTCAGATATAGCTATTCAGAGGTATGAGCTCAAGATTCTGAGAACGACAACAAAATAGCGCTCACTGTTACGGTTATAGTTACAGAAACTCGAAAATTTCCAATGGCAACACACATTTTTCTTCATCGCAAAATGCTCAGCGTATGCGAAAACCCTAAAGAGCGTTGGAACCGTACGTGTATCGCAAGAAATGGACATGTTATGCACGCACAAAACTGTTCTGGGAATCCTCCCCCCCCCCCAATAGATAAAACTCGATTGGGGCGCAAGGAGGAAATTAGCTTATGACGCAGAGTCAGTACACTAATCTCTGATTACAATACAGATCGGAGAAATTAAAACTTTTATTTTGATTACACGTTTTCCACATGGGTGGCATGTTTCTGATGACACCCATGTGGAAAATATTTAATATAAATTGGTGTACATAATATTAAATAATAAATTGGCGTACAGTAGGCATAATCCTCTCATGTAATTTTGTTAATTGACTTATAAAGGATTAACGTAATTTTTGGATAGTAAAAACTTTTAAAATTGAGGTGGATTAACGACGTTTTAATTACGTTGTTATGCATTTTAGATAAAAATGATAGACAAAAAATTACAAAAAAAAAATAACAACATATATTTTTTTTTTTGTTTATTGAAACAAAATTTTAATTGACTCATATTTAAACGAAAACATTTGTTGAACCAAACATTTTTTTTTTTT
Organism: Maratus speculifer; assembly: GCA_964019185.1. NCBI lineage: Eukaryota > Metazoa > Arthropoda > Arachnida > Araneae > Salticidae > Maratus > Maratus speculifer. The sequence continues at coordinate 210,328,919 of OZ025297.1, read as the reverse complement.
TTTTTTTATTAAACAAAACTTTTTTCAGGGGTTCTATATATATATATATGTATATATATATATACTTACATATACATATATAAATAAATAAGTATATATATATTTATATTTATTAATTTATATTAAGGCTTTCTAAACGTTCATTAAATAAATTCGCTTTCGCCATTTTCGATGGTTCTGCTAAATTTTAAAATCGAAATCATGTTTTCTAACATAAAAAATAAAATAAAATAAAATAAAATAAAATCTAAAAATACAAAGCCAAATCTATTTCCATTTTGATTATAGTCTGTTAAAAATAATATGAATAATAACACTTTGTCATAAATCGTTTTCAAAAGTCACTTTGTACACATCTTTTTCTTTTTTGCATATTTATTTATTAAGTTATTTTTGGCCAAGTTTACAAATCTGATTCGGAATTTAAAATAAGAAAAGTAAAATACGAAATCTACGTGTATTTTTCTTTACAATGCCTCTTTCGGTTTAAAATAAATAAATAAATAAAAATAAAAAGGTGTTTACAGAAAGATACTTTGGCGAATTACATAATTGACGTTTTCTTGCATAAAAAAAATCGTTTCTGATGCGTGTAATCTGCCATTGAAAGACTACAGTTCTTCAGACTTTAAAAGTCTTCAGTTTCCAAAACTATAAATATTAACGCTATGTTGAAATTATTTATAAATATGTTTTTATAAAATTTTTGTTTACGCGTCTCGTTTTCAGTATTCCCATAAGGTAAGCTTTGCATGTGATTGTTAACAATAACACAAACTTAAACCAAAATTTAAGATGTGGTTCCAGTAAAAATATACACATATATATATGGCTGTGATAACAATAATAAAATAAAATAATCATTTGAATTAAAAAAATATGCAAAGTTTTATTTAGAAAATATTAAAGAAAGTAAGAAAAGAGAATTAGAGAATTAGTTACTACTAACTTTTTTAAATGCCAGTATTTTACTTTTGAAATTATTTAGAGTATTTTATTATACTTTTTACTTCGTAATTTGAAAATATTTGCACAATAAAAATTATTTTTTATACACAGACTGATAATAATTTCTTTGACAGTTTTGGATCTTTAAATGCCATATCATTGACAAATAATAAGTTGTTGTTTATTACATTTATCTACATTATAAAGGTTTTACAAATTTAATGTTGCCTAAATTATAATTTATAATGTGCTAAATAGAGTTAAACGGATTTTTTTATTAATACCTCCTAAAAAGTATTCCTTTAAAAAAATCCTTTCTGTTTAAGAAACACTCTTTTAAAAATATAAAAGTAAGCAAAATCATCTATTCAGTTAATACTAAGGCAAATCATCTGTTGTAATAGCTTTTATTTTCTGTAGCTTGAGATTAATATTCTATTTAAACGCTAAATTATGTCCTTTAGGGACGGGCCATTAAGCTACATAAATAAGATTTTTCAAAGTAAAGATTTACTGATTCATTTCAGCCTCTTTGCGTTTTATGAGGGGTAAAAGCGTCATTTTATCAAACAACATTAATTGAATATTAGAACTAATTACTGAACTTCTTCAAATTTATTGTACTTTCTTTCACTATGCTTAATAAATTATTATTCCAAAGAGCATTAGAGAAGGATAGAGGTAATAGAAAGCTATTAGCTTTCAGGAACTTGGAGAAAGTTTAGCATACGAAATTTGCTTCTTAAAATTAATTTGAAAAATTACTACGCAAGAAATTCGTGATAAAAGATAAAAGGAATTACATTATTTTTATTTGTAAATAGCTACTTGGCTAGCAACGTGCGACATTTAAATTGTTTAAGACCTTTAGTATCTTTGAGATATTTTTTTAACTATCTCTAATTTTGAGAAATGTATTAAATACAATATTTCAATTAATAAAATAAATTTGCAATGCAGTCAAAAATTTCTTAAATATCAAGACACATTATAAGTAACTTGTTATATACATATATATATTAAGGTGGTCACAAGATATATCGTAAAAATGTATTTCAATCTTATATTAGGGGGGAATTCCCTAAAAGTTGCAAATTATTTAAAAAATGAGATTGGCAAATTGAATAATATTAACCCGTACCTCATCGAAATTGAATTTTCGAAATATTGCGATTTTTAACAAAAAAAGGTACTTTTTTCTTTAAAAATCGTATTAAGTAAAAACTATTTGTCTTAGAAACGTGGTTCTTTTTTTATTTAATAGAAAATGAATTTCTACGCTCATAAAAATTTATGCTTTATAGCAGTTAGTCTTTTTCAGGTCAGATCGTAAACTATACTCATAAAATTTGCAAAAGTCAAAAAATAGAAATAAATTATTTTCATTACTCTCGAAGATTTTTTTTAAAATTATTATTTGCATTAAAAAGAAAAAAATTGTAATAACTTTAAAAACAATTCTTGACTTATAGTAAATTATTAGTTATTTAGTTCTCTGCCTGGTAAGAAAAAGCTCCTCGATTTAAATTGTAGTTAAAGTGTATCTAATATGAACAACTGTATCTCTATTTTTATTGCAAAGATGGATTTGTTACCAACTATCATTAACCATTTATTGAATTGATGAAAAATTCCGCATTCCCCCGCCCTCATATTGGATGATGGCAGAAATGCAACACTTTTTATTTTATAATAATCGCCAAGTGAAAATGAACTCAAGAAAATCTGCTAGACTTGCATTACATTTACCACAGGTTTTAATTTTAAGTAGAAGTGTAATACGACTTCGCAAGTAATTATTTCTAAAAAACAAAGAAATGAACTGATTAAAAACAGATTTAAACAATCCAATTTAGAACTGTTTTTCGCTAGAATGGAAAACTGCTTCTTCATTTTTTGAACAAAGAAAATGAAGAGAGGATAGCAGTTTTAATGACTTGTGGAGGTGTTGAACAGTTAAAAGGAGTTCCTCAAATTGAAAATAGTATCGAATAAATTCAGGCAAAATCTGTATTTTCTTCAATTGAAGAGTGGTTGAAAGTTGCTAAAATCCAGGCAATATGTTTTGATACCCACTGCAACAACAGTAAAGGTTAGTTTCCTCAGAAGAACCTGCATTTTGCTATATAAATTATTAAGGAAATATTTTCTGTATTTAACATATCGCCCCCATAATTGAGAAATTATCCAAAAAATGTTTTTGATTGCAAACTGCGCAGTGCTACTATCCAACAGCTCGATATTAGAAAAATCAGATTCGGTTGTTTAAGTCAGATGTGATTAAATATGAAAGTGCTATCTAAGAGGAAATTTTAGATATAAAATATTTAAATCAGAGAAAATTACAAGTTTTCTTACAGAATATTTAAGAAATGAACAGCATGGGGGATGATTATAAATACTTTATCTGTATGCGTATACTGTCATATAAGATCGTAAACATCCGTAAGTTTATATCGTAAATATTAACTTTATTTGCATTATTATTTACTATTTACATTATTATTTATTTTGAGGATTAATCTATTTCATCATCATGGTACGAAAGTTCCATTTAAAATGTCAATACATTTTATTTTATTTATTTATTTATTTTTACATTATGAAATTCCACGGAGCCAATCAGCGTGCAGTATAATTTTAAAACATGACATCAGTTATAAAGTCGGTGTTGTTATATGTAATATAAATCAATGAAAGTTGATTTTTACATTATTATACATTCATCTCGATTGTGAAATGTTCAACAAAGGTCTGTGATGTAAATGATTTAGAACCGAAGAAAGTCATTTCTTTATTCATAGGAAACAGTTTTGGCTTTCTTCTATATATAAATAAGAAAGTACTGGCTACATTAAAAGTTTCGAAATCCAGTTTTGCGCGCATTTACATGTCGTAGGAGTCAGATATTCCAAAAACATGTTTATATAAAATGTCTGTCTGTGAGTCTCTCTGACTATCTATAAATGGAATAAATATTGTAGACGCTATGTCTAAAGAACTAGTGCAGGGAGTTTAATGAAACTTTATATACAGGATGTTCCTGATGTGCTAATGTAAATTAAAGTTGATTAGTTCTTTGTGTAAATCGCTCAACTGGAGGCGCTGCTATGTGCAATTTTTAAGATTTACACAAGAGCAATATCTCAATAACTAATGATCGTGTTTTTACTAAACTTCAGAATATTTATTTCTTGACATTATTTGATGTTTATATTTTGGTGTCAATTACTCAACAAGTGGAGCTTCTATGTTACCTTTTTCGTAATTTTTAATAACTCTAAATCAAGAATTAATTCAAGGATATTAATAAAAATTTATATTTAGGTAGTCTCTGATGTAGATTAATGCTGATGTATACGTTATTTCTTTTTATGTTTTGGTATAAATTGGTAACAAGTAGCGCTTTCATGCTGCATTTTTCCCGATATCCAAAATTGTCCTATTTCAAGAACTAATGCACAGAATTTCATGCCTTTAGAACACTCACGTTGAGTATAGGCTGTCTTTTAAATTTGGATCTGTGCTAATGACTTTTTTTGTTTTTTGAAGATCTGTTATTGCCACATCCAACTAGTTTCACTTACATTGAAAAACATTTAGATACTCATAAAATTGAATCCGTACATCTATCGCTTTATATATATATATATATATATATATACTGTGTGAGATTTTAAAACGTCATATCATAAAAAGTGTGTTTGAAAGTATTCATCATATTAAGATGAGTAAAATATATAAATGTTACTTAGTATACATTATCATTTCGTTATGTATTTATTTTATTATATAAGAAATGTATGAAATTTAATTTAACAAACTTATTAACATACTAAATATGGTTACTTTGTTTCAGAAACGAAAACAAAAGCAGATGTTTAAGTAAGTCAATTACCTAAGCTTTCGTGACAATTGTAGTCAATTGATGTGACCTGCAGCTATTTGTAATTGTTAATTCTGGAAACTATAATGGAAAACAGTGAAATTGTAATTCTTGCATCCTGTTTATGGCAATCCTTAGTTCTAAAGGCAAAATTATTTTACCTTGTTGTAGGGAGATTGTTCCATATTGTTGATTGAAAATAACTTGAAATCCATTATTTCACAAATGACTTCAATTATTCAACCAATATAATTAACTGAACTAGATCAATGCATCGATTAATCTAAAATTGCATAGTTTATTTAAAGTCTTTATTGCTCTTAAAACTAAACATAAGTTAAAATTTCTTTTTATTAATATGTATATATATATGCACAAACATACACATAGACACCCATACACTTACGTATATATATATATATATATATTTCAAAGGTAGTTATGAATTATCTGGTTACATTCAGTGCGCGAAAAAACACACTAAAAGTATTTACAGTAACAGTTATTTATAATTATTATTACTCGCTTTCATTTTAACTACATACGAAAGATATTTTTTTTTATTTTAAAAGGAATGGCTTAAGTATTTGGGAGAGACTAGGGATGGTTGACCCGCTTTTTAGTAAATGATTTTTAACTTTTTAAAAATGAATCATAAACGAAAATTTCATATATCATTGCATTTGTTATTATATCATCTATCAGAATAAATTTTAATGTAGGTGCAATATATATTAGGAATTTTAAAAAAGATCAATTTTAATCATGGTAAAAAAAGGATCAAGGCTACCCACCGTATTTTGTATTGAAATATTGGCAATAGTAAGCAAAAATACAAATAAAAATGTTTAAAAGACAAATAAAAGCATTAAGCAATGAGTTTTAAACAAATACACTAAGTTTCAGAAACCCAGAATACTTTTACTAGGTTTAAAAGTTTAATAAACCCATATTACTTTTATCATTTAATTGCTTTTTCCGGCCTCACAGACTGCAGATTTTTTCAGTTTTCGTAGTTTAACTTGTAATTTTCTGTTTAAATGGAAATACTACGAAAATTTTGTTTCATTTGTAACATTAGTTCTGTCACGAGAGATATTTGGATACATGTATTATAACAGCCTTGTATAAAATGTTAAGTAAAAAAACAAACTATCCTATAAGTTAATACCGAATTAATATAACTTTTGATGATGTGGTCTGAGAGATTGCTTTACAGTAGTTATGTGCTAATTTCTGTCTCATCAGTGAAAAATTAATTTTAAAAAATTTCCTCTGTATTGCTCCTGCAGCTTTACTGAATAAATTTATTTATTTTTTGCAAATAACTGACTTTAACATATTATTATATACTGAGTATAATAATAAGATTTCCAAAAATACTTTATTAAATGATCTTTGAACCATGATCAACCCTCCCTCAGATTAACTGCGTCAAGCCTCCCTACTTAGCCATTTTATAATGAATAGCACATAGTCATTATAGGTCTTAATTTTTGTGACAACTTCGTCCCTAGAATTAAAGCTCAATATTTGTGCATTAATTAAATCCTGTATTCTTTAATTTTTACGACAGATTTTATCAGAAAAACTCTCACAAAATGTCTATATAAAACTCTCCTTTTTATGATGAATTCTATTCACAACTGATTCTGTCTACAACTGTTTCAATTAACTGCATAAAAATGTTTGTTGATTAAACATTCCATTATCTTTGAATACCATGTAGCTGTAAAAGTCTAATACACATTTAAATATGAAAATGGACGGATAGGTCAACCCTCCTGTATGGTCAATCATCCTTAACCTTCCCTGTTTATGTTTAAATTTATAATATTGTGTAACATATACATACAATATGTGTATTATTCATTGATACACTTATGTTATAGTATATACTAAAAATCAGTATTAATTCTGGTGAACATAACAAGCTACTGGAAATAAAACTATCATTCCCATTGTTGTTTATCGCGAAAAGCAGTCAATTTCATGTTATTTAACAAATGGTTACTAAATGATTGTTTTGTAATTATATTTTTTTATCATTTATTATTTTTAACGATATTATATATTTCTTTAATGCGTGACCTCAATACGCAACTAACAATGATTGACAAATATGGTCACTGACAACCAATATTGGACAATTTATTCAGCAATTTGCACCAGATTATACGTAAATATAATGTAAAGTATGTGAATATGTACACTAATATGTACATAATACTTGAAATATTAATGCATTTATTTTGTGTCTGCTGTCAACCATATGAAGACGCTAACATGACTTAGGACTTTATGGCGGAGCTGGTGTTAAAAAATCTTTTATAATTAGAAAAAAAATCAATGGAACTAACTAGCCTTTGCCAAGGAAAACAAAGACTGGTTATGTGAAAATAGGAAAGAAAGTACATATTGTCAATGAATCGAAGTTTAAATTCTTACGGAGACGCTACGTCCAAACACCTAAAATTAAGATACATCATTCAACATATATTTTACTGCAATGAAGCATGACAAAGGAAACATAACAGTATGGAGAGCATATTCTTTAAAATGTGTTGATTCGTTATTCGAAATCCGACGCAAAATGAATTATGCAATGCATGATAATATCTTGCTAAATTAGTTGCTTTCTTATTGCAGGAAAACCTGTGGTAACTATTTGTTCGAACATGATATTTAGCCCTAGAATATATGCAAGTTCGTCAAGCTATGCCTTTTTCTTTTTAAAAAATCGCTTTTGAAATAACAAGACAAAACGACCGATATAAATGCAATAGAAAATCATTGAAAAGAACTTTGAGAACCCGTGCGTAACTATTAATATTCCAATTCAGCAGAAATACCCTTTCCCCACAAAAAACAAACAAAAAAATGCAACAAAACTGAAATAAACTCACCACAAATTATCTTCAATCTTTCATTCATTCGATGCCACGTTGCTGCACCGCACGACTTCTACAAAAGGTATCGCAATGAAACACATTAACAACAATTAGATGCTCTTAATCACTGTTATTGTCTAGTATAACATCATTTTTTTCCATTTTTTAAGGTGACTGGAATAGTTTGTGAATATGCTTTTTCCTTTGCACTTAATTTTCTCAATTAAATTTATTGATATTTATTTTTTTATTCGATAAATAAATTCCTAATTATTTTGACAATAAAATGCAAAAGTACTTTGTGATTCCTTTTATTATGTATATGCCTTAACATTATTATTTTTTCTTTTTTGCTGGTTGGAAGCTTTTTACCGCGTCTGAAAATATGTATATACATATATTACAATATATACTTTAAACAAAGTTTTGAATAAAGATTGCACTTGCACCATTTAAATTTCATCTTTAAATAAATGAAGAATGTTTTTATTTTCTTATAATATTTTTAAATAACTAAAACATAAAAAATTCGAAATTTTTATATGTATTTCTTATTTTTACATGTATTAAAAAAACAATTAAATATTTTATCATTATTATTATCACTTTAATAAAGCTAAAACAGTTTCTATGTAATGGATTTTCTTGTAAATGCCTTATGAAATGCCTCATACCAGTTATGAAAGATTTGAGGATAAAAATAAACATTTAGTTAAATAACTATTTCGTAATTCTTAATTCTACACACTCAGAAATGAATACTCAGATTTCAAGAAATTTTCTTCGTTTTTGAAGAATCTGTTTCCTGGGAAATGTTCCAAGCTAATATTTCGTCAAATTGATGAAATTACTTTCCTTACTAGTTTGACGATACCAGTTTCATCCAAAAGTTTGTCAAATAAGGGCTAGTGCTGCCATCTTTCAAATATTATAGAAGCTCCTGTATTCATTGAAAGAAGCAAAAAAAAAACATGTCATAGGTGAGGTTCGACCTCACAACATGCAGTGTGGTAGCCCAACGCTCCAGCGTCACGCCAAGCTTACTCAGGCACATGCGATCATAAAGGCATATAGTCAATTATAGTGGTGCGTTTAGATTTTTATAGTGTGTGTAATTTTATCGATTTTCTTATAAATCTTGCAAGTTTTAATTAATAACACGAATTTATTATAATGATATTTTTATGGTTAATGAATAATTATAATATGGCTCGATTGAATGATAATTAGATAAATTTTATTTGCACAAGGAATTCTTAAAATATGGACTGGTTAATTTTTTGCTCAGAAATACCGATTTAGGAAGTGCTTATTGGGAGAGATTTTACTACTTTAAGTAGGTGGATCAGATTTTAACAAATTACTGTTTATAGAGGGGAGAGAAAAAAATTATGCATAATTTTAATTAGAGTGAAAAATGAATATACTTTTTAAAGGAAAAATTGATCCTGGAATTTTGAAATTGTATTGATCAAATTTACCTTTTGGACGGTTTTAGAGATCGATGTAAATTTGTTTCGAATTAAATCATATTAAAATACAACATACAAATAAATAAATAAAAATTGTAAAAAATATCCCTAAAAATTTTTTTTAAAGAAAAAAAACTAATGTAGATAGAATAACTGCCTACATTTCATTAATTATTGAAAAGCGCTAAAAAGTGCTAGTTTAAAATAATTTATTAGAGGACTAACATAAACAAGCAAATATCTACTTGAAAAATCCCAAGGTTTGAGGAGGTACAATAGCGGGTCCTTGTATAAAAATCTACCGTGACAGTTTCCTTAAAATTCATGAAGTCTGGCCATGTTTAAGAAAGCATTTCCGTCAAATATTTGAGATTTCACGTTTAGTTAAAAGTCACGTGATTTTGATACGAAACGATCATCAAAAACGACGAAATAAGGCTCAAGGATTTCTGAATCGTCAAACATGAGAGTTTTATTTCTGAGAGTGTGAGGGCTAAATTTTACCACTTTCTTTTAGGAAGGCTCTTTGATATCAATGATCGAATATTGTAAAAAATCCAGCATTACACCTACGATTTCTACGTTTTCGAAATATATTATTTAACTGATTTAGTTTTTGTAAGGATTCAGCTAAATGTGTACTTGTTCAGATTTGTATTTTATATTCATTGAAATTAAAAATATATATTTTTAAGTTTTGGTTTTATATTGTATGTTTATAAAGGAAGATATTTAAAATGATAATGCTATTATTGTATATATATATATGTACAATACAATATATATATATATACATTGATATATATCAAAATTTATCCGTTATATTAAAATAAAATAAAGAATGATTTTAATATGACATTACCACGAAACGAAATGTCATTATCTTCTTTGAAAATTTTCAACAAATCACTACTACATATAGTATTCATTACTGCACTTTTGTTGATATAACATAATTATTTAATTTATTTTCGATAATATTTACAACTATACCACGTTGAATCACTTCAAAATTGAATATCAGAAACATGCTTTGGATTATTCAATAAAGATATTTAAAAAAACAATTTCAATTAATACCTAAATTAAATTATTACATTTAAACATTATAAGACGCATTTTATTTTTCTTTGCAATTTGCAATGCAGATAATTTGGCAATCATATCTCGAAACTGGTAAAAAATAGCGAGAAATTGGCTTATAATTCCCAATATAAATATTAAGACATTCATGAATCACCATGAAAACAACAAAACAAAGAGGTTGCATTTCGGAATACCAATTTTAAGTCTGTCATCAGCAAATACAGACAAGCATCCGTCTGAGAATAGGCCAGATATAAATATAAAAGTAGAAGCAAAGAACCTTCAGAGTATACGACAAGTGGCGCTAACTGAAATGTAAACACCACTCACAGAGGAGTATGCTACTTTTTTCCGAAACAAAAAATGAAAAAAAAATCCAATTCAGCTTATTTTTTCTAAATCCATAGTCTGAATTATCTCTTTTCATTCTTCTGATGCAACTCCTACAGCACTTTTTATTTTAGAAAAATCCGATAGGAATACCATTGTTCTCCCATCATCTTCTTTATTGTATTTGGAATTTTAAATAGTATCGTTTATTTCATTCATGATGGAAAATATTAGAAATTTATCTATCGTTTATTATTAATAACTACAAATAGAATGCATGCCCAATCTTCCCGGAACATGGACACAATGACGGTAAACTCTGAAGAAAAAAAAAATAGGAACAGAGTGTTACTTTTTATATCTCGTGATATGATCAATAAAATAATATTAGGTCGAATTCGAATGGTTTACAAGTATTGTATAAACTCATGTTTTCATGTCGAACAGTTTTAAATAATCGAGAGATTTCATCTAGCATTTTCGGTTTTCGGAAAGAGTTTGTTTGTTCGTATTTATGTTGGGCAATTACCTACACTGTGAGATATAGGCTCTAAGGGGTGGGATGCCCACCGTGGGGGTCTTTCTAAGGGAACCTAACCCGTATTTACGCAAGGTTCGAAGAAAACCAGGAAAAACTCCGAACGTTAGGCCGACGATCGCGATTGGGTTCGAACCCAGCGACTACATCGCAATGTAGAGGACAAGATGTGCCATCGTATTCGGTTTCCAGTAACACTGAAAGGTGGTGTATGGTTCTATTTTTTTTCGTTACACAATATTTCAGGAATCACATTCAGATTCTTTATTTTGTTTATGGAAATGAATATATTCGAAGAAGAGTATTATTTAAACGACTTCGAAAGAAAGTGGTTGAGGAACAGCTTCAGAAAAGGGTTATAATTAAGTGTCTGCCAATATGCACTGGTGTGCGTTTAAAATACAGAGTGGTTATAAAATAAATATCCCTATTTGGAGCTGTCTGTAGCTTGAAGGAATAACCCGAATGAAACCAAAATCGGTACACATACTATTCAAGGAAGGGGGAAGAAGAATAGAACAATAAATAAGATAGTTACAATAATCGACAACAGATGGCGCTACGGGTCCTTTCGGTGGAAACGCCGTTGTAATCATTAGTAAAATCAAAACGTGGTCATTTCTGCCATTAATGTTGTACGACATGCTTCTCAGTTTACCAGATCGCTGTTAATCTTAAAACTATTCTACGTTTACAGTTCAAAATGTGCAGCTGCTTTTGTTGTTCCTCAACTGCAGCAAAGACAGCGCCTGTCTGAAAATTTTTAAGCTATTGCATAGCTTTTATCACGGGATTTGAGCGCGGCGACCGAATCCAAAAATTCCGTAACGCGGAAAATCCTAACACATCCGTAACGAAAAAACCTAACACTCGGCTAACGTCCTTACAGCTCGACAGACTTCGGCATGGTATCCTTCGGTAGACTTCGGCAGACATTGACGCGGTATTTTTCAGATATTTAGAGGATATCAAATCTCAAACTTAAGTTTCTTATTTCAGTTACCATAAATCTATAGTTTCAATGATAAAAATTCCTGATAGAATGTGTATAGAAAAAAATCGTCTTAAGAAAAAACAAGGTAGGATAATGTAGCTTTTGGTGATTGGAGACCCGCCCAATGGTGAGGATCGAAAAATTTAAAATGCTTATAACTCGCGATCTAATTTTCGTAGTACGGCCAAATTTTGTTTGGTAATTTATTATGAGACAGTGTTAATTTTTGGTGACAGGAGACCCCCACGGTGAGGGTCGAAAAAGTTAAAATGCTTATAACTCGCGGTCTAATTTTCGTAGCGCGGCCAAATTTTGTTTGGTAATTTATTATGAGACAGTGTTAATTTTTGGTGTCAGGAGATCCCCCCCCCCATGGAAAGGGTCGAAAAATTTAAAATGCTTATAACTCGCGATCTAATTTTCGTAGGGCGGTCAAATTTTGTTTGGTAATTTATTATGAGATAGTGTTAATTTTTGGTGACAGGAGACCCCCCACGGTGAGGGTCGAAAAAGTTAAAATGCTTATAACTCGCGATCTAATTTTCGTAGCGCGGCCAAATTTTGTTTGGTAATTTATTATGACACTGTTAATTTTTGGTGACAGGAGACACCCCACGGTGAGGGTAGAAAATTTTAAAATGCTTATAACTCGCGATCTAATTTTCGTAGCGCGGGAAAATTTTGTTTGGTAATTTATAACGAGACATTGTTAATTTTTGGAGACAGGAGACCCCACTGTGAGGGTAAAAAAAAATTAAAATGCTTATAACTCGCGATCTAATTTTCGTATCGCGACCAAATTTTGTTTGGTAATTTATTATGAGAGAGTGTTAATTTTTGGTGACAGGAGACCCCCCACGGTGAGGATCGAAAAATTTAAAATGCTCATAACTCGCGATCAATTTTCGTAGCGCAGACAAATTTTGTTTGGTAATTTATTAAGAGACACTGTTACTTTTGGTGACAGGTGACCCGCCACCTTGAGGTTAGAAAAATTTAAAATGCTTATAACTCGCGATCTAATTTTCGTAGCGCGGCCATATTTTGTTTGATAATTTATTATGAGACAGTTTTAATTTTTGGTGACAGGAACCCCCCCCCCCACGGTGAGGGTCGAAATATTTAAAATGCTTATAACTCGCAATCTAATTTTCGTATCGCGGCCAAATTTTGTTCGGTAATTTATTATGAGATATTGTTAATTTTTGGTGACAGGACACCCCCCACGGTGAGGGTCAAAAATTTGAAATGCATATAACTCGTGATCTAACTTTCGTAGCGCGGCCATATTTTGTTCGGTAATTTATTATGAGACAGTGTTACTTTTGGTGACAGGAGACCCCCCACGGTGAGGGTCGAAAAATTTAAAATGCTTATAACTCGCGATCTAATTTTCGTATCAAATTTTGTTTGGTAATTTATTATGAGAGAGTGTTAATTTTTGGTGACAGGAGACCCCCCACGGTGAGGGTCGAAAAATTTAAAATGCTTATAACTTGCGATCAATTTTCGCAGCGCAGCCAAATTTTGTTTAATGATTTATTATGAAACAGTGTTAAATTTTGGTGACAGGAGATCCCCCACGGTGAGGGTCGAAAAAGATAAAATGCTTATAACTCGTGATCTAATATTCGTAGCGCGGCCAAATTTTGTTTGGTAATTTATTATGAGACAGTGTTACTTTTGGTGACAGGAGACCCCCCACGGTGAGGGTCGGAAAATTTAAAATGCTTATAACTCGCGATCAATTTTCGTACCGCGGCCAAATTTTCTTTAATGATTTATTATGAAACATTGTTAAATTTTGGTAACAGGAGACCCCCCACGGTGAGGGTCGAAAAAGTTAAAATGCTTATAACTCGTGATCTAACTTTCGTAGCGCGGCCATATTTTGTTCATTAGTTTATTATGAGAGTGTGTTAATTTTTGGTGACAGGAGACCCCCCACGGTGAGGGTCGAAAAATTTAAAATGTTTATAATTCGCGATCAATTTTCGTAGCACTGCCAAATTTTGTTTGGTAATTTATTATGAGACAGTGTTAATTTTTGGTGATAGGAGATCCCCCACGGTGAGGGTCGAAAAATTTAAAATGCTTATAACTCGTGATCTAATTTTCGTAGCGCGGCCAAATTTTGTTTGATAATTTATTATGAGACAGTGTTACTTTTGGTGACAGAAGACCCCCCCCCCCACGGTGAAGGTCGCAAAATTTAAAATGCTTATAACTCGCGATCTAATTTTCGTAGCGCGGCCAAATTTCGTTTGGTAATTTTTAATGAGACAATGTTAACCCGTCAGTAGTCGCGTGTCGGTCTTTTCGCCGCCCGTTTAACTTATCTTCTCCTAACTTATATCACATTACAAATACAGCGGATATCTACCATGTAGCTGACTTTGAAACTGTCTCGAGCACCTTAGTGAAGTAACAGGACATCTCTGTTTTTTTTAACGTAGATTTTTTGAAACAAAGTTGAAATTGGCGAAAAAGTCTACGTAAAAGTCACTAATGCGAGTTCATTTTTACTTTTTCCTATTACTCCAGATCTCATGAATAAAATGCATAATTTAAGAAAACTGCAATTTTATATTTTCGTTGTAATGTTATTTTCGTATATTAGGTGAAAAATATTTCTTATTTTACATATTTGGTATGCGGGGGGCCAGCGGCGAAAGGACCAAACGCGACTAATGACGTTGTGAAAAAAGTCGCGACTACTCGCGGGTTAATTTTTGGTGACATTAGACCCCCACGGTGAGGATCGGAAAATTTATAATGCTTTTAACTCGCGATCTAATTTTCGTAGTGCGGCCAAATTTTGTTTGGTAATTTATTAAGGTATTGCATAGCTTTTATCGCGGGCTTTGAGCGCGTCGAAAGAATTTAGAAATTCCGTAACGAGAAAAAAACCTAACACTCCGGCTAATGTCGCTTCAGTTTGGCAGTCTTCGGCACGGTATCCTTCGGTAGACTTCGGCAGACATTAAAGCGGTATTTTTCAGATATTTTGAGAATATCAAGTCTCAAACTTATGTTTTTTATTTCAGCTACAATAAACGTAT
Source organism: Maratus speculifer (assembly GCA_964019185.1). Classification (NCBI taxonomy): domain Eukaryota; kingdom Metazoa; phylum Arthropoda; class Arachnida; order Araneae; family Salticidae; genus Maratus; species Maratus speculifer. Next base: position 210,313,712 of record OZ025297.1, on the reverse strand, counting down.
AGTTTCAATGATAAAAATTCCTTATTAACCTACATGTATTGTAAGATAATAAAAATATTTTAAACGATATTAATTTCTCATTTATTCAATAAAAGAAAAAAAAAGTTTTGTTATCGGTCATCATGCTCAAAAAGTATAACTTGAATTAACATCAAAGACAAAAAAAAACTGCATAAATAAAAGGTAAATAAATAATTATGATTGCATAAGTTAATAAAAAATGCTATGCAATAGCTTTACCGCGGCAGTCCCCGAGTGCCACACGTCTTTTTTTTTATGAAAGATGGAGCCCTGCCCCATATTATGCGAGCCATACAACAGCTATTACGGCAACATTTCACAGATGATAGAGTAATAAGCCGGTATTTTCGTATGACGTGGCCTTTTCGATCCCCTGATGTGATGCCATGTGATTTTTGGCTTTGGGGGCAATTAAAGTCTATTGTGTACCGTGGAGGTGTCGCAAACCTCAATGACTTAAAAGATAGCATATCACAACATGTGCGGAACATCACTCTTGATGCGTTGCATTCCGCAGTTGAGCATGTCGTCCACCGCCTGGATTGCGTCTTTCAGTACAATGGTGATGTGGAACCTGAACTTGATCGGCGCCACCATACGAAATCTTAACCCCATTCACTGTGAAAATTTTCAATAAATTAGCTATGCAAACCGGCTTTGTGCCTTAATTCTATGTTCTTGTATTACACATTACATTTCAAACACAAAATTGCCATCTGTTGACGATTATTGCAATTTTTTTTTATGTTTCAGTCTTCTTCCCCCGTCTCAAATAGTATGTGTAAAAATTTTGGCTTCATTCGGATTATTACTTCAAGCTACAGTCAGCTCCAAATAGGGATACTTATTTTATATCCACCCGGTATATACATATAATGCTAAAGAAAAAGAAACTCAAAAACTCAAAAAATTAATAATACAATGGCAGTTATAAATATTCACGAAAAAAGGCGCATGCATTGTCAAAAACAGAAGAAAACAGCTTAACTATACATACAAACAAAAATTGTTGTTTAAACTTGTGTTTGATCCATTGTTCGTTTGAATTTGTTCTTACGAATGTGGAAGGGAGTCAAACAGAAAAAATAAAGACCAAATTAGTTGAAAATGTGCCTTTTTTAATCTATCTACTTAGATATACGGATAAAACGATTTGTTTAACAATCATAAATCTTTAAATATATATTTATGCATACATAACTATCGTGTACATTTTAATACATTAATGCTTTTGTAAACTAAAACATATATTTATAATATTAAATTTGGTTTAATGCTATTTATTTCTACTTTAAATTGTATTTTTTACTTATTTTAAATATTTTTTGTTAAGGATATTGGTGTATCTTACTTACATAGCGCAACCACACTTGTTGAAAAATCACGTGACTCGTGAAGTGTTAATAGCTGTTGGTGGTCGCCTGATACAAACAGCACAATCTTATCGTTGACAATCGATAATTTTATTTCGATTGTGCAAGTGTTTTAATATTATTATTATTATTATTATTATTATTATTATTTGTTCTGTGGCAATCCTTATCGCTGACTAGAGACAAATCGAAAAAGCGTGTTTTTTTTCCCTTGAAATTCACAAAGTAAATGGAAATCTGAAGTATAAAACCTTGCAAAATATCGCTTATTTCAGGCTTTCTTAAACATACAGTTATACAATTTATACAATAGATAACTATAGGCTAAAAAAAATATTAATATTTTACCATACATTAATTAACGTCCCAAAATGAATAAACTAGTAAATCTGCAGATCAGGAGCCTCAACGTCAGATTTGTTCATTTTTTTTAAACACACTTTGGGTAATATTCCACTTTCTTGAAAGAGTAATTTAAAATTTTCAAATTACGTAATTATTATATATATAAAACCCCCTTCGTGTATAACAATTCCGGGGTCAACCTATCCACGAGAAAAAGAATCTCATTCATCAATGAAAACGTTTCATAGACGTAATGGAGTGTTCTCTTTGGTCAGATTTACAGTGGGTGCTGTAAATGACGTCACAACATTTTACTTCATTTTGAAATCTTTCCACGATTTCAAAAAGTACACTGATAAAAATTTGATCTATTTGCTGCAGCGGCACTCCACAGCTTTCATGGAATATCTCTTTTATGACCAATGAGAATGCTCCATAACACAGTAAAGTAACCGTTTTTTATAAAAGCGGTGGAGTGACGCTGTAGCAATAGAGTCAAAATTTTTACAGTGTATATTTAATTAAAACCTTTTATTAAAGGAAAGCGAAGTTGCATTTTAAATGCAATATTGCTAGAATTTTTATATTCGGGTTGCTTTAATTTTTTTTCTTTACAGCCGTGAATGACTCTTGCGAATTTCAAATCTATAAAAAACATTGTGAAAAGTTACCTCCGATTTTAAAGGCAATCTATATTCTGACCAATGAAACAGTTCCATAGTCGTAATGGAGCGTTCTCAATGGTCAGATTTACAGTGGGAGCTGTAAATGATGTCACTACATTTTACTTCGCTTTCAAATCTTTTCACGATTTCAAAAACACTATTTAATTAAAACTTTTTTTTAAGTAAACCACAGATGCGTTTTAAATTTCATTATAATCCCCACCCCCATCTACCAGATAGTTTTGCTATAGTTTTAAATGCAGATTTCTGTTGAATTTTTTTTTTTTTTTTTTTTTTTTTTTTGTTCAATTTTTTCTTTTCCAAGTTTAATCGCTGTATTTATCAAAATTGTTTCAGCCTAAAGTGGATATGATTGACCACAGTTGTTGTAATTTTTTATCATCCTTTGAAACACGTCATTTTGACGGGCTATCTTCTAGTTTATAATAATAAAATAAGAATTAGAAGTTTTCGGCCATCAAAAGCGGTAAATTAAAAATTTAGTTATGTTAGGATATTCTGAAATTTTCATGATCTATTATTTTTGTTTTCTTTATTATAACATAGAAGATTTCTTTAGGGGAGCTCCGCCCCCCTAAACCTCCCGAGCCTCACTTAATTTAAATTTGTCATTTTCTAATAATTCTGCTAATGGTTATTGTACATCTTGCATTTCTTTATACATTTTGATTTATAAGATATAAGTAACAATTTGAACAAACATTTTTCATTATCCTCATACTTCTACATACCTGCCAAACACAAACACCTAAACCTGATGTATCAGGAACTTTTGTAAGTGTAAACACAGTAATCTAGAGTCTTACAATTTTATTTCCGAAAAAAAAAAGTTTTGATTGCATTTTACGGCAGTTACAGCGGGACAGACAGACATACAAAAGAACAGATTGACAGATGAAAAACAATAAATTTCGCGTCTCCAAAGTAAGCCTTCACTGAAGTTTCGGCAATGACGTCAATATTCATGAGTTATTTGATATCCATGTTTCTTGTATTTTTAACGACTACTATAAAGTACCTGTTATTGTTGAATTATGAGGGCATATTTTACTAAGTGAAATATTTTTTAAAAATATAATTCTTTTTTATTTCTTTTAATTATGCCCCCATTTTTGTTGAAAAATTCTTATTATTGAAATAAATATCGGTGTTTAATATTTAACAAAAAGTACTATATCTATAGTTATTTTAATTTTGACGTCATATTTATTTTTTTTTTCTTAGTTTAATTTTTCGAATGGAAATTTTTCAATTGAAACTTATTGCTGTTAAAAAATTATTATTCCAAATTTTGATTTTTTTTTTGAGGGGGGGGGGCACGATAAAGGAAATTGGTTTGAATCATTAAGGAAAATATTTGAATAAAATTAATAAAACATATCCTGTTTTTTTTTTCTGTGCTGTGCTATATTTATACGCAAAGATACAGAGACATTAATTAATTCATCAGTTTTGATGTTGAATTCATTTAAATTTTCGTACACGATTTCAAATTTATAACATTATAAGGATAAGGATTAAGATGAATGGTTGCTTAGCAACCATTAACCCTGCTGTTCTGTTCGGGTCTATTTGACCCGAAAATTTTATTGTTCACTTATAAAAAAAATTAGGGCAGAGATATTTCCATGAAACTTTTTGACTTTGTTCATTAGTAATATAACTATATATTCCTAGAAGTATTTACGTTTATTTATATTTCCAAGAGATATTTTTTAACTTAGTCCTAATGTACTGTTCGGGTCATATTTACCCGAGTTAAAAAATAATTTTATCATGCACTTTTAATTTTGTTTGGAATCATTCAATAAAATAATTACTGCAACGTATCTATTTCGAAATCTGTTTCGTTAGCACATGTGTTCATGTGACAGGAGAGCAAAGTCAAATGTTGATATTATTGGCGGAAGGAAAAAAAAATGCACCTGTTAGTAGCGTTTCTTTTTTCTTGCTGTATTCCATGTTTCTAATAATCTGAAGAAAAGTTGTATCTCTGAGTATTAGTGAAAAAAATGGCGAATCCAAGAAATTTGAGCGACGCTGATATTGCTAAATTAATATAAGCCTTTGACAGAAAAGAGGAAAATGCGTCTGAGTATGAAAATCATACAAGTGAGGAAATTGAAAGTGAAAGTTCTGACAACGATTTTGATATTGATATTCAAAAGACGCACAGTATACAGAGTATTCAGTCTAAGAATCGTGAAATAGTATGGAAATTGAATCCCCTTCTTCATTCTGGTCGATTAACGTCTGCTAATATTATAAAAACTACTCCAGGTGTCACAAGATATGCAACGACAAGGATAACTAACATAAAAAGTGCATTTGCGACGGTATTCAATTCTACAATCGAGAACGAAATCATAAATATGACTAATATAGAAGGAAGAAAAGTGTATGAAAAAGAGTGGAAAGATATTAGTACTGAAACTTTTCAAGAATGCATCGGATTATTATTATTAGCTGGTGTGTACAAATCATATGGAGAATCAACAAAAAGTTTGTGGAATCAAGAAACAGGCAGAAATATATTTCATGCTGCAATGTCCCTCGAAACCTTTCATATGATATGGAAAGTTATTCGTTTTGGCAATAAATCTACCAGGCAAGAAAGAAGGTCTGTAGATAAATTAGCTGCTGTTCGAGATATTTGGGAAAAGTGGATAGAAATTCAACCTAAATTGTATAATTCAAGTGAAAATGTTACTGTAGATGAACAATTGGTAGGATTTCGTGGACGATGCCCTTTCAAACAATATATACCTAGTAAACCCTCCAAGTATGGGATAAAAATATGGACTTTATATGATAGCAAAATTTCGCATGTACTGAATGCACAAATTTATACTGGAAAAAAATCAAGGATCAAAGCCAGTGAAAAGTCAGGGTATGCGGGTAGTGAGTGACCTTACTTATGGGTATTCGGGGCACAATGTTACATGTGATAACTTTTTCACATCCTATAACTTGGGAAAACTTCTTCTAAAACGGAAAATGATTATGCTTGGCACCATTAGAAAAAATAAGCCCGAACTTCCTGAGAAAATGCTAAACAAAGAAGTGCACAGCTCATCATTTTATTTTACAGAAGATACAACAGTTGTAAACTACATCCCTAAAAAGAACAAAAATGTTATTCTTATGAGCACTTTCCATCATGAAAATGAAGTTAGCGACAGACCTGACAGAAAACAACAAATGATATTAGATCATAATGCAACTAAAGGGGTAGTGGATAGTCTTGATCAACTTTTGAGTACATACACTTGTAAGAGGAAAACAAATTGCTGGCCTATGATAGTATTCTATAATATGCTTGATACATCTGCTTACAATGCATTTATTCTGTGGATTTCAATAAACAGCAAATGGAATGAAAATAAATTAACCAAACGAAGGCTCTTTTTGCAGAATTGGGGAAATCTCTAATTTTTCCACACATTGAAGTAAGACAGCATCTTCCCAGAAACGAAGATTCAGTCAAAATTGTTAAGAGAATGCGTAGTAAAAGTGCAAACGTACCCTCGGAATCAGATGAGGACACTTCATTGTGTACTAAACGTGCAAGATGCAAGTTCTGCCCATCAACCAACGACAACAAAACTAATATATTATGTTGGAATTGCAAAAAACACACTGGCAAATTTCAAGTAAGCTATTTTTGTCCAAATTGTAAATAAAAGTTATTCAAATATTTTTAAGTTATTTTACTGGTGTTTTGTATTATTTGATATATATTTAAGCTTATTTTAATATTTTTTTAAATTATTTCTAAAATAGTTATTTTTATTTACTGCTAGAAAATATACTATTCTAAATCGGGTCATATTGACCCGAACACTACATACGTATAGTAAATGCGAACGGAACAGCAGGGTTAAGAGAAAATAAAGAAAATGAAATAAATGCATTTGAAATAAGTAAATTTCTAAAACAAATTAGTTTATATTATTGGAACACATTTATAAAAAATCTCCAAAATTTTCAGTAATAATTTTAAAAATCTGACAAATTTGTTTACAAAACTTTAAAGCAATACGAATAATTTTACTGATAAATTTTAGTATTCATTTATCATTGAATTCCATTAATCTAATGCGTCTATTTCTCTCAGGAAAAAAAAAAATTGAAAATCATTATAGCCATAGAAAAGCATTATTGCGCGAAATAAAATATTCTATATCTTCCGAACGAATGAATCAAATCTAACAAAAAACTATACAGCTTAATCCCAGTGTCTCGCTAACATACCCACTTAATTTCAAGCCAATCGAATGCTTTTTACATCAGTTATCGCGGAACAGACAGACAGACTGACAGGCAGACAGAATCCAAAAAATTTCGTGTCTCCAGAGTAATCCTTCACTGATGTTTCGGCAATTATAATAAGTAATTTTAAGTGCGTGATTTATTAAGCTACATAAAATGAGAGCGATTATTTATTTATTTTAAAAACTTAAATGAAACAATATTAGCTAGTTCGAAAAATTTACTTTTAAATATACAATTAGAATTTAGAGTAAATTAAAAAGAAACAATCAATTGTTTACGTTTGATACCATCTAAAAGTTTTATTTTAAAAAATCAAAATCGGTTATTTACGTATTGGTCTTCAATTACACAACCACAAGCAAAACAAGTGTTTAAATTTGAAAAATTAATTAGAATCAGCATTACGGAAATACTAATTGAGTAAACTTTTGTTTGGGGAACTTTAATTAGAGACTTAAACAAACTTATGTTACCTTTGGAACTTTAATTATTTCAAACAATGATTTTATTTTACCATAGTACAGAAATGAGAATTGAATTGTTTTGCATTTGTTTTAATGAGATACAAAGAATAATTCAAAGAATTTCCGGATCTCTGCTAATTTTATTTTTATACTTTATTTTTATATCAATATTAATGTATAATAAAATTAAGAATAATGAAACGATATTATTAATTTATATGAAACATATAAACACGAATTTTTATTTATTTTGTCGCACCTATAAAAATGCATTAAAAAAAACAATATATATTAATATTCTGTACGTTCTCAATAAAGCATGTGATTCAGTTGCCCTTTTAGATAATTTTGCTTGAAAAACACCAATGAAATTTAAAAAGGCAGATGTTTTATTAAAACTAATTTTGCATTGAAAACTATTTGTAAATTTTTTTATTGATTTAGTGTAATATATTCTATAATAGAGAATATACACTTTATATTCAATACAATATAGGACCTGATATTATATTTGTATATATATGTTTGTATATGCAATGCACAATTTTTGTAATTTTAATTCATTTGAAAAGAAAATGAAAGATAAACCATATTAAAAACTAGTCAGACACAGTCTTACAGAGTCTAAAGTTTTGTGAAAATCCGTTCTTGAAATAGACCGCCCATAAACTTTTTGTCCGATACAAACAGAAATTTTATAAAAACTTATTTTTGGGGTTCACGTATCCGTAAAACGTGTATATCCGTCTAAAATCGGAGTTTGAAAATTTTCATGAATCCAATATTTTTATTTTAGAAGATAGAAGAGAGTAAAGAGAAAGGAATACATTTATGATATTATAAAGTATTAAATTCATAATCTATGTTTCAAAAAGTAGATTAATTAAAAATATTGTATCCCCCCCCCCCCAAAAAAAAAAAAAAAAAAAAAAAACTTTTAACTATGAGAGCTTGAAATGTCGGCTTTCAGTATTTCCACATATGTAACATTGATATTATTTAAATCGACGTATGTAAAAATCGGCTGTTTTTTAATAATAAGCTTTGAGCTTTCTACTGGATTAAATTTGCAAGTGTATGCAAATATAATGAAAGCTGTTTCGTTGTATATTTTTCCCCTCAGTCTATTTTAAAAAATACTTCTATTATTATATTAAAATTAAAAACATTAAAATTGTCTTTAATTTTGCTGTCTTTTATTGCAACCCTTAATTGCATTGCCAACTTTCATTGTGGCTGCAATTGGTTTTACTTCAAGTCTGTCAAAGGAAGGTGAAATAATTTTGTTTACGTTTACTAATGCCATTTGTCAAGAAAATTTAAAATAAATATTAAAAATGAACAGAACGATTACGTAACGCTTTAAAAGCACGCATTTTTTTCCTACTTTCAAGCTGTTAAAATTGAATACACTTTTCATTTCGCTGATGTTGAGTTCAAGTGCTACGTGCTGGTTTCAGCGATACAAAATAACATATTAATTCATCATAACACGTCGGTATAGATATTTGACAATTATGTTAAAAGGTGAGAGTTCACATGGAAAATCGTAGCTGGAAAATTTAATTTCAAGTTTTGAAATATATGTATTAGTAATATAAATGTGTTAGTAATATTTCAATTTTTGTAAATCATTAATATAAATAAGAGTTGCATATATAATTTTTGAAACGATATAAATTACGTTATGTTCCGATTTCAAGCGCAAAATAAAGTTGTGATTGACTCAAATTGAAGTTCTTTTTGCTCATTTTCAATCGGCAATTTTAAACACAAGAACCTTAATTGGTATCTTCGTCATAATTAGTTATCACGATTAGATATCTTCAAAAAATGTTTAAGTTTTCAATCTTTTAAATATTCAAAGTTAATGGAATTAGTATTTTGGTAACTTCAAGTTAATAATAAGAATTGTTTTAAGAGTTATCAAATAATATATATATATATATATATATATATATATTAGATCGTGTCGTTATTCTTTAAAACCTTTACTCCATTGTTATAAGCTATGCATTTTGCGTTCTGAAGGAAATAGATAACTGGAGCAGCAGTATGACATAAACAGAATTTGCATTATGTTGTTATCGCTCAAATTCAAATGCCGCCATTCGTTCCATACAAAACAATCATGTAATTTTGGAAACTAAGTTCTTTGGTAAAAAATGCAATTTTTTCCTCTAAATGAAATTAGTCTGCTTAATTTTAAGCAATTTAAAATAACATTTTTGTCCATTATGAATTGATATCTTTATAACTAAAAGTTTTTTCTTTTTTTGTGAAAGCACGTGATTGTATTTTGGCCTAATATAGGGTTACATATTTGGTGTTACCCGCATCTACCACACTTTTTACTATTTTTTTTTCTTTTTACTCTGTGATTTTCCACTGATAGGGATCGTTATGTCATCATTAACATTTGTAAGCTGAGATTTAGTCTGATTTTCAGAAATTTTACTTTCTATGCATGTAAAAACCACTATTACTTAACTTCTTATTCTCGGTATGAGAATAGCATAATTTTGATAAAATTTTGTATATAAATGCGATAATTAACCTTTACGCAGGGGCTCGCTCAGTGTCTACCTGAGAATACACGTAAGCCCGGACAGATGCTGTCACAGCCCCTCCTTAAATTGAAATCGAGAATAATGTAATATCATGTATATATTACTTATCCTGTATTTTACTACTGGGTCATTCCATGTGAATTCAACCAGACCTTGTAACCCGACCCACAGGGATTTTGATGAAACCTTGTGTACATACTAATTCTATCATGAAATGATTCCATCAGAAATTTTTCCTTCCTAGACCTCATACTTTGTGAGATATAGGGGGTCCAATTCTTGGGGGTTTCTCAAATCGCACATTTATGAGTCTGTATTTTGAGATTGCAGTTCCATCTTCAAAAAATTGTTTCTCTGGATCTAAAACGTGAATCATCTTAAAAATATCACTGTAAGAATATAAAAAGATGCAGATTTTAATAAAAAATATTTAAAAAATTTACTTGTAATATTTAGGATAAAAAAATTAGCCAACGTTGAGAGTTATGGTTATTTTTCTAAATTTTTGTGACTTCACCAAAAAGGCTGTACACAAAAAGACAAATTAAATTTCCAATTTCTTTTTGTTTTAAATAAAAGTTTATACTTTGGGCTTTCTATTTATGAAATAAAAATGATGTGTTTCGCATGGCTTATGCAAAAATTTTGGGTACTTTCCAATTAGCCGGATGCATGTTTTATTTTTACATATTACATATGCAAACAAAAAGGCAGATGAAATTTCCAATTTCTTTTTGTTTTAAATAAAAGTTTACACTTTGGGCTTTGTATTTGTGAAATAAAAATGATGTCTTTCGCATGGCTTATGCAAAAATTTTGGGTACTTTCCAATTAGCCGGATGCATGTTTTATTTTTACATATTACATATGCACACAAAAAGGCAAATGGAATTTCCAATTTCTTTTTGTTTTAAATAAGAGTTTACACTTTGGGCTTTTTATCTGTGAAATAAAAATGATGTCTTTCGCATGGCTTATGCAAAAATTTTGGGTACTTTCCAATTAGCCGGATGCGTGTTTTATTTTTACATATGTATAGATCTATATAAATGCAGATGTATTATACATGTACGTATGTATGTATATATACAGTATATTTATATATATATATGTATAACACTGGTGCCCGTCTAACCGAAAAGTACCAAATTTTGCCTTGTTTTGAGAATCTGCACCAATTAAGAGGAAAAAAATCTGACTAAATTTAGCTGTGGTACTTAAATAATTACTGGAATTTCTATGAGTTATTGAATTTAATGTTATTTGATGCATGTTTTTTTAATTTGCAAAGTAAAATTTAGGCTTTGTTTTTTCTGATTAAAAAAAATCTGACTGTAATATGTTTCCCCATTAAATTTAGTGAATGGTCCATATATTTCATTTAGTATTTAATAATGGGCATTTTTTGCTAATCTAAAGAATCTCTTACTTTTATTTTCAATAATTAAATTCAAAACAGATTTTTTTTTCTTGTACAGTATAAAATAGATAATTTTATCTCCTCACATTTCCATTCTTTCTTTCGAATGCTTATATATTAAATATTTGTGTTTAAAAAATGTTCAAAACCTTGTACTTCCTGTCCTTGGTTAATTTTAATCAGTTTAAATATTTATATTGGCAAGTTTAAATACACAAATGTTTAACAGAACTTAAATTTGTTTCTATAGTCTGAAAGATTTAATTGCACCTGCCTTGTATAAACACCTTCTAATAAAGTCAGGGTAATGTTCGTTAGTATGAAAGCAGATGTTTTGAAAACAATTTAATAAAATTATTGTCATTCTGTTGTTTCTTATCATAGAAGAATGATCTAACTTTTACTGTGCTACTAAAAATATAATCTGATTGTTACATACTTTATAGTTTATGATATGTATAAATATATTTTTGCTTTATTGTTTTAATATGGAGCCTGATATTAAACCTTCTACTAGTCTTCAGGCTTGCAGTATTGTAATATTAACTGGTTTAGAATGTCAAAAAACTAGCTATAGAAATAATAGGGAAATAGACTACATTGATAATCTCTTCTGATTCAGAAAAAGAACTTTTATTAGTTAGGACTTTTGCATTTATAAAACAAAAATTAAGTGAAAACCGTTTGATTAATATATGTGAGCATCACAGAATTTCGCTCCTAATGAAATATGAATTATATAAATGTGGAGATCCATTTAAGCGGCATAAAAAGCAAGTGAAAAAAACAATTAGGGCAGTTAATAGAGATTTATATACGGCCGAAAAAGTAAACCAAAGTTGAAAGTTATGATTATTTTTCCGAAATTTTGTGACTTTATGAAAAAGTCTCTACACAAAAAGGCAAATGAAACTTCCAATTTGTTTTTGTATCAAATAACATTAAATTCAGTAACTCATAGAAACTCCAGTAATTATTTAAGTACCACAGCTAAACTTAGTCAGATTTTTTCCCCTTAATTAGTGCAGATTTTCAAAACAAGGTAAAATTTGGTACTTTTCGGTTAGACGGGCACCAGTGTTATACATATATATATCAATATACTGTATATACACATACATATGTACATATACAATACATCTGTATTTATATAGATCTATACATATGTACATATGTAAAAATAAAACACGCATCCGGCTAATTGGAAAGTATTCAAAATTTTTGCATAAGCCATGCGAAAGACATCATTTTTATTTCATAGATAGAAAGCCCAAAGTGTAAACTTTTATTTAAAACAAAAAGAAATGGGAAATTTCATTTGCTTTTTTGTGTGCATATGTAATATATAAAAATAAAGTACTTATCCGGCTAATTGGAAAGTACCCAAAATTTTTGCATAAGCCATGCGAAACACATCATTTTTATTTCATAGGTAGAAAGCCCAAACTGTAAACTTTTATTTAAAACAAAAAGAAATTGGAAATTTAATTTGCCTTTGCCTTTTTGTGTACAGCCTTTTTCGTGAAGTCACAAAAATTTGGAAAAATAACCATAACTCTCAACTTTGGCTGACTTTTTTTATCCTAAATATTACAAGTAAATTTTTTAAATATTTTTTATTAAAATCTGCATCTTTTTATCTTCTTACAGTGATATTTTTAGGATGATTTATGTTTTAAATCCAGAGAAAAAAATTTTTGAATATGGAACTGCAATCTCAGAATACAGACTAAGAAATGTGAAATTTGAGAAACCCCCAAGAATTGGACCCCCCATATCTCACAAACTATGAGGTCTGGGAAGGAAAAATTTCTGATGGAATCATTTCATGATAGAATTAGTGTGTACACAAAATTTCATCCAAATCCCTGTCGGTCGGGTTACAAATGGGGGAAAAATGGGTTGAATTGACATGGAATGACCCTACTGCATTTTAATATTCGTATCACATTATTATCTCGTCGGCCGAAAACCTAATGCCTGTTGCATTAACTTGACGATAAACTCGTCATATGTGTTTTTTACATCATCAAATGGTCGATGTTTTAATTATATTTTTGTGTTTTACAAATTTATTTGTTCTTTCATTATTTAAAATAAAAATTGATTATGTAAATTTACATAATTTGGCAAATACATTGGCTATTTGTATAAGTCGTCGAAATTGAATGACAAAATAACAGAGAGTACAGTGAACCTCGTGAACACGTACACTAATGGGAAATTTATATTTTCCATTGGTAAAAGTAGTTGGCGTTATCCATACCTTAGAATTAATATACCAAAGGAGCCAAAAGTTTCTTAAATCTTTTTAAAAATCCAAAAAATAAAAAATAATAATTATGATATGTATTTTGAAACAAACTGCTCTTAAGAGCACACACTAGTCACACAGTAATAGCCGAACGCTAATGATAAGTCTTTGGGCGCAATCTTTTCAAATATCTCGCTTTATTTTTAATACTTTTAAATGATTTTTTTACAGGATAGCTGAGGACGATCCGCCACCGGCATAGTTTTTATTTTTTCAATTTTGGTTTTAGATTTTTTTTTTTTAAATTACTATAATTTTCAAAACCGGTTTAAACCGGTTCCGAAACTGAGACTATCATAATATAAAAAAGATATAACCAAAATTGAAAAAGTAAAAACTAGGCCGGTTGTGAATTGTCCTCAACTATTCTATGCAAAAAAAATCATGTAAAAATATTAAAATTTGAACGAGATATTTGAAAAGAACGCCCCCATAGACTTTACATTAGCACTCGGCTTCTACCGCGTGACTAGTGTACGCTCATAAGGCAAGTAGAATTTTTTAAACAAAAAAATATTTTAAAAAATCACATGTAGATGGCGAGGACATGCGGAATGTTCTTCAAAGTTCTTCAAATAAACTTGTAATAAAATACTGTGATACACGAGAATTTCTCATTCATTTTCCCAATAAAATCATTATATCATTACCTATTCCAGCGTTGTTGGTGAAGATGATGCATTTCCACGAAGAGTCAGCAATTATTGCGTTGCGAAAATTTCGTCCGGAGAAATAGCTGAAGACGATGCTTGGCCGAATATCGGGTCCTGAGAGAATGAGTTTTTTTAAAGAGATAGAAGAAGCCTTCTTTGGAGGGCAAAAATATCATTGACGAAGGGTCAAACTACTGCGATAAAGAAAAAAAATATATGATTTTGTAGCAGCGGAATCTCCTAAGTCATGTAGCAGTGATCGCACAGCTAGACGACTATTAAATGTGCTTCACTAAGTGATAAGACGTTTTCCTCCACAGGATATTGCATGTGTATCTTTACAAACTGACCTTATTCTTGTAATGTCAAAACACTTGCTTTAGGAAAAAAATCCACTCAAAACCACTAATAAATGAACAACCCCTTTTGTACTCATGGTTACATGCTATAGAAAAGTAATGGACTACATTTTTGCGACGTCAGGTCACGTGTTCTGATGAAAGATTACGGAAATCTCAATATCGAACCCAGAGGGGGAATAGTATCCATTACAGACACTGAGGAAGTTACAACCGGCAGACGCAGCTATGAGGTAATTGCCGAGTGGTCTATGGCAATAATATAAAGAGACACTCAATGGTTGTTCACCGCTTTCTAGATTAATGATGTGAATTTCCTATTACACGGGGATTTCCACACCTAGAAAACTACTATATGGGTAACGTTTAATCCTCGTGAAAATGTAATGTTATGAATGCATCATGCAAATCTGACTGTCTCGTATGGCTTCAGCTTATCTATCATTGCCGAATACTTGTTCTTTGAAGAGCCGTACCCCATTTAGGTCTAAAAAACATACTCTGTAACCTCTAAGTGCTATGTATTTTACGTGACAATGTCTTGCCCGCATTCGATCAAAGAGGTGTGTTAGATATAATAAACTTCAAATAGGATGGTGAATTTCCACATTATGCCAATCCAGAAAACGATGAGCACATTTGGGGAAAACAATCTCATCACTCAAGATTGAAAGATCGCATTACTTCCACGATCATCTGACATCACTCTGGTCGACTTCTGGTTGTGTGTATATTTGAAATCCCTTGTTTATATTTCCCTTCATCATTGGCCGATAATAAAGATTCCATCTGTCGTGGGATTTCTTCAATTCATTCCTACATGTTGTGTATATAGTGATGGGCGTTGTTACTCTCCGTAGTTGTACCGTATAATGTTTAGGGAGTTATGTGGAACTTTTTTTTTATTATTACTTGAATAAATGAATGGTTGTCT
This sequence comes from Maratus speculifer, assembly GCA_964019185.1. Taxonomy (NCBI): domain Eukaryota; kingdom Metazoa; phylum Arthropoda; class Arachnida; order Araneae; family Salticidae; genus Maratus; species Maratus speculifer. Next base: position 210,298,298 of record OZ025297.1, on the reverse strand, counting down.
TCGTGTCCTGTTCATTGTACTTTCGGTCGTCATCAATCTCCACACTTCACTCTTTTTAACTAAAGGTTTTTAACTGCTAAAAATAACCTTGTAAGCCCTTTCTTTCCAATCCAGATTTCTTTTTATATTTCTTGCTTTTTATGATATTTTTAAAGAACTTATCGAATTTTTGGTGAATTTGATATATTTCATATAATAAGAATTAAATAGATGTATGCATATACGAAATCTATAATCTTGCTGATGTTGATTTTTTCTTTTAATTAGATCTGTCGAAACTATAGACCAACATGTGAAATATCTCCCGACAGATGTCTTTTGAAAGAGAACTGGCCAGTATTTACGTTCATTAAAGCTTTAAACAGTCAACTTGATTTATTTTTCCGATTATAATAATAATAAAAATATAAAATAAAAATAAAAATAATAAACCTTAATTAGCTTGCAAACATTTTCCCCTTCAATGTAATTATTACAACATATTTTTACAATCAACCCATTTGAGTTATTTTAAAATTTATAAGAGATTTACGGCTTTTAATAAGAAAACTTACCGATAAAATTGTAGACTTCACAAATATATTTCAAATAAAAATAATGTATTACTTATTTCTACGCCCCCTTTACCCTCAAAAAAGAAGATATATTACAATTGAAATTCAACATTTAAATTTCTAAATCCTGAAGAATTCAATAAGATATGCATTTTTCGTGCAGATGTACTGCAGCGTATCGATATTCTGATTAAAATATTTTGGTACAATCATTTATTTTAATTAAATTTTTTAGGTGGTTTTTAGAAGTAGAAACGCTTTGCGAAAGCGAAAGAAATATACGATCCACGAAAGATAAAATGTAAAAGAAAATAAAAATAAAAATGTCTCAGTTATCTACTATAAAACAGTCCGATTATCTTTAGATTTAAGCTATTCATTGCGTCAAATTTATTATTCCAAATATCTTTTTGATATTAATATGCAATAAAGTCTAGTGTGTGTTAAACAACTTCTGAAAAATGCATTAAAATGTTATTCATTAATATTTAAAGTTATTCATCTCATTTTTGAGACAATTAAAAAAATGTAAAATAAATGTTTTAAAATAAAATAAATCATTGTTACAGGTCGCTTAATATATGTATGCTTCCGAAAATATGTACCAAAAAATAATGAAATGTAATTATTCTATCCAAAACATTAAACACTGTTGAATATTTCCAGGAATTTAAAACAAATATATATATTTATAATTAATTCCAAAAACGTTGTCGAATGTAAATACAAAATAATACATGATGAAACTTGTGATTTCAGTAATATCTTATTAAAATGTAATTTATCTACTGAATGTTTATTCGAAATAAATCCGTCTTTAAAGTTTACTGAAGATCAATTTACTTCATTTTAGAAATATAAGAGAAATCCAATTTCTCAATCCTACTTTAACATTTGTATGGGATGTCTTAAAAAAGAATTGGAGTAACGTTTCATTTAAAACAAGAAAAGTGGCATGTTAAAGTAGAAAATAAATTGCTAGATTTTTCACTTGTTACTTATTTATAAAATAGAAAGTTGTGTTCATGTCTAAAAGAAAGCCTGTTTTCTCTTCATCTAAAAAAAATTAAAATATAGTTTAAGTATTCTGAATAGCAATAGTTATAAAATAAAATATTCGAAGAAGACACATGGCAAAAGTGAGTTACTTTGTTTTGAGAAAAAGCGAGCAGATAAGTAAGGTAGAGAGATTAAACAAATGGAGTATGTTGCTGAACTGAAGTTCTGTTAATTGAATTATATGAAAAACAATTAACACTTTTGCGACGGCGCGGCGTGCGCATTCCGAGGTGCGAATCTGAGGACAGAGCGAGAAAATTTGATTTCATTATCAGGGTATAAGTTAGTTATGATGTTCATCCTAACTTTTGCAAAGTGTACTTTAAAAATTATACAAAAATCATTTTTCCATGTAACCTTATGTAATGCACATGCATGGAATAAGTTTTCATTGTAAAAATTTCCACACACAAATATTTTTTTTTTTTTGAAATTGTAATATAAAAATGATTTTTTAAAGATAAATAATGCAGTTTTAAATAAATTTTATTAAAATTTTTAATCTAAATAAAGAAGTTTTTAATGTTTCTCAGAAGTTTAATTTACTTCATTTTATAATATAAGAAAAATCCAATTTCGCAATCGTAGTTAAGCATTTATAAGTGATATCTTGGAAAATAATTGTATAGTTACATTTCATTTAAGGAAAGAAAGGTGGCATGTTAAAGTACATTAGATCACTCTCTTTTTGCTTATTTATAAAATTCTATTTATAGAAGTTCTATAGGTCCATAATATGTAATTTCATAATTAACTCTTATTGACCGATTCTTTCCGTTTACCTAAAAATTGTAAATTTTGCTTCATTTCTACAGTATGCATGTATATCTATATGTCCATATGAGTCTTAGGAAAGATATGTAGCATAAACTAATTGACAACAGGATTTGCTCAATATTTAATATTTAAGCCAAAAGTTTAACTTTTTCTATGTTTAAATAAATGATTTGACCTTGAAACTACTTGCAAGGAGATCCAAAAAAAGAAAATTTTCTTATATATGCAGCCAAAAAAAAAAATGTCACGCATATTACTATGTAATATTTTTTTACTTGTGCGTGTATCTGTGTAAAAAATCCAATAAATATTCCATGTAATATTCTGTACTTATGAGCATATCTGTGTAATATTCTAGTATATATTTCAGTTTTTTTGTGCAAAATATACTAATATTTGTGCAATATGTAAATTTTATACACCAATACGATGAAATCCGTTTCACTACCATTACTACTATTTACACTTTTTTAGTATATAATATCTGCAGTTAGCTAAATCTGTATATTCTTTGATCTCATGGGTTCCAAACAAATGCCGTTTTATTTTTCTTTTTTCCGTGAGTGGGAAAACTCTTTGTTCTATGCGTTCGTAATTACGTAAATACGTAGTACTTATAGTTGTAGCTCAGTCCGTCCGTCTGTCCGCATATAACATTACTACTACTCAACTGCAACATTTATAATTCAAAATATATAATTATTATACACTTTTCTCGAGTCATTTCAAACTTTATGAAAATTGGATGCATAAATCAATTACAGGGAGAATCAGAAGTATTCATTATATTGCGGTCAATGGGGAAAAAATCAAATGCATTTTATTGATATTACAGTCATTCGAACATAATAAAATTGATAGGCATCTATGAAGTACATATTATAGTATACATGTTGCGCAAGCTGTGGTGCAAAGAACATTTGTTATTGATTTACAAGGCCACACAAAAGAATTTCATTACATAATGGTATATGGAGAACATTGTTTGATGCGCGTTTTAATTGTTATTAACTATTTAACATTTTATGAGATTGATATACAATGCTGATGAATATTACAAGTTATTTCCTGTGTAAAAGAAAGCAGATAGTATTTACAGGGACACACAAAAGATTTTTGGTACTGAAATGGCTACTGAATTCGAAAAACTGTGTACTTTTACATCAAAATCTGAATAAGTTTTTGAGTGATGCCGCAATTATATAACTAACTAGCACCAATATTTGTCGTTCAGTCTGTCAATCTGTCTACCTGCATGTAACAAAGCGAAAACTACCCAGCAAAATCTCATGGTATTTAAAATATATAATTTTACCTTAAATTTGTCGAGTTATTTAAAATTTTATGCAAATCGGATTTATAGTTTAATTGGAGGAAAAATCAAATTATTCCATTACATTACGATCAATAGGAAAAAAATACGTGTGGCACTCGGGGACTGCCGCGGTAAAGCTATTGCATAGCATTTTTTATCAACTTATGCAAAAATACCGCGTCAATGTCTGCCGAAGTCTACCGAAGGATACCGTGCCGCAGTCTGCCGAACTGAAAAGGCGTTAGCCGGAGTGTTAGGATTTTTTCTCGTTACGGAATTTCTAGATTCGGTCGCCGCGCTTAAAGTCCACGATAAAAGCTATGCTATAGCATAATAAATTAAAAAACAAAATTTGGCCAGGCTATGAAATTTAGATAGTGAGTTATAAGCATTTTTAATTTTTCTACCATTACCGTGGGGGAGAGGGCTCCCGTCACCAAAAAGTAACACTTCCTCATTATAAATTACCAAACAAAATTTTGGCCGCGCTACGAAAATTAGATCGCAAGTTATAAGCATTTTAAATTTTTCGACCCTCACCGTGGGGGGTCTCCTGTCACCAAAAATTAACAGTCTCATAATAAATTACCAAACAAAATTTGGCCACGCTACGAAAATTAGATCGTGAGTTATAAGCATTTTAAATTTTTCGACCCTCAACGTGGGGGGTCTCCTGTCCCCAAAATCTTACAATGCCTCATAATAAATTAACAAACAAAATTTGGCCGCGATACAAAAATTAGATCGCGAGTTATAAGCATTTTAATTTCTTTGACCCTCACCTTGCGGGGCGGGGTCTCCTGTCACCAAAAATTAACGCTGTCTCATACTAAATTAACAAACAAAATTTGACCGCGCTACAAAAATTAGATCGCGAGTTATAAGCATTTAAAATTTTTTGACCCTCACCTTGGGGGGTCTCCTGTCACCAAAAATTAACACTGTCTCATACTAAATTACCAAACAAAATTTAGCCGCGCTGCGAAATTTAGATCGCGAGTTATAAGCATTTTAAATTGTTCGACCCTCACGGTGGGGGGGGGGGGGTCTCCTGTCAAAAAAAAATTAACACTGTCTCATAATAAATTACCAAACAAAATTTGGCCGCTCTACGAAAATTAGATCGCGAGTTATAAGCATTTTAAATTTTTCGACCCTCACCGTGGGGGTCTCATGTCACCAAAAATTAACAATGTCTTATAATAAATTACCAAACAAAATTTGGCCGCGCTACGAAAAGTAGATCGCGAGTTATAAGCATTTTAAATTTTTCGAACCTCACCGTGGGGGCCTCATGTCACCAAAAATTAACAATGTCTTATAATAAATTACCAAACAAAATTTGGCCGCGCTTCGAAAATTAGATCGCAAGTTATAAGCATTTTAAATTTTTCGACCCTCACCGTGGGGGTCTCATGTCACCAAAAATTAACAATGTCTTATAATAAATTACCAAACAAAATTTTGCCGCGCTACGAAATTTAGATCGTGAGTTATAAGCATTTTTAATTTTTCTACCCTCACCGTGTGGGGGGCTCCCGTCACCAAAAGGTGACGCTACCTCATTATAAATAAACAAACAAAAATTGGTCGCGCTACGAAAATTAGATAAGCATTTTAAATTTTTCGACCCTCACCATGGGGGTCTCCTGTCACCAAAAATTAACACTGTCTCATAACAAATTACCAAACAATATTTGGCCGCGCTACGAAATTTAGATCGCGAGTTTTAAGCATTTTTAATTTTTCTACCCTCACCATGTGGGGGGGCTCCCGTCACCAAAAGGTGACGCTACCTCATTATAAATAAACAAACAAAAATTGGCCGCGCTACGAAAATTAGATAAGCATTTTAAATTTTTCGACCCTCACCGTGGGGTGTCTTTTGTCACCAAAAATTAACACTGTCTCATAATAAATTACCAAACAAAATTTGGCCGCGCTTCGAAAATTAGATCGCGAGTTATAGGCATTTTAGATTTTTCGATCCTCATCGTGGGGGGTCTTTTGTCACCAAAAATTAACACTGCCTTATAATAAATTACCAAACAAAATTGGTTGCGCTACGTATTTTTGATCGCGAGCTATAAGCATTTTAAATTTTTCGACCCTCACCGTGGGGGGTCTCCTGTCACCAAAAATTAACACTGTCTTATAATAAATTACCAAACAAAATTTGGCCACGCTATGAAAATTAGATCATAAGAAAGAAGTTTGAGACTTGATATCCTAATATCTGAAAAATACCGCGTCAATGTCTGCCGAAGTCTACCGGAGGATACCGTGCCGAAGTTTGCCGAACAAAAACGACGTTAGCCGAAATGTTAGGTTTTTTCGTTACAGAAGTGTTAGGTTTTCTCGTTACGGAATTTTTAGATTCGGTCGCTGCGCTCAAAGCCCGCGATAAAAGCTATGCAATAGCTTAAAAAGTTTCAAGTGCATTTTAATGATGTTAATTTCTTTCGAATATAACATAATTGACACGAGCCTGTGAATTATATATATACTAAAATATACATTCTATACAATCTGTCATGCAAAACATATTTAGTATTAAATAACATGGTCACACAAAAGTGCTCCACTACATAATGCTATACGGGAAAACATTGTTTGGAACGTGTTTTTATGATATTAAACTATTTCCCATTTTATAATATGTAATACGTTGCTGAGGTGTAATAAAAGCAACTTCCTGTATATTTACAAGAACACAAAAAGATTTCGACCACTATATTGTATCCGAAGTACAGTCTACTGTAACAGCAAGATCTGAATATTTTAAAAATTTCGTTATCGTACGAACACACCTCATTTTCTACGCTTCACGTGCTATTTCCAACTTGTTTAATTTGTTTTATTAATGTTTGGAAATATGAAAAAGAATTTCAGATCTAAGTCCTGTAATGGCTCCCCTATATTTGATTGTAAAGAAAATGCATTTATAAAACATCTTGTTGTCTTTAAGAAATAAAAGAACTAGCAGTGTGTTATTAATTTAAATTGAAAGCAAATATTATGATACAAGTGTAGCCGAGCTCTTATGATTACGCACTTTTTGAGGTAATATTTCAGAACGGATAGCATTTGAGCATCTTTTCAATGCTTGCCTGAACAGCTATACAAGTATATCTAATGCTCATAAATTACAGTATTTGAAAGCTTTATTGAAATGTGAAGCGTATCGGATGATTCAGTCTATATTTCAAATTCAATTTTTGCGATTATACGAAATTCACCACACTAAAAATATTCAAATAAGCGAGAGCAAATGCTTGCATATACGTAATGATTTCTAAGTATACCAACTATTCAAACAGAATCAGCTATGTCTATTTTAAATTTGGTTGTCAACATTAATGAAATCATCTAAGCATTAGAAATATTGAGTCAAACGATTGACAAATTTGGTTATTACTTATTAAGTTTTGAAAAAATGGGATCATTTTATAAAATTGGGATGGGAAGGTCAGTTTAAATACAAACAAATTCGGAAACTAATGAATTTAAATTAACTTCTTAATAGTTACACAATAACTCTTCAAAAAGCAAACTAGTGGTAAATCAAGAAAGTATGTCTGTATTTTCAAATAATATTAGTGTAGTATGTATAATGTTTTTGTGGCTACCTTGTATTTTGGTTACAGTGAAGATACAAAAGCTCGAAATTTCTTAATTTACCTTTCAACAACGAAAAGTTTTCGTAAAACGTAATCATCATCGTAACTATTGTTTAATATAAATTTTCTCACTCTGAATACATGACATCATTGCTTTAAAAACATCATAGTATTTTTCATATGGTAAATAATTCCAGATATAATGCTGAGTCAAATAATTTGACTTGACACGCACAAGTTTTTCTCCCCGAAAGTTAAATCATCGAATAATAATTTTTAGGTTATCGGCGAGTGGTCAGGAAAAAAAAACACTGTCAAGGTAAAAGGAAACTACCTGTATATTATTATAGAAAATATTTAGAAAATAGAAATAAATAAAAGAATGCTAATTTCTTTTAAACAAAATGCTGGTATTTAACACATTTTTTGATAGTTTTTTTCCCTGACCACTCACCATCCCCATAAATCAAACACCAATAATAGAGACATATTTTGTTCTGTACGTCATTAATAAAAATTCCGAATTCTACACAAGTCAGTTAAATTCTACATAAGTCACATCAAACAGTCAGTTAAACTATTCTTTTGAAAGTATTCCTACATAAAAATATTTTAACAATATTTCCATTTAATAATTCATCATATATTAAAAAAATTTTTATTAACATCTTCATTTTAATATATTTAACATTCTTTTTCACGAATTAAGGCTGTACTATTACATTATTTCTTTCCACTTATATTACATAAAATTAAAAATACGCATCTTATTTTTTAGCATTATACATCCACTTTTTTTTAAATTCGCATATTTATATATTATTATTACTAATAGAATAAAACGCTGCGATGATGTGTATAGTAAGTGCATCAATAATAAGCCATTCAACTTTAAATTTTCGGTTTCTCACCTAAAGTTTTTTATTATAATATTAGATAATTGAATATTTTAATATGAACTGACCTGGATAAAATGTATTAACACATTAAGGTCATTCAACATTTAATTTATGTTTTATCTACAACACAAATGACGTAAATGTATAATTGTATATTGTGCACATATATTTAGAATAACAATTCCCTTTATACAAAAGAATTTAATTTTGAACTAAAGACAAGGTATATATTTTTTTAAATATTATTTATTAAAATATATATTTATGTTTAATAATATGCCAAGCATACACTAATTGTAAAAAAATTACATGAAATCGTACTGCCCTGAAAAATACTACTTAACTTATGCGTATGAAAGATGGAATTTGCAGGCTTGTAGAATAAATATTATTGTGTAAATCTAAATAATTAATAATACATTTCAGTAACCAAAATCTAATGTAATGAAAAAGAAATTGAATCTCTAAATAATGCAGCTTGTCATTATTGAAAAAAAAAAAGTTCGACTGCTTTAAAATATTTAATACATCTTCAAATTGTTCCTTCAAAGTTAAGAAAATCATACATATTACAAAATGATTTATACCATTCTTTCATACTTAATTAAATAATTCACATTACATTATAAATTATGTAATGTGACATTAAAAAGAAGATTTTTGATAAAGGTAAGCAAACATCATTAATCTTCGTTCCATATTCTCGCGATTTATTATCTAGCATTTGTGTTTTACTTTATTGTCAAAATGTCATTGGAATCTAAAAATATGTATGATTAATATATTCTGATAAAAATTAAGAAGTTTCATAAAAATAATGGATTATTAATTTCAGATGGATCTTAGTGACACTTTAATGCATACCTAATAAAACTCGCAATTTAATCACGGGAATAATTTTGCGGACCCAGTTAATAAAGTGTGATGAAATTTAAATTACTCTTAGTTTTACAATAAATTAGTTATTGGTAAGAAGTATATTTAGTATATTAATTCATTTATTTTTAAAACAAGGAATCTAACTCGGGTCCTGTTGGTTATAAAATAATGTACAGAAAATGTACGATGTACAGAAAATAAGTAAATACATATTAAATTGCAAACTCTGATAGATTTTTCTAATGTTTTTAAATTTAAAGATTTCTTATTTTTTAATCATCGGTTTTTTTTTTATATAAAATATTAGTAATGCATTCATTTTTAATCATAAAATCAATAGTTTTGTATATCTACATACTGGCAATTAATATACTAGTTATAGAAAAAAATATGTTTGTAGTATTGCGTTAATTTTTGACTTAATTAGAATTTCGCCAAATAGATGTTTAAAAATGAAATAGAAAAATAAAATAATATAAATATTAATAATAAAACCTCCTACAATTTGTTAAAGAGCTTACTCATTACTGTCGTCTCTATCAAAAGAAAACACTTCTTAAATGTAAATATTATTTTATAACATTACATAAAAACAACTATTTACTTTTTCCTGATGAAGAATACTTTTAAATTACTAATTTATAAATGCTTAACATATACATTGTTTTGTAAAGGTACAATATATTAAATTATATATTTTAACAATTTTCTAATAACTTTTGATAAGTAAAAACTGGCCGAAATTTGCAGTTGTAGATTTTTATACTGTGTTTATAAAAATGAAATAAAATTAGAGGAAAAATGTATGTTAATAACAACTAAGGTTTGAAACTGCATAAATATCATATACATTAAAAACATACTTAACATGTTACATGGGAATTTATATTTATTAAAATGTACAGATTATCTGTAGTTTCTCATGAAAGTTTCTTTACAAAAAGCATAGTTTATTTTATACAACGAATGTACCTAAAAAAGAGGAAAAGTCTAAAGTTCTAAGTTCGCGTTCTACGAAGAAATAAATCTATTATAAGCATTGGGAAACATAAAAGTAAAAATTAGATTTTCGTTTCCATTTAAAACATCTTTGATTTGGAAAAGTTTATTTTGGTTAATATATATATATATATAGGATCATCTAATATTTTTTTGTAACGCAGTAAACAAATGAATTTGTTTGTAAATATATATTACTGTTGTATTAAAAAGCGATAGAGAAAAATGGGTAATGTATCAAACGTGACTCTTTTCCGTGTTTCATCTCCGAAATGACGTAATCAAGAATATGAACACGTTAAATACACTTTCTTTTATGTAGGACGAGCGGACATTTTGATATGATAATGATACTTAGAAATGCTTTTCTTTGAAGAAGTAAATTTGTAGTTCTGCATTCAATAAATTGCATTTTTTTTATGCAGCTGTTGATAGTTGATAGTTGAAACTTTTCAATAAAGTGCGTTGCAAACAAGTCTGTAAATATGTTTTTTGCTGCATTTAGAATTATGTAATGACATACAAGCAAATCTGAAAAACAAAAATAATACCTCACATTTCGCGTTCTATGACGAAATGAAAGCAACATTTATAGGCACTGGATTATATAAATATAAAATTAGAATTTCGTTGCCATATAAATAATCTTTGGTACTGCTTTGCAAAGAAAAAATAGAGGATTTTGTATAAGGTATTCATATATACATATGTATATTAATACTTTGTAGAAGAATCATTTAATTTTTCTTTGCAATGCAGTAAACAAATGATTTTTATCTGAAAATAGGTAATTGTTGCATTAAAAATCCCTTTCGGCATGGCCTATAGGCGGAGGTAGATTTCGAAAAGTTTTCATCTAAAATAAATAAATAAATAAAAATAAAAAAATGATTAGAGATAAACCCAGTTTAACTACTTTATTCAACCGCTTTTAAAAAATTTTTTAATTTCATTTTTCTGTAAGAACTGGTTTTATCAAAATCCTCTTAAACGAAATTCTACTCAAATGCCCATTTTGGCTACATATTTTGAATTATATTCTTACTTTATTAAAAAAATTGACCAATATGCTCGTTATATAGTTCCTAAATAACAAAAAACTGTTAATTAAATTCGTTTGACAGCAAAATTGAATTTAAAAATGAGTCATAAAATAACCAATTTATTATTTTAATACATCCACAATTCTTTAATCAAGATTGCTTTGAGACATTTTGTACGAAGTGACAGATTTTTTTAAATATATATTTAGCCTTTATCAAAAATCTGACCAATACGGCACATTACACAGTTTCTAAATAACAAAAAACTGTCAATTGAATGCGTTTGAGAGCAAAATTGAATTTAAAAATGAGTCATAGAATAAACAATTAGTTATTTGAATACAACCCCAATTCTTTTATCATGATCGCTTTGGGAAATTTTTTTGCGAAGTGCTTACTTTGACAGCTTTTAAAAATATATATATTCACCCTTTATCAAAAAATCGAAGAATACTCACATTACATAGTTCCTAAGTAACAAAAAACTTCCACTTGAATGCGTTTCAGAGCAAAGTTGGATTTAAAAATGAGTCATAAAATAACCAATTTGTTATTTGAATACCCACAGTTCATTAATCATGATCGCTTTGGAAAATTTTGAGCGAAGTGCCCATTTTGGCAGCCTTTTTTTGAAATATATTCTGCCTTTATCAGAAAACTGGCCACTCCGTCACATAATATAGTTCCTAAATAAGAGAACCTGTAAATTTGGATGAGTTTGAGAACGAAAAAAGATTTAAAAATGACTCGGTAAAAACGCAATTTTTTAAATTTCCTCAAATTTCAATCATAACTTCGTAAAATTTTGTTCAAAATACCCTTTTTGGCAGCCTTTTTAAAAATATATTCTGCCTTTATCAAAAAACTGGCCAATACGTCGCATTATATAGTTCCTAAATAATAGGACCTGTAAGTTGGATGGGTTTGAGAACAAAAATGAATTTAAAAATGACTCAGAAAAAACGCAATTTGTTATACTTAATCAATTTTTAATGACGATAATTTCGGGAAATCTGTTCAAAATACCTTTTTTGGCAGCCTTTTTAAAAATATATTCTGCCTTTATCAAAAAATTAGCCAATACGTCGCATTATATAGTTCCTAAATAAGAGGATCTGTCATTTGGATGCGTTTAAAATCAAAAATGAATTTTAAAATGAGTCAGAATATAAGCAGTTTGGATTTAAGGTTTTTTCTCCAACTCCTATTTTTGTTTAATTTATTTTTGCTGTAAGAATTGGTTCTATGAAAAACTTGTCACTATAAAAGTTGTAGATCTTATTGTGAAGATGTAAAATAAATTTAATTAGATTTGATTGCTTAAGAATTGAGTAAGTTATGGGTTTTTTTCTTTTCCCTCCCCCCTTTTTCTTTTCGTTTTTAATTTTTTTCATCGGTAAAAATTGATCCTATCAAAAACTTGTAAATACAAAAGTTTTAGATAATATTGAGTACATTTATATAAAATTTAGTTGGATTTGATATCTTGAGAATTGACGAAGTTATGAATTTTTTTCTCCCAAAAACCATGTTTTTTTCGCCCCTTGAGCCCACTTTCAACTTTATCAAAAATCTATCATACAGAAACTTTTACCCCATTTTTTAGAAGTAATATAAACTTTAAACTGATTCGATATCTATTTTTATTAAGAAGTTATCGCGTTTTTTCGGTTTTCACAAAAACCCTCCCTATTTCCACCCCCTTAGTCCGATTTTGCCCATTAACGATCTCGACTGAGATTTTAGGCTCCTTGATTTTATGTAAAATTTTGAAGAAGATCTGAGCATAATTATGGAAGTTATCGTGTCTAGAAGAAAGTGATATACACCGATAGATAGATAGATAGATAGATAGATAGATAGATAGATAAACTTTTTTACTGATGGTGGTTTTGGGGTCTAGGAGTCATGATTCGTGTAGATCCGCAAAAATTTTTCAGAAATTCCAACATGGGAGAGAATGCAATAGGTAGTATTTCATACGAAATCTACCTAAAAGTGGTATAGAAAAATTGGTAATGTATCAAACGTGATTCTTTTCAGTTTTTTATTACTGAAGGCATTTTTATTGCAGACTTTTTTATTGCAGAGGTAAATTTGTTTTTCAGCATTCAATAAATTGTATTTAATTCTGTTTCACCTTATAAAAGTTGAAATATGAAATAGAAGTAAATAATCTGAAACATTTACGCTAAATATAAACTAAAATGCGTCCCATTATCATCTTCTTTATAAAATATAAAAGTGTTCTGAAAAATAAATATTGATTTAGTAATATTACATAAAAAACAACACTTTATTTTTTTATGATGAAAAATGTATTTATTTATTTATAAATATCTTAAGTAGTAACAGTTTTGTATGTGCACAAGATATTAAATTAAATATTTTAACAACTTTCAAATTACTTTTGATACTTAAAAATTAGTCGCAATTTACAAGTCTGGGTTTTCATACGATGTTTATCAAAAATGAAATAAAATTATAAAAAAGTTTTATGTTAAAAACAACTATGATTTCTAACTGCACAAACATCATATAGTGTTTTCAAAAAGAAAAAAAAATACATGGAAATTTTCATTTATTATACTTTACAGTGATATTATCAATAAGTTTTTATAAAAGTTTCTTTTCAGGAAATATAATTCCTCTTATATTATAAACGAACCTAAAAGTATAGCGAATATGTAAAAGTAAATATTTGTGTTCTACGATCAAATAAAATGTGCTTTTATAGGCACTGGGATGTATAAATATAAAATTAAAATTCCGTTTCCATTTAAACTGTATTTTAAATAGAAAAGTTAATTTTGGGCCAAATCTCTCTCAGAGGTTAGTGTACTGACTCTTTTTCATAAGCAAATTTCGTCCTTGTGCCCCAATCGAGTTTTTTCTATGGGGGGGGGGGAGGATTCCCAGAACGGTTTTTTGTGCTTGCATAACATGTCCGTTTCTTGCGATACACGTACGGTTTCAATGCTCTTTGGGGTTTTCGCATGCGCTGAGCATTTTGCGATGAAAAAAATGGGTGTTGTTGGAAATTTTCGAGTTTCTGTAACTACAACCGTAACTGTGAGCGCCATTTTGTTGTCGTTCACAGAATCGCGAGCTCATACCTTTGAATAGCTATATCTGAAATTTCATTTCGATCGGTTGAGCGGACTGGCCGCTAGAGCTCCGTATATCGGCAAAGTTTTTTTATGACCACCCTGTATATATACATGTATATATGTGTGTGTGTGCGTGTGCGTATATACCGGGTGTCCCAAAAATGACTGAAAGATTTTAAAATTCAATAACTTGTAAACGGTGACAGCTATTTAAAAAAATTTTGCAGGAGGGTTATGTATAATGTCAGGAGTTTTTTTAACCATAATTTTTTATTTTAGTTCGCATCTCAAACAATAGGTGGCGCTGACGGCGATTGAAGGCCAGGTCGACGCTTCACTCAACACTGATCACCTGGCCTTCAATGGCTGTCATCGCTATCTATTGTTTGAAATGCAAACTAAAATAAAAAATCACGGAAAAAACTCCTGACATTAAACATAACCCTCCTGCAAAAAATTTTTAAATAGCTGTCACCGTTTGCAAGTAATTTTAAAATCCATCACTCATTTTTGGGACACCCGGTATGTATATATATATATATATATATTAAAAAAAATAATTTTTTTTTTCGCCAAGTTTAACTATTATACTATATTAATTTCCTTTTAACAATATTCCATACTTATTTCAACTTTTTAGATTAATATCTTGTTTCTAGATCTAATCTATTAATCGTTATGGAAACGGCATTAATTCTTAATTCGCCTTTAAAAAACATTTATTCCAATATGCGTAAATTTAAAAAGATAGCTCTAAATTAAAAAATATTCTTAATTAAACTTATTCCTTATTACTCCAAATAAAACTCATTTTTTCTATGTTTTTATCAACCCTTTTTAAGAAAGTATTATTAAATTTATTCCAACACCATACCTTTCAAAAAATATCATTATTTTTATTTGTTTAAAATAAATTTATTTTCCCTCCTTCAACATTTGATAGTTGTGCATAACAATAAATTCATTTTTTTTTCTTTTTCTCTTAAAATTAATCGTCTGTAAACAAATTGTCTGCCTAATATATTCGAAATTTTGAATCGTTTGTAAATTAGTTAAATTATATTTTTTTAAAATAAATTGTCGTCTTTAGAATAAAAACCTCGACGCTGGACATGAATTATATTTACATGGAAGAATGATGGTTAGAGAGTAGAGAGAATTAGTAGTTAACAGCAAAAGATAGTTACAATTTCCACGAATTTCTGATTCAGATTTTTCAAAGGGAGTATAATAATTCTGTGTGAGGCCATCAAAATATAAACGTATCCAGTTGCCCAAGCTCTCAAAATCGCGAAAGCGCGAACTCATGAATTTCACCTTAAAAGTAAAAGACTCTATGATCGAAATTTTGTCGAATCCCCATAAAAGATACAAGACTGTAATTTATGAAGAATTTAATTACCCTAACACTCGAAAATTTGAACCTACTTTCTCTGGACCATACAAAATTATAAATAAACTTAAGGATGTAACTTAATAAATAGATAAATTTAATTATGAGACAGGACAGAATTCAGTTATTGTGCATGTTTCTAAATTAAGACCCTATTTTTCACTCGAAGATTTTAAAGTGTTTCACGAGGAACCAATAAACAAACAAAATCTCAGATACAATCACAATCACTAGATTAAACTAAAGTGAAGACAGTAGATTAAATTTTAATTCTTATTCTTTAAATATTTTATCATCATCATTTTCAACATTAGTAGGTATGTTCTTGGTGGCCAACAAGAATATTACTTGTTTTGGGGCGTTTTGGGGGTTAAATTTGGCTCCTTATGGAGGCATATGGTGTACACTTTGATTGTAAAAGCTATCAAATTGATGTTGATAAATAACTATATTTTAGTTATTATTAGTTTTAACTATATTTACTCTTTTTATTTTATTAATACTATGCTATTTATTCAACAGATATTTATGTGACAAAAGTTATAAAATTTTATGATTTCACTCAAACCTATAAATAAAAAGTGATTTTCAGTAACTGTGAAAACTACAGATATTAAAAGTTTTTCAAAAAGCAAATTAACTTTATTTCCATTTCTCAATTAAGAATGACACCTTTTATTACTATTTGTTATATTAGTAAAGTTTATAACCCATGTGTAAATAAAACATTACTATACATTTAGCATATGAAAACTTATAACCAAATTTGACAATTTTGTAAAAGAGTATCAGAGAGGAATTATTGTAAGGAAATACTGGTTTAGAGTCCATTTTCTAAATAGTTAGATTTAATTTTATTTGGATTTTGGAATTATTATTATTGTTATTTTTGTGTATACTTTCGGCTAACAAAAAATACTTTCTTATACTATTAGAAAATAAGATTTTTTTTTTTTTAATTCCTATGCAATTATTTTTATCCTCAACTAATATTTTTCCTATCAATAATAAACAAACTGTAATATTTTCCTTTGATTTATACTCTCGTTTTATTATTATTATCATTATGATTTCTATAATGAAATATAGTATAAATTATACTCTTATTGAGAAATATTAGGATATGGAGAATCATTATTATTGTTGCTATAAATTTTGAGTCTTATTGTACAACTTATTATTATTGTTGTTACTAATATTATTTACATTTTTCTATATTATTTATTATTGATATTGAGAGTTATTTATTATTAAAAAATTAATTGATTATTAAAAGATGTTGGATCTAACATAAGATTAAAATCAAAGATTCAAACTAGATTTACAAAAATTATGCAATTTACAAGTGAACTACATTGAAGTATTGCAGCCTTTGTAGTAGCCTGTGTTTATTGTAGCCTTAAAAGACTTTATTTACTACAAGGACTGTATATAATTAATTTTTGAACTGAAATAACTACTGATTAAGTCATTGAAAATCTATAAACTCCCATGAAAGAGATTTTTTATTGTTTTTATTGTCTGTTATTATATGAATTATCTCGTATGCACTTACAAATGGTAAGTGATATTTTAATATTATTGTATTTTCTTTCAGGGAAATGCTCCTACCTAATTTTAATTCTATTCAATTTGTTCTTAACTATATTTAATCACTTTTTTTTTTTTTTTTTTTTTTTTTTTTTTTTTTTTTTTTTTTACATATTGCGTTAATTTTCTTTTTCTTCCATCTCTTTGACAGTTTTATTCCAAAATTTAACTTTTCTAAGTTATTAGATTTCTGTTGTCTCAAATTGTAGTTTTATTTAACTATTAATTTCATACAAAGTTTTGGGGATTGGAGGTAATATTACAAATTTTAAAGTTTTCGCCAAGATTAACTTTTACACTCTATTAATTTCCTTTTAACAATATTCCGTACTTAATTCAACTTATTAAATAAAAATCATGTTTCTAGATCTAATCTATTAGTTTTCATGGAAACGATGTAAATTCTTAATTCGCCATTAAAAACATTTATTCCAATATGCGTAAATTTAAAAAGATGGCTCTAAATTAAAAATATTCTTAATTGAATTTTATTTCTTAATATTACAAATAAAACTTATTTTTTCTATGTTTTTAGCAAATCTTTTTAAGAAAATCTTATGAAATTTATTCCAAAACCATACCTTTCAAAATATCATTATTTTTATTTATTTATTTATTTTCCCTCCTTCAACATTTGATAATTGTGCATAACAATAAATTCATTTCTTTTCTTTTTCTCTTAAAATTAATCGTCTTTAAAAAAATCGTCTGCCTAATATATTCGAAATTTTGAGTCGATTATAAATTAGTTAAATAATATTTTTTAGAAATAAAATTATCGTCTGTGGAATAAAAATCTCGACGCTGGACATGAATTATGCTTACATGGAAAAATGATAATTAGAGAGCAGAGAATTTTCTAGAACGTTGTTTTTAGATTTAAGAGGAAAGCCTGGAGGTGGTGAGATTTTTGGTTTTTTCTTCGATGAGTACGGCTTGCTGAAGTTATGATGGAATATTCATTGTGATGTTTCGGTTAAAGACGGCTTGCAAAGGGAGCTTTTCCTTCTCTCGTGACTACTGTTAAGAAATTAACTGGCACCAGTCAATGTATAATTTAATTAATCTTCTACATTTATTTATTTTGTTTTTCCCTCGTTTCCCACGACTGTGTGCTTTAAAAGAAGGGGAACCAGTGAAGATTTTTCGAGCTTCTCCCTTAAATCGTCATATATATATATATATATATATATATATATATATATATATATATATATATATATATATATATATAATATTTTTTAAAACATCATTTAAATTTGCTTGTTAATGCAACAAACAAATGAGCTTGTTTGGATAATACATTACTGTTGCATTGAAAATCGATATAGAAAATTTGGTAATGTATCAAACGTGATTCTTTTCTGTTTTTTATCGCCGAAATTACGTGATCAAGAATATGAACACGTTAAATACATATTCCTTTATGTAAGACTTGCTGACATTTTCTTGCGAACATTCGTTGATATGATACTGATGCTTAGAACTGATTTTCTTTGAAGAAGAAAATTTGTTCTTCTGCATTCAATAAAAACTGAAATATGAAATAGAAAGACAAAATCTGAATCATCTACGCTTAATATTAACTAATATGTGTCTCACTGTATTCTTCTTTATCAAACAGAAAGCAGTTCTAAAAAATATTCATTTAGAAATATTACATAAAAAACAGTATTTTATTCTTTATGATAAAGATTGTGTTTAAACTATTTATTTATAAATACCTAACGTATGCACCGTTTTGAATATACACAATAAATTAAATTGTATATTTTAACAATTTTCTAATTACTTTTAATAAGTGGAAAAAGGTCGAAATTTGCCTGTGTGGGTTTTTCATACGATGTTTATAAAAATGAAATAAAATTAGAAAAAAGTATTATGTTAATAACAACTAAGATTTCTTATTGCATAAATATCATATACATAAAGAAAAACCTTAAAAATATATATGAGATTTTATGCTTATTATAATTTACAGTTATATCATTCATAAGTGTTGAATGTAAGTTTTTTTGCAAGAAAGAAAATTTATTTCATATTAAGAATACACATAAAATGTAGAAAAATAACACTGATAAACAAGGTTTCTGTTTCTAACTAAGTATGTGCTGACTTTTATATTTTAGATAGTGAAAGAATATTTAAATGAAAGAATATGCCATTAAATAGTTTCCATCACCCACAGATTTAAAAAAAATTCAAAATCATGAAAATCTGAATTTGGTAGTATTTATTCAGAACAAATACCTTATGAAATTTATCATTTGGTATTTTAGTAATGACGAACATTTAAGTAAACACTTATAAAGCTAAAAATTAATATTTAAAACACTGAAAGTATGCATTGTTTATAAGGTTTCAGAATATTTAAACATAGATTTTTTGTAAAAAGAAATGATGTTAATAAGAAATTTCATACTTTATGTAGCGGTAAATGTCTTACCTGTGATTGATCTCTTAACGGCCATTGTTCCGAGTTATAAAGACAATTTAAAGGAGAAATTAAGCCACTTATATAATTAAAATAGCATAAATAATCTTTTGTTGAAAAAAGTGTCAAATATTTATTATGTCAATCTCTATAAATAGATATCTTTGTATTGTTTTCCAGGAGATTCAAACTTTGCAATCTCGATCCAAGTAATTCTGTGATTTTTCTTTGATAAATTTCAATCTCTCTCAAAATCATTTAATTCTTTTTGAGTAATTAGGTGTGGTTCTTCATATATGCCAGGAGAATAGTTCATATCAGATCTAGAGGAAGTTTCAGTTTCCTCAATTTCCATTTCTACTGCTGCATCGTCATATGTAAAATTATCTGGAGGTTTCTACATGATTATGTAATGCTGACTACATTGCTGAATCTAAGTTCGGTTACTTAATTTTATGTTTACTACTTGCAGAGAATCCTTTAATTTTTGTAATACATTAGTAGCAAACACTTATATAATCCTTCGGAATGCGCCATATCATGGGTATAGCAAAGGAAATACACTTTTTTTTGCACCTTTCATCCACGCCCGGAGGTTTGTAGAAAATCGTGTACAACAAGAATGAGGTGCCCATTTCTTATCTTGTTCACCTACTTTGCATCCAAAGTACATGTGATAGGCATTCTTTATTCGCAGTGTGAAAGTGCATCGATGATTTTTAACCGACTTCCAAAAAGGAGAGGAAGTTATCAATTCAACGCGTATGTATTTTTTTTTTTATTTATGCTCACCGATTACTCAGAAACTATCCAACCAATTAACTTGATTTTGGTGTTAAATAAGAGAGCTTGCTCTCGATTTGGTACCACTTCCGTTTAATAGAAATTGGTTCAGTACTTTTTTAGTAATTAGGCAAAAACTAATAAAATTAGTGATTTCTCGCAAATTAGTAGTAATATGGATGTCGAATAAACTTACCGATGCCGAGATGGCCGAGCGGTCTAAGGCGCTTGATTTAAGATCTGGTTTTCGAAAGGCAGCGTGGGTTCGAGCCCCAGTCCTGACGTACGTGTATACAATAATCTTTTCCGTATTATAATTTTTAAATATATATTTAACAAGCTAAATACTAATTATGCTATAAAGAATATTATGTATTTAACCGTTACCACAGAGTATCAGAGATTTTTTATTATCTCAATACTTTATCAGTGAAAGAGCACTCAAAAAGAGAATAGACTTGCGAAAAGTAACATGACATTGAATATGTTCTCTGAAGCGAATGAAGTCCGGACAGCCGAGCGGTCTAAGGCATCAGATTTAATCTCTGGTTTTGAAAGAGAGTGTCGGTTCGTCACTCCTGACATATGTGTATAGAATACAAAAAAAATTTCCGTGTTATATATATTTTTATGTGACTTCAAAAAAGGAGAGGATGTTATAAATTCGGCGAGAATTTATTTTTTTTCCTATGTATGTTCACCGATTACTCCGAAACTAACCAACCGATTAACTTGTTTTTTGTGTTAAATGAAAGAGGCTACTCTTCCATTGGTACTTCTTCCATTTCATTGAAATTGGTTCAGTACTTTTTTAGTAATTAAGTAAAAACTAATAAAGTTAGTGATTTCTAGCAATCTAAAAGTAACATGGGCGATGACGAAGCTCGCCGAATGAAGTGCAGTCAGGTGGCTGAGCGGTGTAAGACAGCAGATTTGATTTCTGGTTCTTGAAAGAGATCGTGGGTTCGAACCCCACTCCTGACATACGTGTATGGTTTACAGTGATTTTTCCCGTATTATAGTTTTTATTAACTGACTTCAAAAAATCGTTAACTTTTAACTAAAAAGAGAAAAATAAACTTTTCTACCAAAAATTGAACCGACTTCAAAAGCTACTGCAAAGTGAAAAATAATTTTTTTACAGAATAGTATTAAGAAATTAAATTAAGAGCGTAGTATTTATCATGCGTATTATTATATTTATGTAGATTAATTTGATTTTTTGAAGTCGGTGCCAGCCAAGTCAAGTTCAAAATTAAAATTAATTATCCAATGCAAATCGTAAAAAAACTCGTAGATACTTGGATGCGTGTCTATTGGAAAATTACATGTAACTTGGCTTGGCTTTCACCAACTTCAAAAAATCAAATTAATCTAAATAAATATAATAATACGCATGATAAATACTACGCTCTTAATTTAATTTCTTAATACTATTCTGTAAAAAAATTATTTTTCACTTTGCAGTAGCTTTTGAAGTCGGTTCAATTTTTGGTAGAAAAGTTTATTTTCAAAGTTAGCTCACCCACGCATAGCAAAAAGAATCGGGTTCATTAACGAATCCTCTAGACATGTTTTACATATTGTAGAGGAAAATAGAATAATTATAATCAAAATTTAATTAAAAAGTCTTATATAACAAAAAAACAGCAGTACACTTGCTCCAAAAGTTTGCGTTAAAGTCAAATACTGTGGGGGTTTCTAGTTTCTAGAAATGTCGGTTCAACGTCGCTAGCATAAATTTAATTAGGGGGACATCTGTTTCTACCCTCTTGCTGTATCTTCTATCGTTGTAATAAGAAAAAGGAATTTTTGTGTGAATCAAATACTTGAAAGAGAATAATATAATATAATTATAATGCCTTTACGATGCCTACATACTCCAAAACGTATAAATGAAATTTCTCAAAGTTGGAGGTTGATAGAAAAACATATTCTTTTTCAGCAGCTTGAAATCTATAAGAAACACCCAACGTATATAGAGCCAACGTATATAGAGAAACAGAAAATTCGTTAAAATTTGTTTATCAGTGTTATTAAAGTCAAGATTATATTTTTACGACGAAATAAAAAGCACATTTGCAGCTACTGGGATATATAAATAGAAAAAAAAAATAACTTCGTTTCCATTTAAATCATGTTTGACATGTATAAGTTAATTTGGTTCAATATACATATATATATATCACAATATTTTGTAAAAGAATATAATATTTCTTTTAATGAGAATATATAATATTTCTTTTAATGAGAATATATAATATTTCTTATAATAAGAAAGCAAATTTGTTTGTTTAGATAATAGATTACTGTTTAAAAGCGGTATAGAAAAATTGGTAATATATCAAACGTGACTCTTTTCTGTTTTGCATCTAAGAAATTACGTGATCAAGAATATAATCACGGTCATTACAATTTCCTTTATGCTAGACGTGCGGACATATTGATATGATGCTGATGCAAAGAACGGCTTTTCTTTGAAGACATTTTTTTTTCTGTATTCAATAAAATGCATTTTCTACGTTTTCGGCCAATAGAATTTTAAAAATGATATAAAAATACAAAATCTGAATCACTTAATGTTAAAATTTGATAAAATGTGTCCCCAGTATGTTCTTCTTTATCGTAAATAAAACAGTTCTATACAATAAATATAAATTTGGTAATATTACATAAAAACTATATTTTATTTTTTATGATATGTTTAAACTGTTTCTTGTTAAACATTTAAAGTATGCACTACTGTTTTGTATGTAGACAGTATATTAAATTGAATATTTAACAATTTTCTATACATTTCATGTGTGAAAATTGTCAAAATTTGCAGGTGTGTGTTTTTAAACGATGTTGATAAAACTGAAATAAAATTTAAAAAAAAGAAATATGTTAATAAAAATTAAAATTTCTAATTGCATAAACATCACATACGTAAATGAAAAAAAGACTCACTTTACATGAAAATGTTTATTTATTATTGTTTACAGTAATATTATCGATAAGTTTCTTATGAAAGTTTCTTTTCTAGAAAGGTAATTCTCTTTATGTTACAAATGTACTAAATATATCGGAAAAGTCTAAAAGTCAACGTTTACGTTCTACGACTAATTAAAAGGTGCATCTATAGGCACTGAGTTACATGAATGTAAAATTAGAATTTTTTTTGCATTTAAAATATCTTTGTTAGGGAAAATTCTATTTGGGGCAAAATATATATTTTTTAACATCTTGTAAAAGAATCATCTACTTTTTCGTTATAATATAGCAAACAAATGAGTTTGTTTGTAAAATAGATTAGTGTTGCATTAAAAAGCGATAGAGAAAAATTGGTAATATGTCATACGTGACTCTTTTCATTTTTTCATCGCCGAAATTACGTGATCAAGAATATGAACACGGTAAATATATTTTCCTTTATGTAGGACGTGCGGACATTTTGATATGATACTGATACTTATAACTGCTAACCTTTGAAGAAGTAAATTTGTTTTTCTCCATTCAATAAATTGCATTTTCAGTTTGCAGCAGCAGATAGTTTAAAGTTTTACTTTTACGATAAAGTGCGTTTCACATACGTTTGTAAATAACTTTTTTTAATTTAGAGTTATACAATGACCCTCAAGTGAAGTTTAAAATGATTGATTTTACAACCTTTTTTAAAAACATAAAAAACGAATTTGTGAAACAAAGTATATTTTTTCGATCATTTTACCATATTTCATTCAAATTTTGAATATATATATAAAAAAATTAGCGTACTCAGAATTATCTATTTATGTACTCTGTTATAATAATATGAAATTACATTTATTTAAATTTAATTGACTTTTTTATACAGTCAGTAAAGAAAAATCGATATGATGAAAAAATCAAATACTCAAAATTTCACACGAAGTATTTAAATGAACTTTAGTTTATTATGATGTAAATGGATAATTTTCTGCAAATCTGTAGAATTTTAAGTTACATAAGGAAGATTTTCAAAATTCAATTTAGAAATGTAAAAAATTAATTGTATATTTTGGTTAAAAAAAATATTTTTTCTCTTTGAAATATGCGTCTTTTGGTATTATATGTTAGCAATTTACATTTTCTCTTTCGTACCTTTATTTATGTTATGCCTTACAAATTAATCATATCTTAGGGAGATAAAATATAAATTTACTAGCAGTAAAAAAAAAAGTGTCAAATTTTTAGTTTATAACAAATTACGAGTTCAGAAAACCTCTCTTTAAAAATAAAATTTAAATATATTTAGCAGTATTGAGTTTCTTTTTACCAAAACTTGCGTTAACACTCGACAACTGGGAAAGGCTGAAAACCTTTTAAATCAGCTTCTCGTTATATACGACTTAATAAAAAATTACGGTATTGTAATTTCTACTTTTTAAATGTTGCGATTAACTCTGTATGGTTTAATTTACAAAATCAAAACATTAAATGCATATTTTGTAAGCACGTTTTAAAATATTTTTATCTTCTGATTACCACTATTTTCCTGCGTTTTATTAGGAATCTTTATGCTCTTCTCTTAACGATAACAGTCCGACGCTTTGCGGTAATGAAAATTTAAGCTTAAAGAAAATATTTGTGTTCCTATATATAATTTAGAGAATAACAATCTGGACTTTTAAATAGAAAATTAGAATTTTCTCGACGATTTCAAGATATTTAAATGATTTCCAAATATTTCCTTTGGTTTACAACGCATTCTCCGAATAGCATGGTTTAATTAAAACTTAAAATTAGTTATATTTTTCATTAATTTTTAATTATTTTTCCAATTAATTTTCATCAAATTATGGCACTTTAGTTTAATCTAAAATAAAATTGTGGATGAAAATAAGAATATTGAATACTGAAATGTACTTATATTCTTTCTTTTAAGATATAAATACATAAGTATCATTTTAAATTTTATAAAAATACATGAATATATATTTCCAAATTAAATAGATTTTTTCAATATGTTTTAATGATGTATGTGTTTGCAGTTCATAAATATCAATTGAATAACATTTAAAAAAGTGAATTTTATGAAGTGAGTGAAGCGTAATCTAATACACAGCTACGAACGATATTAAATGTCAAGCACTATTCTTTCGTCAAGCAAACCTATCAATTCTGATGACACCAGAAAGCACCTATGAAGGTAAAGTACTGAATTTATTTACTATCAAATTTTAGTTTCAAATAGTTATAAATTGTATTTAAAAACTGATAAAAAGCACTATTTGTTTGCATAGATCACAGAAATTTGTCATGCGCCAATTTTCAAACGCTGTATGTTTTCCCTACAACCGAATTAGACGAAATAAATAATGAATTGCAACAAAACATAATAAATATATTTCAGAAAGAAAAGAAATTTGCTTTTTTTTCTATTTAACTTAAAAAAGTAATAAAAACATTGATTTTGAGATTTTGTGATAAACTCTCAATAGCATTTTTTAATCATAAAAAGAATGTTTTTACTTTGCATGCAAAATTAAAATCAAGTATATGCTTTAGTAAAATATTTCGATTTATGACCTCGTTTGTTCTTCTTTGTATTTTTATTTTTTTTTTTTTTTTGCTTTTTCTTAACTATACATTTTCTTTGTATGTGGAACTCAAATCTTGTGACCTATTTTTTGCACTGATGTTATATGCGTATTAATTTTTTAAGATTTTTTTCTAATGCCCATTTTGCGAAAACTTTGTTTTCGAATACTTGTTGCCTATTCATTTTTACATTATTTTCTATTATTTTAAAAAGGAATTTATAGAAAGAAAAAAAATTATAAATAATAAATATATTAACAAAAAAATTATATAATTAAAAGAAAATTAAAAAAAATAAACATTTTATTGATAAATAAATAATAATAGACGGATAAAAAAATGCCCTTTTTATGACAATTGGTACGTATATGACTTCATGCAAATAACCAGACAGCTAGTATTTTACATATGTTTGAGCAAAACTGGATCCGTAAAGCAATAATTATTCATCCATGCATTAGTTTTAAAAATAACAGTTTAAATTCAAATGATATATGCAATCTAGGGCCTTTGTTTCCCCCCCCCACCCCAAAAAAGTTCCAACTATGAAATTAAATTTCCAGAAAACATCACTTTTTAGAATAAGATATTATCTAAAAAACAAATTACGGAATACTCCTATAGCATTTCCATAATCAATGTACCTTTAGCCGGGTTCAAATTCAGGCAAGGCTATGGTTTTTCGTCAAAAGTAACTTTTTTTTGACATGTGTAATTTAGATACAATTCTTTGATATTGAAATAAAATATTTTGACTAATACTATTATTTCTTGTTATTATTTATTTATTCATTTATTTATAATTTAAATCAGATGAATGAAAACCGTGTTTTTTAAATGCATTTAATATGTATTTTATACCGAGAAAATGCATTTCAACAGTAGGCGAAAAGAACAATATTCGGCAATTCATCACCTGCTAAGTGCCTTAGTACCATGCATTTAATACTCTTCACAGTACTTTGTATTGTTGTATGGACTACGGCGCTTTTATAAAAAAGTTTGACGCAATTCCAATTTAAGAAAGTGAGTTTTGTGCCGAATGATATAAATGATAAAGAAAAGAAAAATAAAGAAGTATTATATTCGTCTATGTAAATTTAAAAATGCATCTGCTAACACAAAGTATATAAATTAAGTGTACATAATAAGAGATATATGACTTCTAATTCTGTACTTTCATGCTAATCCTATAAAGCAATAACGTTTGTGTGTTTTTGAGGTTTTATCATTTAACTACCTAGACGATTTAAAAAATAATGGAAGCGAAAATATGTTGTTAATCATCTATCTAAAATAAACTATATTTTATATTAAAAAACAACCTCCATCAATGCATGAACGAAAGAATTTTACAATTTCGATTGCTTTGATACTGATTGCACTAGAAACTCGAAATTTGTTGTAGTGATTGCTTTTAAGATATAATACACTCTTTATGAACAATTTCTAAAAGTTTTGAAATTTTAATTTCAAAAATAAACATAAAACTTTCTAGAAAGTTTTAAAATAACATTTTATTTGGAATACGGCAATTTCTGGGATACTGTTGGGATTAGAAAATATAACGTTGACATCGCAGTAACTTATAAGATGTAAATGCTCGTTTAGAATGATTTCTAAAAAATAATTTCTCAACTCTTATCAACAACCTGATAGCATCCGTGGAAAAGAGATATTTAGCAATATAAGGTATTCGAAGGAATCTTACAACAGATACATTACAGTCCACTTTTGTCAAACATTATAATTTTTATTATTTAGAGTTACACAAATTGTTGCTAAGTGTCTGTTTATGCTCTATCATTTTAAAGGTATAAAATTCCAATGAAAGACATTTAAGTGTTTTATTTTGCGCTATTAGTTTCAACGTACTGCGTACTTCCAATTTTATATCCATGCAAAATGTGTTTTTTTTAAACAGTGTATACGCATTTATATTCAAGATTTTGTAATTCTATACTTCAATTTGCTTATTTACATCTTTTCAATTTATCGCAGTATATTGCCAATTAAAAGTACGATCTCATTTTCATTACTTATCACATTAGTTATTGAATATTTTTTTCTCAGTAATATTGCTCAGATAAATACTCTGCGAAATGTACTAGTCATGACTATCATATCTTTAAAATCATGTTGCATGGGTTGTCTTTAAAGAGTTATGAATTGACTTGCAGTTATTAAAAATAGTAAAAGGATTTTTGAAAATTTTATGTTTTTTAAATATTTCAGAAGGACTGTTAAAATAGCTGCATTTCTTCACACTGGACAGTCATTCACCTTCCAGTACATAAAAAATTAAACTTGTTACACAGTTTCGCATTTTTTCTAAATTTCAAAAATTGAATATATTTTACAAGATATTTTAAAGTTGATTATTTTGTGTCGCCTGGAGATATATGTCTCAATATATTTTAATAGTTCGGGATGCAATTCACTAATAAAATTTACAAGTATACGCATGTCATTTCAAGATCTAGTGTAATATATTATCTTACAGAAAATACTTGCTGAGAAATTTTGTTTAACGATAGTTCTTGAATAAATTAATATGTTTGAGATTAGATAAATCAATAATTCTTACATTCTTTTTTTCTCAGCATCAACAAATACAAACTTAGATGTAGTTTTAATAAATAATGTGTATTTCTACTAATCATAATAATAATAAAAACATACTTGGTCTTTTTACAGCTTGTGAAATATTGACATTCGAAGTAAAATCACTAGAAATTAAATTAAAAGTATGTAGGTAACAAATGACTTACAAAAATAAATAAATAAATAAATAAGCAGAATGTATCTATGCTATTAATAGACTAATTGCTCTGACTACGTGTGTGTAAGAGAAAGAGCATGCGATAGCTAGCAAAATCTCCTACACGTACGAGGCTCATTTTTTAAAGTTAGTACAAGGTCTCTCCTGATGTACCTGAAGCTTAGAATTTTAATTTGATTTTAGAAAAATTCAAGATATTGATTATGAAGGGCAACTCTATCTCATAAAAAAGTCAGATCTTTAATACTCGGAGAATGAAAGCATTTAAACATGAGCACAAAAACATCTACACTCCGAAACGAGGGAAGGAACAGTTTACTTTTATTTCTTTATAATTTTGTTTAAATCTATATAAATCTGATTGCTCGGCACACTCAAACTTGCAAGACATATTTCGAACTATCGTACTTTTAGATCTCAAATGCTGCAACCAATTCGGAAAAAAATGTTGTTGTTAACACTTCAAAGAAACAAAATCAAACAAGTTTTTTTTTTATGAAGCGTTTATCTTCCTTATGTCAGAGTACGACAAGAGCGCAATTTTAAAGGTACAAACAAACGAGAAGTATGCTGTTAAAGATTAAACTTTCTTTAATGAGATTATGTAATTGATTTATATGGATTTTAAACCTTCAAAATGCTAGCAAATGGAGGTCACAATATATATTTTTACTCTAAGAGTATGTAAACGAACTTATTTCAGAAAATCTTTAAAAAGCATCTCCATCGACTAGATTTATAACCCAACAAAAGTTTGAAACATTCGGATGGCCAGAAATATCTTTTACAAAATAAAATGTCTGAAATTTTTTACGCAAATCAATAGAAAACCGATCGTTTCATTGCCGTTCGGCTCCTCCCAAGGCACAGTTTATGAAAACAAACAAACAAAAAAACATAATCTTAAAGCTAAAACCTTCTAATATTTGGTGCAATCTTAAAAAGTAAAGTAATGAGATTTAACTCTTACAAATACACCGGCAAAGGTAAATATTTTTGCGGCTCAGGGAGACTGTATTTTTATACGTAAAAGTAAATAAGTGTATGTATTTAAACACTATCTTTCTAGAGAATTTCAATTAACCAGATTTATATCACTTACAAAAATTTTAAAATGTTCATATCGGTAGATTTTTTTTCTTACAAAATAAAATGTCGGAAAATGTCTACGAAATCAAAGAAACCCTGAGTGTTCTGTCGCGGTGTTCCGCTGTTCGTTTCTCGTATTAACAGTCTCCAAAAAATCAAACTATGCAGAAAATAAAATGCCCTAAATCCAATTTTTTTCGCGATTTTTACATTTAAAAATATAAATTCTGACAAAATGGACTTAAAGATGTAAAAACATACAAATTTGTGTTTCATTTAAGCATCATTTTGAAAACATACTATACATTTGAATACGGAATAACATCATGGGCCCGGGCGACACCGGACAGGTCTGCTAGTAGAATGTATTTTAAAAGATATTTTAAAAACCAAATGTATAGTAAAAACTTAATATTTTAAGGTTTATTCATGAATATGGTGTATTTGTATCGGCCGATTATCTACACTAGGGATATAGGCCCATGGGGAGGAGTGCCCTTCGTGGGTCTCTTTCTAAGGGAACCTAACCCGTATTTACGCAAGGTCGACCACGAAAACTCCGAACGGTTAGGCCGACGGCCGCGATTGGGTTCGAACCCAGCACCTGCCGTCTACCAGTTGAGAGGTCATGAATATATCTATATATATATATATAGATATAAACAGGGTGTCCCTAAACAAATGGTATATACGCTAGGGGGTGATAGAACACATCAAGACGAGTAATAGTAAATAGGAAACCAAAAGTCCCAAACGTTTTCCAAAGGAGATAGCCGCCATTAAAGTTTGGGGTCCAAAATTTCAAATACACATAAAAAACGGAAAAATTGGTCGATTGATTTGCGATTTTTACTAAAATTGTTCTTTATGTTGGTATTTTATTGAAAATAAATTATAAAGATAAATTTCGAAAAATGCCGATAGAGGCACTTTAGACTTTGAAGTAATGAAAAACTATTTTTTGCCGTGATTTTTTGCATCTCATTAAATGGTTTCGTAAGCTTAGACTAAAACTTAAATTTTGAACTCAAAATCTGAATAGTTGGAAGCGGTTAAGTAGCACAAACTGAACTGTGTTCAGAGGGTTTTAATTTCAAATGATTATAAAAAACGGAAAAATTGGTCGATTGATTTGCGGTCTTCACTAAAACTATTCTTTATGTCGATATTTTATTGAAAATGAATTATAAAGATAAATTTCAAAAAATGCCAATAGAGGGCGCTTTAGACTTTGGATTAACGAAATAATTCATCCTAATACTATTTTTTGCCATTATTTTTGCATCTCAATAAATTTTTTCGTAGGCTTAGATTTAAACTTAAATTTTGAGCTCAAAATCTAAATAGTTGGAAGTGGTTAAGTAGCACAAACTGAACCTCGTTCAGAGGGTTTAAATTTCAAACGAAACGGAAAACTATAAAAAAAAAAGGAAAAATTAGTCGATTCGTTTGCGGTTTTTGCTAAAACTGCTCTTTAAATACGTGTTTTCTTGAAAATAAATTTTAAAGATAAATTTCACAAAATGCCGATAGAGGGCGCCTTAGACATTGAAGTAGCGTACGACTATTTTTAACCGTTATTTTTTTAAATCTCATTAAATGCTTTCAAATGCTTAGATTTAAATTTTGAGATCAAATTCTGAGTCGTTGCGAGTGTTTAAGTATCGCAAAAGTGAACTGTGTTCGAGGAGGGCGGGGTAAATTTCAACTCCTGAACACACTTCAGTTTGCGCTCCTTAACCCGTCCCAACGATTCAGAATTTGAGTTCAAAATTTAATTTAAAATCTAAGATTTCGAAAACATTTAACAAGTTTTGAAAAGCATTTAATTAGATACAAAAATAACGGTTAAAATTTGTTGTTGGTTACTCTGATGTTTAAGGCGCCCTCTAACGGAATTTTTTTTTTAATTTATCTTAAAAATTCATTTTCAAGAAGATACAGACTTAAAGAATAGTTTTATTTTAAACCGCAAACGAATAGACCATTTTTCCGTTTTTTATTATCATTTGAATTTTGAACCCTGTGAACGCAGTTCAGTTTGTGCTACTTAACCACTCCCAACTATTAAGATTTTGAGCTCAAAATTTAAGTTAAAGTCTAAGTTTACGAAAACATTTAATCAGATGCAAAAAATAACGTAAAAATTAGTTATTCGTTACTCCAAAGTTTAAAGCGCCCTCTATGGGCATTTTTTGAAATTTATCATTATAATTCACTTTCAATAAAATACCGACATAAAGAATAGTTTTAGTGAAAACCGCAAATCAATCGACCAATTTTTCTGTTTTTTATAATTATTTGAAATTTAAACCCTCTGAACACAGTTAAGTTTGTGCTGCTTAACCTCTACCGACTATTCAGATTTTGAGCTCAAAATTTAAGTTTAAGTCTAAGCTTACGAAACCATTTAATGAGATGCAAAAAATCAAGGCAAAAAATAGTTTTTCATTACTTCAAAGTCTAAAGCGCCCTCTATCGACATTTTTCGAAATTTATCTTTATAATTTATTTTCAAGAAAATACCAACATAAAGAACAATTTTAGTGAAAACCGTAAATCAATCGACCAATTTTTCCGTTTTTTATGTGTATTTGAAATTTTGGACCCCAAACTTTAATGGCGGCTATCTCCTTTGGAAAACGTTTGGGACCTTTGGTTTCCTATTTACTATTACTCGTCTTGATGTGTTCTATCACCCCCTAGCGTATATACCATTTGTTTAGGGACACCTTGTATATATAATATATATATATATATAGTATTAAACATATATATATAGAGATAGACTCTGGTGAAGAGAATGATTAAGGTTTGAAAGTGCTAAAATGTGTCTTTAAATAAAATTATCTATTAACATGTATGTATCTATGGATACTTGAAGGTTCATATTACATATTGTTTGACAGAAACAAGGTGAAAATTGAGTTTCGTCATATGTTTTTATTTTTAGGTGTTTTAATGTTGATTATTTTTTTTATGTCGTTTGGAGATATGTTACTTTATGATAGTTCTTGAATAAATTCATATACTTCATATTGATATATTCATATATCAATAAATAAAGAATCTTAGCTGTGCCCTTTTTCAAAATCAACAAAATACACTGATATTTATTTATTATAAATAATATATATTTCCAATAATTAAGCAAAAATATATATTTAGTACTCTTGTAGCTTGAGAAATATTGATATTCGAAGTAAACTCATTAGAAATAATGTTGAATGTATGCATGAAACAGATGGCTTACACATAAAAAAGATTTAATTTAAATATTATTTTTGTTATGGTACTTTTAAATAGCTATATTATTGTTTCGACAAACTCGAAATTACCGTGTCTTCTTAACATTGATCTTATTGAACTTAATTTATTTAACAACTCCATACATAATGGCAAACGCGCCCCGCAGGTACTAACGCAGTTCTAAACATATTTCAATTTAAATCTATTACGAAGACTCTTTTTAACTAAGCCTTAAATTATTATTAAGCGCAAATTATCATGTTATTGTAATATTTGAAATCAAGTGTTTTCTTATCATTAATATATATATATATATATATATATATATATATATATAACTCAAAAAAATACAAATACACGCACACACACATGTATATATATATATATATATATATATATATATATGTGTCTGTGTGTTTTTTTTTTAGTTTTTTTAGTGAGCATTTTTAAAAATACATCATTAGATAATTCTTATTTTCTAAGTATTTATAACTGAATTAACATTTATATCAAATTAATAAATATAACTCTTTTTCAAAAAATAATTCGAATGCGATAAAATATATTACTACATTAAAAAAGAATTTTTTTTTAATACATTTTCCCTAATAGCATATTGAGTTCATAAGAAATGCGTCTTTATAAAACAAAATTTTATGTTCTTATAATGGAAAAATGTCACAGATGAATGACTTTGTAATATCATAGATTCTGTTTTTATCCTAGGATTTATCATATTTTTGAGAGTATTTTTGATAATATATTTTGGCTTTCTTGAAAAATATGGATATTCACATCGTATTTAAAAGTGTATTTTTTTACACGTTTACTTCAATACTTTTAATTGTATGTTTGTATATACATACACATGTGTATACATGTATGTTTGTATTTAATTTCGTGTACATAAATATTTAATGTGATATTAAAAATTAAAAATGGACGTGCATTATGCAATGTATTTTATTTTGTTAATTTACAGTACCTAATTTATAAATTACAATATTAAAAAAGTAGAAGCAATTTAAATTCTAATCTTATATTACAGCACACAGGATGAATTATAAAATAAGTTATACTAAGTAGCATAAACGGTTTTTTTTTTACAGAAATATCATTCCAAATGATTGTACAGTCAAGTATAGAAAATTCCAAGGTCATTTTTACTTTTCGAAAGATAAACACTTTTGTGATTTTGTACAGTTTTAACTGTTTAATGATTTTTACTTATACGGTAATAGTTATTACCAGATGTATAAGTACATATAGACACATGGATGAAAAGATGATTTCTTTAAAGCCACAAAAATAATGCAAAAAATTTATAAATTTATAAATTTAAGTTAATACGTAAAATATTTCACATTGCTTAATAAACATAAACCAATAGACTGAGAAATATGCAAGAGAATCGATCTCGAATTCTTGAATAGCACTCCACTGTTCTACGATTAAACTATGACGATGATACACATCCTGGCATAACTAACTCTTAACTGTAGATTTTTTACAATAAATAGGCAAAATATCAATATCAGGAGACATCTTCCTTTATTAATCAAACGGATTCATGAAAAAAATCTTTATCGTAAAATTTCTTATTATGCAATTATATTATGATTTAACAGACATTTCAGAGGTGTGTGAAAAACATGATTATTTAAGATCTGTAAAAAGTTTAAGTATTGATCTAAGAAAAAATCTGGTAAAAAAAAAAAAAAAAAAAATAATAATAATAATAGTGTCAATTTTGTATTTCTGGCAATCTACCATTTGTTAGGATGTTTACTTTCCGATTTAAAATTGTAATTTTATTTGATGTATTAGAAAAAAAAAATCCACGTGTATGAAGTTGTTTTTTCATAAATAAAACGTCACTTGATTTATCACTAGCATAACTATTATTTTGATAAAAATATATATATCAATCTATGATAATCAATCATTGGAAGTTTGTATTCTCGAAAATCTTCAAATATTAATTAATAATGCATTCCTGAAATTCTTTGTATATTCCAGAAATCAATACAGGAAAGTCAAGATTTTTTTCGATATAACAAGCCTTTGTTTTTAAAGGACTTATGAAAAAGTCATGGAAAGTGAAAAAAAAATGTTTGGCAGACTATGCATTTATGAAATACTTCTGTATAAATTTAAAATAATTCTTTTTTCCTCTTTTAATTTTTCTTCAACTTAGATGTTTGAATATTTTTATGATTACCGTTCACACGGAAGTTAAATTATATTTAAAGCTTTTAAATAAATAGTTAAGTTATTCATTAAATAATATTTTTAAGTCTGTGTTTTTTCACCAAAATGGAAATAGCTAGAAAAATTAAATGAAAATTACTTTGACAATGATTACTTTGTTAATGAGTATTTTTATGTTAGTTTAAATTTTGTCATTAACCTAAATAACAGAAAAAAAAGATTATGTAATAGAATAATCTTGGACACATTGTAATTGCTAAATACAAAATCTGCGAAAACGTTTACCTCACACACTAATGCAGTACTACTTTTAAAATCGACAAAAGGAAAGTTGTATTTTAAGGTAAACGCGGTTTATTTTTTTTTTTCGCGGATACTTTTTGATGTTGCTTTTTATATATTATATGCATGGTAAGTTTTTGATATGAATAACAAAAGTTGTTTTAATTGTGTTTATTTTATTTTTCGTGAGTCTATTCATGATAGTAAGCACAATGAATTATGATTAGAAAGGCTTTTTATTAAATGCGAATGAAAAATCGAACGAATAATGTTTTAAAAAGACATTTAATTAACACTGTTTAAAATTTAAGATGAAGCAGATGAATTTAAATAAAATATTTCAAAATAATAAACACAAACATTAATTTTTGAAATATGGCTTATAAAATAAATAAAATTGAGCTGAAAAAACTTAAAAGAAAATATTGTAAAAAATACAATAAGGTTTTTTTACAATATATATATATATATATATATATATATATATATATATATGTGTGTGTGTGTGTGTGTGTGTGTGTGTGTGCTATTATCAGGCTATTATAATGACAAACTAAAATTATCTATTTAATGCAACGACAATTCGTAAAATTAATACGATCAATATAGTTAAATTAAACTTCAGCTAGTCAAAGAATTCTGGAAGCCATTATACTAGTCTGAAAAAAATATCCAAACACTTCAGAAGATGATTTAAAGATTTTCCAACTTTAACAATAGTTTAAAAAATGGCTGCCATATTGCACATCGGAACAGAACATTTCCGCAACAAATACAAATGTCAAGCACGATAAAAGCAATAGATTGCTCGTACAATAATGAGATGAGCATTGCAGTATGCTGACATTGCCGGAGCGATCACAGCTAGTCATACTGCACCACTGACACTGTGAGAATGAAGCGGCATCTTGGAGAGAGTTCTGTCGTCTGCAGAGACAACGATGCGGTCCGATGTCGTATAGATCTTTCAGAGAAATTATCGTTAAATTCGAACAAACAGGATAGCTAGTTGTTATTCCGGGAAAAGAAAGAAAAATGGTCAAGAAGGAGTCATAAAGATATTGCTACAAAGGTCGTGGAAGCATGCATTGAATCGCCTCACGGAATTATCAGTTCCCTGGTTTAGATATCATTTATAATTTCCCACTTATAAATCTTCCATTCAGTTGATTTCCCTAAACCTTGAAAAACTTCTATAATTTATCCAGTTCCTGAACATCAAAGTAATTTTCAAGATCCGACTAACTGCTGTCGTGTTTTACCGCTACCTTTCATAAGTAAAGTTGTTGAATGTTAAAGTTGGCATGACGATCTATATATTGTGACCCTATTATTATTTACAACACTACCAGTCCTTAAACTGATAATATTAAATATCTGGAAATTACCCTGGATAGAAAAAAACACACTTAAAAACAATTAAAAAAATAAAAAACATTTTCTTAATATTTGTGGCAAAGTCCCCTTAATCCAGAAATATTTTTCTCCTTCTAGATAAAAAATAATCTTATCTTATATAATACTTGAATCAGACCAATACTAAGCTATGAATTCGCCAAAAGGATTGGATTTTAGAGATTTGCATGAAAAAATAGTATGAAATATAATGTACAGCGCTCATAATAAAAGCCAACATGACGAAAAGTAGCATACGAAATGGTCATCAGTAGCAAATACTATCAACACTACTATCTGCAGGGATCATAAGAACCTTTCTCTAAAAAAAGGTCAACCAATTGTTGAAAAGTGTTGAAGTTTTGAAAGTTGTGTGAATTTTTGAAGTGTTTACAGTCTCTAAAATCAAATTGTTAGGAATTTTCATACAGCTAAGTATCCGTACCCTCTAATAGAAAACGGCATAAATACACGATTTTGCTTGGTAGTGATGGCTCAGATTTCCACATTGGTCAACTATATCTAACATATATATGTTTATCACAATCTCTTTCTTTTTTTAAAAAAATTACTTTGTCATTTATTAAAATTATATATTAAGTATGTTTATGGTATTTTCAACACAAATCACCTCCAATCTGGATGTTAAGCTGCCAGGCATGTAGGTAGTACCTCAATATGATAACATTTATCCATTGTTCCATGTTCCTTTAAAATATATACAGTAGAACCCCGATAATTCGGATTAATTGGGACCGGACCCAATCCGGATTATCCGAAGAATTGGGAAAAAATGAAATAAAATAAAACATGCTTTCAGAAAATCACCTTTATGTTCAACTTAATGAATATTTACAGACAGTAAAAATGTTTACTTTGCTTAATTCTTCCAAAAAGATTTCAGAAAAAGTTTTTTTTATTCGGAGTACGATGATGAAACAAGTTAATGTTATGAAAACAGCCAATCGCTTCTCAAAATTGAAAAAAAAAAAAAAAAAAAAAAAGGACGAAACAGATCCGGATTATCCGGATATCCGGATTAACGGGGTCCGAATTTGCGGGGTTCTACTGTATCCCCTATAATCTTTAAATGTACAAACATAGTCAAGTTTTAAAACAGGTGTTTATAATGATCGCGTACAAATAGGTAATTCTTTGTTTTTTTTTTTACTTTTTTTAGTAGTTGAGACTCTGTCTCTATGTGAAACACAATTCAAAACTGAAAACATATTATTAATTATTTTTATAGAAGTTTGTTTTCAAAAAGTTTAAAACAACATATAAATATTTATCTGTGTTTCTTTGAAAAAAATATCCAATATAATCATAAAATGTAGAAATATATTCTTACATAAGAACATACTTATAATACTGTTTCCAAAGAAATAGTTAAAAAATATATAAATCGTATTTTTTAAAGTAGTTGAAACAATATATTAATTTCTCTATAAGATACGCAACTCAAAAACTCTAAATTTTGTAAGGTTCACTAAACATTTGTAATATGCTAAAATGAATTCTTATTGTGATTCTAAGGCAAGATTTATGTTGAAATCCACCACTTAGCTACATTTATGGAAATACCCTACTCTATGTGCATGTGCCTTATACAACTCCATTAAACAAAGCAGACAGAGATTTGTGTGCTTATTAAGTTCTTAATTCAATAGGAAGAAGAGCATTTCTAAGTATATGAGCTGCATTGATTATACTACATTTGTACCCTTAAGTTTTATTACAGAATCCGTTATCATAATAAACTAGAGTTAGCTTAAAAAATTAAAATTATATCTTATTTTTATATTATTTGGAATACATAATTATATAGGAACTGTACCTAAGTGAATAATTACATACAAATTAAATGGAATTCAAATAATATTTTTAATGTGAATCTAAAAATCAATTATCAAGAACATGTAAATTAATATTATTTTGATCTATAGTTAGTAAGTAATTTTTAATATTAGATGCATATTTTCTAGTTGACCTAATTCACAGAACAAAATAGTGAAATAAAGTATGCCCCGAGGAAATATATTTGTTGTGTACAAAATCCTAGAAGCGCTTTAAAACGCTTTTTTATAATTAAATAGACATTATTGCAGCATTTATTTTTAATGTCATAAACAAAACTTGTATTTTTAGTTTTACGGAATTATTTCCTGTGAGAAAGTTGTGCTTTAATATTTAAAACTTTATATATATGATAAATTTTAGATATCAATGAACAAATTGTTGTTTTAACTGTTTATTTAATTTTTCGAGAGTCTATTGATACTTTTATGCAAACATTAATTGTAATTAGAAATTTATTTTTATTAAGTGCGATGGAGATCACACGAACAATGATATAACAAAACATTTAATTAATATTGTTTAACCCTTTGAATGAAACAGATGTATTTAAATAAAATACTTCAAAATAATAAATACTAACGTTAACATTTAAAATATAGCTTTAAAAAAAGTAAATATCTTAAAAATTGCCTTATGTTTTAGTATTTATTATGCCCTACAATGCACTGACTGATATTAAAATTCAATAACATACAAACTGTGGCAACTGTTTAAAAAATAAATGTAACACTACCGTAATGCATTAAGTATTAAAGTATTTTTAACTGTAATTACTTGTATTAGTTTCAATTACCAGTTACATACATGGTGAAAACACTTCGATTGAGACAAAAATATTGGAATGGCGAGAATTCTGGTATTAATAAAGGTCAACTTATTGGGTTGGATACATTTAACGACAGAGCTTCCTTATTGTGTGCCGATTCTTTATTTCGTTTGTAATATTGTGTATAATATGAATTTTAAATGTAAATTTTACCTCAAAATCATATCGATTGATTCCAAATGCAATATTATAATGGCGAATGAACCTCTTGTGACATGTTTTGACATTCGATATTCCAATAATCGCCGCCGTTCAACTTTTTCTGCGTAATTTGAGTGCATACTGCTACCAACGTCTTTCCCCTCGTGGACATATAGTTCTATACCTAACGGTTGGCTGTCAACGAAGATGTGGTTTAATGCTACCAACGTCAGCAATCATCAATATTATTAAATGAAGCCGATAATCTAAATATATTCCTGCCAGCATACAATACTCTTTTACAAGATGTCACTGGTTAATAACCGTTTAAACGTAAGTTAACTCTGAAATCAATTATTTGATTTTAGGACACCCGCTATATTTCAAAGAAATAAACTTGCTTTCAACTTTACTTACTTTGCAATCATACAATAATCTTTTCCATAGTTAATTGCAATTGTAGATATGAAATAATCTTCAATTTTAAGTATTAATTTATCATAGGTACCTTTAAAACTTACAGAACAATTCAACAAACTATTTCTTGTGCATGTGTGGGTGTGTTTTGTAAGACAGTATAAAGAATGTTGTTGTGAAACATAAAGATTGCAGTGAGGTTTTGTATACTAAAATAAATTATCTGCTATTTTTAGTATATCACAATAACAATCTGAAATTGTCTACCTAATGAAGCTACATTTGATAAAAATAACATGCAATAAAGATAGATTGTTATTTAAGAAAAAATAATAAATAAATAAAAAATATAAATCCGAAATATATCTAAAAAATATATGATCATTTATATTTCCAAATTTTAAATAAAACATTAAAACATCTAAAGGACATAAATAATTATTTTTATAGAAATTTATTGTACATTGTTATAAGTATTTGCCTGTGTTTCTTTAAATAAAATATCCTCTATAATTATTGAATGTATAATTTTTTTCTTATACAATATATATATATATATTAAAATATTTTATTTATGTCTTTTAGATAAGCAACACAAAAAGTTAAATAATATAAGATTTATAAAGTTAAAATTATTTTCAACGAAACCGGTATGCTTGGAATACGAATATTCTGGTATTCTAACATTGAAAATAATTTTAACTTTATCATATCGCATCAGGCAACAACTTATTACTTAATATAAGATTTACTATACAATTGTACTATTATAAAATCAGGAATTATTATTGAGATTGCCAGACAAGATTTACATTGAAACCCACCAGTTAACTACATTTATTGGAATACTCTACTCTATGTGGTTGTAATTTACACAACTCGATTAAGCAGTGGAGACAGAGATTTGTGTTGCATATTACGTTCTAAATTCAATAGGGTGAAAAGCAGTGCTTAGTATTTGAATTGCATTCATTATACTACATTAGTTCACTTAAGTTTTATTACAGATTCGGTTTTCTAGGTAAACTAGAATTATCTTAACATATTAAAATTATAACTGATTTTTATATTATTTGGAGTATACAATTATATTTGAATGGTACTTAGTTTAACAATTTTAAATTACTTACAAATTAAATGTATAACTCTTAAGCATGGGAGATTCTTTTTCTCCAATTACTTGTGATATTTATAAACAATTTTTTTAAGAAATAACATTAATTATGTTAAATTTTAACTATTTTAATTTTATGATTAATATTTTATTTGAAAATAATTTTCGCATTTCTACCATTCATTAAACTGTCAATTATATCAACCGACATATTCAATTTTGTTTGAATTATAAAACTCCAATAATTTCCTTTCCTTAATTTTTTGGCTACCATTATGTGAGTGTGTTTTTTTTTTCAAAACATGTGTTGATGGAACACCGTTTTCATTATCTATTTCACCTCATGCTCATACATAAAATCATCCAGTCAATCAAAAAATCGTTTTTTTTTTATGTGCGTAAATTGGGCTTTTTTCCTACTATGCATCCATCAAGGATGAGCATAATTACTGAAACACTGTTACTGATAAAAAAAAAAGTTTAAATCCTTCTATTATCAAATATTCTAGTATGAAATTTAACAGTTCGTCTAGTAACTTTACTCTTCCAAAATTAGTGAAAAGCAAATTTGAAAAAAATATTGTTCCCACTTTTTCCCTTTCTTTTTGTTTAAAACTATCCAATATTTTGAGACGTTTTAATTTTTAAAGTTATCTTTGAAAATATCAATAAAATAAAATACCCTACACTAAATTTCCTGTTCCACATCCTAGTAAATGGGAAATTTACAATTTTCGCTGTAATGCCTGTGATTTATCTCATATTGGACAAGTAAAAAGAAATCTCGAAATATGTTTAAAAAAATACTCTGGCTATGTAAATTTTAAACACATTTCTAAATAATCTACTGATAAGCAATTTTGGCATACCGTCCATAGTTTTAATTTTAAAAATTCTAAAATTATCTCTAAAGCCAATAGTATCTCTGAATTGAACTTTCTTGAAAATTTAGCTGTTTATATTGTTTATGAAGTTATAGTTTATGATATTTATTCCATAATGTTTTCTGTAGCTTGGAAAAAAACATTTTCTGAACTGCCATATAATTTATTTTTGCATTAATTAATATCAGTTTGATATTTGTCTTTTTTATTATACTTCTTTGTTTTATTTAATATTTACGTATTGTTTTTTATTTTCATTTTATTTCATGTGTTCCTGCATTTGTAGTATACATTACATGTTTTCGTATTATTATAATTTATGTTTCTGTCAATTTAATTTTTATGTATAATATTTTGATTTTTTTTTCAATTTTCTTTCTTATTTCTCTTTTACTCGGCGTTCCTGCATTTTTTTATTATTCATTTTTCTGTCG
Source organism: Maratus speculifer (assembly GCA_964019185.1). Taxonomy (NCBI): domain Eukaryota; kingdom Metazoa; phylum Arthropoda; class Arachnida; order Araneae; family Salticidae; genus Maratus; species Maratus speculifer. The sequence goes on along the minus strand of OZ025297.1, from coordinate 210,255,618 downwards.
ATTGCCAGCTATTTACCTATTGACCTTCAACTAGCCTCTGTTCCATTATCCTTCAATTCAGTCTTACTGCTACTTTCATAATAGAAGCTGTGCGACGCCGTATTAATCTTACTTAATTAATGTTACAATTACAATACAATTAATATTTTTTTCTTACTAATATTATTTTTTTATCATTCTAATATTTTACGTTACGTAAATTATAAACACATTTCTAAATCCTCTATTGCCAAGCAGTTTTGGGTTACGGGCGATAGTTTAAATTTTAAAAATGTTAAAATTATCTCTAAAGTTAATAGTATCTCTGAACTGTACTTCCTTACAAATTCAGCTGTTTATATTGTTTAAAAAGTTATAGTTTATGATAAATTTTATTCTATAATGTTCTCTGTAGCTTGGAAAAACTTTTTCTCTTCTGCCATATCATTTATTTTTGCAATAATTAATATCAGTTTTACATTTATCTTTTATATTATGTTTCTTTATTTTAATTTTTACTTATTAATTTTTTTTTTTATTTTATTTCCTGTGTTGCTGCATTTGTAATATAAATTGCATGTTTTCATTTTATTATAATTTATGTTTATATTTATTTAATTTAATTATTATGTTTAATATTTTTATTTTTTTTCAAATTTTCTTTCTTTTTCCTCTACTACTCTGCGTTTCTTCATTTTTTTAGTTATTTTTTTTCTATCGTTGCCAGCTATTTATCTATTGACTGATTCTTCAGCTAGCCTCTATTCCATTATCCTTCAACTAAGTCTTGCTGCTGCTTTTATAATAGAAGCACGTCTCCTTCGAGCTTGAAGAAGAAATACTAAGATTTTTGGACTACTAAGATATTTTCAGTAACCCCTTTTTATTTTATTATTTTATGGTGTTTGTAAAGTTTTACGTTAGTTCTTATTCTTTCACACCACTATCGATCTTTCATTTATCCTATATTCGTTTTCAATATCACACCATATGTACATGTTTTTGTGCTTATTTTAATTGATTCTCAATGTATTTTCAAATAACTAAGAAAAATCATGCAATAAGCATAGATTATGAAACACTTTCCAACGCTTCCTGAAATCTTTAACAAAACTTTGTTATTTAGGGAAATAATATGTTAGTGTCCATAGCCAAATATGTATTGAAATACTTTTGAACTGCCCCATATTCGATCTGTCGGTTGATATATATATATATATATATATACAATATAATGGGGAAATTTAGTTTAGCAAGAAAATGCCTAACTGCCGGAAATTTCTCTTGCAGCACTTTATTCTAATAGATGGAAAATATTTCAATACTTTTTTTCAGCCCTGTAATTTATCCAGTATCTTTACTACACGCCAGTATTTTGTTAAAATTTAGTTCAAACAAACACATTTGTAAAATTAATGCACAGACTACACAAATTATTCTGATAGGCACTGATTATATTAAAAAACACTTTATTAAATAATAACACTCACTCGCAGCTCACTGCTGCATTATCGTCTGCGCATTTCTCAAACACAACTTTGGAATAATAATATAAAAAAACTCTTCCCTTCTTTTCACTTTCTGGACACTGAGATTTTAATTATAGGTAGCACGGTATCGTCTGCCTACATGGAACATACCGGCCCCCATTGACATGTTTCACATTCAATAATAACTCTTTTTTTACCAAGTACACTAATTACACAAATAAATACAAAAGGTCACTATATGTTTACTCAAATATAAAAATTGAAAGAAAAAACAATATAACACTCACACACACACATATATATATATATATATATATATATATATATATATATATATTTTTCTTTTTTCTTTTTTCTTTTTTAAGTACTATGGTTTTCAGGCATAGGAAAATACATAATTTACTAATCGGTCTTTTAAAAATTCCATTCTGCGTTTTTACCTGAACTACGCGAAATTTCTCATCATTACTGTAATATACTTCAATAATTCTGCCTAATGGCCACTTATTGTTTGGTGTATTTTCCTCTACTAACAACACTAGATCTCCTATTTTTATATTATCCTTTTCAATTCTCCACTTACCAAATCTTACAATTAATTTCAATTATTGATTAAATTAAAAAGAACTTTAACTTTAGATTTAATTTTTTAACAATGATAAATAAACTTTTTAGCCTTTGATTTAAATATCATTTAAACTTTAGTGCTAAATAGAAATAGTGGAAAAGAGATAAGAGTGATAAGAACTGCTAGGACCTACTAAAGTTAAATCCTATCAAAATCCCCCTCTTAACACTTTTATCTAAAAAGGAGAAGCGACTACAAGAATATTAAAATACACCACTATAGTTTTATTCTTCTTAAGGATAGCCTAACGCACTAGTGCATCTTGACGATGTCCATATTTAGAACAAAAAAGGATAACATCTTAAAAAGGACCATTATCTCAACAGCACTTAATCACCTGTACACTGACTCCAAATACATTAATAAATCTTTAAAGAAGACACAATAACCGGGAATAAACAATAAAAATTAGCCAAAGTTCCAGCTCAGCCCAGCACCCAAAATATTCAAACATATTTATACATAAAATAAAAACTTTTATATAATATTTATACACATCAAAAAACAACTTTTACTAGGTAGGTAGTCACTTAAAATTACTCTCATACCAACAAAATCCACTCGATCTGGCTCCTAGGTTTTAAAACATATTCAAAAATATTGATATATACTGCTTTTATATACCTTATACACACTTGAAAAAACCCTACATATATTTCAACAAGAACACAGCATGTCAATATCTTACACTTATTAAACTTTTTCAATATTGTAATATTCATTAAACAATCTTTAAAGTCCAGAATAGGAAGAAATTTCAATTATCATATACATTAATAATCTATCTTACACAATTAACTGTTTTAAACAATATAAAAGTATTATTTTCACATATTGAATAAATAGATCAAAAATCTTTAATATTCAATTATAAAATTTAAGAATAGTGGAACCCCATGATTAAATTTAAAGGTAACCAAATCTCATTTTTACAACATACAAACTTCTCAGTCTGGCATCAACACATGACTCCATTCTCAAAAATAATCCTATCCTTCACAGCAGCCAATTTCCAATAAAAGCAAAATTTCAGCTACAACATCTCCTAAGAATCCGGAGGACACATATAATTAAGTTGGTACATAACATTCATACAAATTTCAGCGCCGTGTACACCCGGCTACCCTTTCACTCTCTCCCAATTTGCCTGGGACCCTAGGTCTTCATACCTCACTCTCTCGAAAAACACAAAATCACATAGGCAAGAGTTGTAACACAGATACAGATTACTTGAATTCAGACAATCACAAATAAACCTCAAATAATAAACTATTATTTCCATACTTTACATATTAGAACAGATCAACCAATGTTGACACCAAGACCATAGAAATTCCTTATTGCCGAGAAATAGTCCACTTGTACAAAAACACTTTCACAAAAATTAGACTCTCTTCACAAGCCCTAAAACCTACACAGCTGACTGAATATACTATCACATGATTGTTTCTGTCACTCAGCGAGGAGCAAAGTTAACATCTGAAAATCAATCCCTCTCCACTAAACACAGAAACATTTAGCAAATTTAACATCAGTTTTCAAAACAAAAATTTTCATTCCGAAAAATCTCCATTAAATATCCAAAAATTCAGCCCAAGAATTGAAAACAAGCAATTCCATGAGAGTCCATCACATATTAAACACCTCCAACTAAACCAAGTTTAGCGCTTAGGGTTCTTTCGCTCTTACACTACAACATGGTTCCCCCAAACTATTGCTCTTATATTCACTGGAGATTGAATTTTATCTGACCAAGTCTAACACATTTAGAAAACTTGACAAACCAGCTGAAAGATGTTCCTTCCAAATTCAGGAGACAATTCTAACAACTTAAAAAAAATGCAATCCTACAGTTGAATCTAACACAAAATATTTAAATCTATTCTATTACATTAATATAACAAAAACTATATTAATTTATTTCCATATCTATTTCAACATTTCACAATTGCTTAAACTCAATACCAAAAAAATATATATATATCCGCAAAAAGATCCATCAACTCAATCAAAAAATGGATCAGATCTTCAAAGACTCCTTCATCAAAAGAGTTGAATTTTTAGCCTTACACGTGATCAACTTTCATCTTCCAATTAACAAAAGTCAATTTTAAAAATTATTTCTCAAATTAGCACTGAGCAGGCATGACACTAAACAACTGTAAAAAATCCTTTAACCAAAACTCCATAGCAAAATTTCCAAAACTCTGATTAAAACCAAACTACGTAAACGAAACTTAACTATGACAACTCTACACCTCTCGTCCAATAGAAAAACTTCAGCGGATCTATTGGGGTTCGTGGGGCAGCCATACACTATTCACTTAAGAGTTTCAACACAAAAGATTCAAACATTTCTCAAAATGGAATGTATCTATTGCTATTTTTGTGATTTATATTCAAAAAATATTGCACAATTACAGAAAAACTACATACTAAATCAACTATACTTAAAACAGAAATAAACAAACATTAATTATTCATTTTATCTGTAAAAATAAATCATATTTAATACATATTTCATTGAACATTTGCATACACATTTAACAGGATAAAAATAAATGTACCAGACCAAACTCCAAAATCCTAACACTTAAAATGGTGGATCTCTTCCATGGCTCTAAAACTCTAAATCAACTCTAAAATTCTATATCAACTCTAAAACTCTAAATCAACTCTTAAACTCTAAATCAACTCTAAAACTCTAAATCAACTCTAAAACTCTAAATCAACTCAAACTCTAAATCAACTCTAAAACTCTAAATCCTATCTAAAACTCTAAATCAACTCTAAAACTCTAAATCAACTCTTGAACTCTAAATCAACTCTTAAACTCTAAATAAACTCTTAAACTCTAAAACAACTCTAAAACCCTAAAACAACTCTAAAACTCTAAAACTCTAAATCAACTCTAAAACTCTAAATCAACTCTTAAACTCTATATCAACTCTAAAACTCTAAATCAACTCTAAAACTCTAAATCAACTCTTAAATTCTTAATCAACTCTAAAACTCTAAAAAAAGAATCTGTAAAACATATTGCAAAAATTAATATTTTTAAGAAAACACAGAAAAAGAAAAGAAATATTTATCTCCGATTATAGATTATATGCACTAAATCAATGACTGGTGTAAAATAAATAATAAAATTCATCCAGTAAATAAAAATTCAAATTTATTTAGAATATTCTGTACTTAATATGCCAAAATTTTCGTGAGATCATGTTTCCCTAAATCTAACACTAATAATCAAGAAACCTCCCTTACTGAAAAAAAATATACTTGATTTTTTAAAACATAATATGCTAAACTTTAAGATTATATGTTAAAAAAAATACCAAACTTTTAAACTAAAAAGAATAGCACATAAATTCCAGGAAATCAGAAAGATCAAGTAAACCTCTGGAGCCATGTCACAAAACAAAATTTTAAATATTAAATTACTCAAAAAATCTATAAACTTTCATTAATAATTCATAAATCTCCGCCCGTAGACAGCACCAAAAACTGATTTCCTACCATTTAAGCACCTTATAATATTTTAAAAACTTTAAATTTATTAAAAATTTTAAATATATAAAAGAGTCTATTAAAACATTACACACTTTATTCAAAGTTCAAATATACTCTCAAATCTTATATTTTTCAAAAATTCTCAAATGCAGGCCTGTTAATTAATATATATATATAGATAGATAGATGTAACAATTTTTAACTTCATTATACTTAAACTTCAAAATTAAATTTAACAGTTTAAATTTAAAAATATAGCAAAACTATTAAGGTTTTAAAACTTCAATTTTAATAAATATCTCTTTATAATATTTTTCACATAAACTACTTAAAAATTTATCCATTTAATTATTTTCTATTAAACTAAAGAAAATCATTTCATTTTCAATAAAAAGAATTTTAAAAATTTCACTTTTACTGCAGAAGTCCTCCATCACACAAAGTACCAGAACCGATAGTCCTGTCGAGAAAATATGCAAAAACGTCATGGCCAAGTAGATTCCCAGTTTATCAGAGCTCTTGAAGGTATGCAGGATACAGTCTGTCACAACTAAGTCCATGATTCCTTGTAACAAAAGCTCATTCATAAACTCATTTCAAGCACTGTAGATCACGTTCATGATCGAAAAAAAACTCATCAGGATGAAGTCCTTTCAGGCACCATAAGGCATCACAGCAAAAAGTCCAACTGGGCAAAGTCGTCATAGGCTATGTAGAGCACAGTTCAAGAAAAACAAAGCTGAAAGGTTCTTGTGAGCGTTCAGGGCAATCAAACTTTCATACTGCCCACACACTTCCCTTGCTGCACCATGACATTCACGACAAAAATGCATAAACTCCAATGTTTGGGACGCAGACCATACTCAGGTCTTATCGTCGTTCTTCACACTAATAAAATAAAACCAGCACTGTCTCTCTAGAGGCGATAAACTTTTAAAAAAATCAGCACAGTTCCTCTTATCATATCCCACGAAAACAGACTGAAAACTTTATTCTCTCAATATGCAAAAAGTCCACTGAATATACAAAAAGCCAACTTATTTGTCTATATCTTAATTCACAATAATTTAAACAGTTCATCTTCAGATTTAACCAACATATGACTTCTTTAATTTTAATTGGCAAAGTCGTTTCAAAGAAAATTTTCACGAAATATGAAAAGCAGCATGTAAACTTCTGACTGCTTCCAAAAAGCATAGTTCCGAAAAAAATTTTCCAGCGATCAGTATCAAAACAAAATTTGTCAAAATATTCATTAACTCTTAAAAAAATATCTTCTTAGACACACTTCACTAATTTGAGCACGATATTATTCGAAGAACGTTGGACAGATCTTTAATAGAACATTTAACATAACATCAGCACATATTTCAAATTCGATGATTATTCACTCACATAAATAATTTCGATGATTACTCACTCACATAAATAATTATTTTCATCTCCCGGAACGTCGGACCATGTTAAATAATGCACACACTACACAAATTATTCCATAGGCACTGATTATATTAAAAAACACTTTATTAAAAGAATAAGGGTAATGTCACACGGACGATTTTGAAAAGCAGCCAAAAAGCCGGCCTCTATTGAGAGCATAATAAACTTATACTGTTTCCACACGAGCGACGCGTTACCTTTGCGTCCAAACATGCGCAAAGCTGTCGTCGAAGCTTCGCGTTTCCCCCCAACACGCTAGGAGATACTAGCGTCCTGGCGGCTTCTGCGTATGAGAGTCTATTCAGACGAAAGGCGGTTTAAACGCTGATTGTTTATTTTCTTTCAGAGATTCACGAGTTTTTGTTCTGATTGCGTAATCAAGGATCGGTGCTGATTTTGGGGGGAGGGGGAGGGGTAGCATTTTGCGAAAAGTAAAATGTATTTTTCAGAAATTATTATATTTTGGAGGAATTTATTTCATGTTCGTAAAAAGTAACGTTTTGTAACGATATGAAATTCAATTACATAAATTCGAAACAAGCATTTTTTTCAATAACATCTTTAAATCCTTCTTCAATTTTTTTCCCTCTCTGGGGAAGTTTTTTGCTTTTCAAATTACAAAATTTTAAACTTATAACATTAGAATAATTAATGATTTGTATGTTTTTATGGAACACACGTTCGTGAAAGGACCTATTTTACGTATTTTGAGAAAGAGTCTGTTTCATTAAGTGGATTTCTGTGTAAGAGCCCTACAAAGACTGCAAATTTTGCCTGGATTGACCTCTGAAAATAAAATTATTACAAGTTAATCTGATTTTGAAAATCGGGAATGGTAAAGTGGACATATAAAACAGAACATCTGTGGCTCTATGTATTCATGGACGGTTTTAATTACAGCGAGCATGTATTTTCAATAATACTGTAATTTATTATTGTTATTATTATTATTATTATTATTATTATTATTGCATAAGTTTGTGTACCATATCTGCAAATTTTACACCTTTTTTTTCTTTTTACTATTTTGTAAACATATAAATTTGTCTTATTTAATCATCGAAAATTTAAGATTAAAGAGGTCAAATTTTTCTGATTAAAAATAGTGGAAGGAAAAAAGCGTAAAAGTTAAAATCAGGTATATAATATTTTTTCAAAATGATTTTAATTGTAGGAAAATGATGGTTAAAAAATTGAGCTTTTTGTAAAAATTGTGTCTTGTTATTTGCATAGGATTTATGCTTGAATCGGATCGTGAACTGTGTCAAAATAAATTTTCAGGGTTAGATTTTGGTCAAACTTTAAGCATTTTTACACTTGAGCTGTAAATTGTGGTCCTTGTAAAATAAATCTTTATGTGTACTGTTTTACACTAAACGTACTGACACAATTTCTTAAAATAAATATTTTGTAAAGATAAGAATTATTGATACCTCATTAGAAGAAAAGCTAGATTCATTTATATTTTTAAAGTAAATACATTTACGTTTGGTAAAAGTAGCTTGTTCCTTTCTTTTTTAGCTCACAGGCTATTAAAGTCTGACTTCGTGCGTAACACGATAACTTATGATAAAAATACCCCATCCACTTGAAATTTTGTGTATAGGTTTATTCTGATAAGGCGCTTCCCTGATTAGTTTTTGGATTTCATTCGATATGTATATAAGAGGGGTAACGGCGGGCTCATGCCTCTCCCCTTAATTGATATAAATGGGTTTTTCATGCAGAACTATCAATTTTCGCTCAAAATTTGATATAGGATCCTTCTAGGTGTTCATTGGATAAGTATAAACAGGGGGAACGGGGGGCTAATGCCCCTCTCCTTAATTTATATAAATGAATTTTCCATGCAGAATTACCAGTTTTCGTTAAAAATCTAGATATAGGATCACTCTGATGAGACGCCTCCATGATTAGTATTAGGTGCTCATTGGATAAGTATAAAGAGGGAGAACGGGGGCCTAATGCCCCTCCCCTTGATTTATATAAATGTGTTTTTTATGCAGAATTTATCAGATTTCATTCGAATTTTAGACGTAGGATCATTGTGATGACGGCACCGCCATAATTTATTTTGCGAGTTCATTGGATAAGTCTAAGTGGGGGAGAGGGAAAGTAACCCCCTTCAAATAAGTTTAAAAGGGTTTGCCTGCAGAATATAAATATTCCCTCAGGAACGAATTGCTTCAAATTTTGGATATAGGTTCATTCTGATAAGGCGCTTCCCTGATTGTTTTGGGGAATTTATTGGGTAAGTAAAAATGGGGAGATCGGTGGGATTGCTCTCTTAATTATTTAATTTTTTTTTTGTTTTTTTTTTCAGAATTAGCCGATTTGCTTCAATTTTTGGATACAGGTTCATAGTGATGATAAGATGCTTCCCAAATTAGCTGTGGAGTTCTTTTGTTAAGTTCTTGTTTGAGGGGTACTTGCTATTACCTCCCCCCCTTAAATTTGATAAATGTGTTTTTATGCAGAATTGACCAAATTGCTTTTAATTTTAGATGTATGTTCTTTCTAAAATGGCAAATCTATGAACACTTTTGGAAGTTTAATGATTAAGTATAAAAGAGGGGAATAACTCTTCTTAAATTATATAAATGGGTTTTTATTAAGAATTTTTGGATTTGCTCTGAATTTTTGATATAGATATTTTTCATATGATAAAGCATGTCTCTGATTAGTTAAGGGGGTTCAATTATTAAGTATAAAAAAGGGAAATGGGGGAAATGTTATAACTCCTTAATTGTTTTTCGAACGGAACTAACCCTTGAAAATATAAGGCTGTATGTACAATTAGTATGCGTAGCCTGTGAGCTCAATGCCATCAATTTAACTGGGCATATTCTTTTTATTTTTTTTTTCCTTCCTCCTTTCTTTTTTTCCTATACATTTTTTTTTCTTTTTTTCATACTTTGTGTGACAACAAAATAAATATTCTCAAGTGAAACATTAAAAGGCTGTTTACATATGGCGACAAATTTGGAAATGTTTCATCTTTCAAAATTATCAAACCTTTTTTATTCGTAAATACCATAGAAAGAATTTTATTATTCAATTTAATTTTTAATATTTTATGTTTTACCAGCCTTGATAAAGTTTACACAATGTTAATCACAATTATATTTATTAAATGTTAAATGCATTTTTAAAAAGATAAAATAATTGAAAATATGAAACATTCTTCGCTATATTAAAACGTGCTTTATAATTGAAAAATCAGATTGAAAAGCAAGTCTGATAAGCTAGAAAAGGAATATGTCCATATAAAGTTATCATTTTACGGGGGTGTGGGCATCTGGCACATGATATTGATAGCTATGCCTAGGGGAATGGTGATTTGTATTTTGATTTCATTTTTGACCCAATAAAAAATCTTTTTATTTGTAACTTAATCTTTACATCAAAATAGTATCTTATTTTTTTTAACTGTTGTCTATTTTTATGCACATGCAATGTCATTAAAATCATGAAATGATCATAAAATTTTTATTTCCAAAAGATGGAATACCCCCCAACGTTTAGCATTACTATTCTACTGACATACTTATATTTATGTATTGATACGCGATTCGACAAGCAATATGCGAAGTTTCGTCTTAAAACTATACTTGTGTTTATTAGTAAATAAAAGAAGAAAAATGTTTTGCCCGCCTGTTTTGTTGTGCTTGCTTTCGGAAGTTCTGCCTGCACCGCCCCGTACGAGAACAATTCTTAGAAGACATTATTACTGTTGAAGGTATTATGTGAAAAAAATTATTTTAAAATACTTTTAAATATTAATTGTTACTTTTAACTGTTGTTCGATATAAAGTTAGTCCATATATAAAATAATATTTTACTGGCTTCTCTTCATCTGAATCAATAAAGTATGCGAAAAATAAACGTAATTATATTTGTATACCGCTCCAATCAAAAAGAAAAAAATTCCAGAAAAAAAAATCTAAATAGTTTACCGACATTAATAAATATAGTATTACGAAGGGAGAGATTGTTCGAGAAATGATAGCGTATGATATCGTAAGGGAGGAGGAGGTCCAAAATTACCAAAAAAATGATAACGCTATGTATGCATGTGCAGCCACAAAAGAGGAAATATTCTAGTTTTTGCTTATAAGGTGGTAGCACGTGCTTCATGACTAATGTAACGAAAATTTCCTAATTTGGAAATTTGTCGGTCCTATTTTTGATTTATACAATTAAGATTTTTTTATGGTGTACTTTAGCAACTTTTTTTAAAAATCAATTTAATTTTTATTTATTTAATTAATTAATAATAATAATAAATATGATTTATTATCTAAATGAAAGTTGAATAACAATTATCATCAATTTAATAATACCTGCAATCATGTATATCTTAAAATATGGTGGATTTTTCAGTTAACATCAGATGTATTAAAAAGTAATTCCTGCAATTTTGGATATTTTAAATAAAAATGCCTGGTAAATAATCTATCACTTATCATACGATAAATCTAGTACCCTTTCTGTATCTATATTTTTTTCTAATTTCTTGAATAATCAATACAAAATTACAGAATATTTAATTACCTTTCAAAAATCCATCTTATTTAAATTAAAAGCATCGTATTGAAAGCTTTCTAATACGTCTAGAAACAATATCTTCTGCAAATTTTGAAGTAAAGGCAACGCTCGTGTGAATGGACGCAGCGCAGATGTTTATTTTCTCTCGAAAACCAAAGCGTCGAAAAAATCGGTCGTATGACATTGGCCTAACACTCACTCGCAGCTCACTGCTGCATTATCGTCTGCGCATTTCTCAAACACAACTTTGGAATAATAATATAAAAAACTCTTCTCTTCTTTTCACTTTCTGGACACTGAGATTTTAATTATAGGTAGCACGGTATCGTCTGCCTACATGGAACAACATTGTTAAAGCTACTTAAATCACATTTCCAGAAATTATCACATATGAGTGACCATGCAGCTAATTCTTTGCTGACCCTGTATATCATTTTATCTATATTCTACAAACATTTCTTAGTAAACTGAAAGCAGTTCAACGTAAAAATGCAAAACTACCACCTTTAAGTTAATTTCTCTCATATTCAGTTACCTTTATGTGCTCTTTTGTGTAATCATGTATATCAACTATAACATTTATATACACCATGTAATTTGCAGACATTTTGTAAAACTTAAAAGCGTATATCATATTTGAAAATGCATTAAAACCATCCATCAGCTATCATCGATAATACACAGTATTTCGGATAAAAATATAAGGTTTGAAATGTTTTGTGTGTCCCTGTAAAAGCTATGCACTTCACATTACGCGTTAACTATTACGTCTCAGCTGTGTATATCAATTTTATGATACTTGAACCGTTTAACATTATTAAAATACGTCGCAAACAATTCCCTCCTTTATTATTGTGTAATTTTTTGAGTGGCCCTGTAAATAAATAAGAACTATTATTTTGACAGTATATCTTAGAGAATGCGCATTTTAGCGCATTTTGCGAATCCATTTAAATCTGAATAAGTTTAACAGGGTGTAACACCTTTAAAATTCATTTGAAACAATTTTTTCCCATTGGCCGTAATGTATCGGAAAATTTTTGACGATCCCTGTGAATAAACTAATTATAGATCAAACTTCATTTTCAATAGGGCTCGTGCTAGGATAAACATCAAAAACATATAAAAATTTCAGAGCAATCTGAGTATATTTACGGGAGTTAAAGCGCGGACAGACGGACAGACAAACCGAATGCATAAACTCTTTTCAACTTTGTTGGAAAGTGTTAAAAATGGAAAAAGTTATTTTTTTCAAGTGCGACGCCATATTAATCTGCTTTTTTAATTTACTAAAATTCTTTCTTTTTTCATTCTAATATTTTAAATATTCGAAAAAGTTATTTCCTAGACCTCTGTACGATATTCGTATAATGTAGCATACCCAGACTGAAAACACTATGCCCACTAGTATACGCATATCCAAAGCATGTACGTTTTGTACATTATTGGGATTTAAAAGTGCAATTTTTTAATTCAATATATTAAATTATGTCTTTATTCCCCGCATATTTTGTACACATCTATAAATTAATGTTTTTAATTAAAAAATGTTTTAACCTATGTATTCAAATTATTGTTTCATTTACGCATTTAATTGCTTTAATGTATCCCTTTGACGATTATCTCAGATAGCTTTCTACAACCTAAGGACGCGAACTATAATGGATTCAGAATGTGATTATGTTGACCCGTTTCCAATTACCGTTAGTAAATAATTTGTGAACGCGAACAGAATATATACCATTGTAGTAATAGAATATAAATGACATATTATGACCTGCAGTCATTTGTCTTACATAGAATTAAATACACTTTTACAAATTCAAGACATTTTTTTAAAACAGTTATTGTATTAATGTCTTAAATATATCTGTCAAAATAAATTAAAGTAATTTACATGAGGATTGTATATTTGGTTTAAACTAGACTTCTAGTGCATTGCACAACTGTTTGCTATGTGCAATTAATGATATTTAAATATAAAAATGGGAGAAAATTCCTAAAAAAATAGCCTTATTTTAAAATTATGGAATACAGTCATTATGTTATACTTATCTCTAAAAGCGTTTATAAAATATTTAAGATTTAATCATTAAAGACAGTGATACTCATTTATAACACCAAAACACCAACGACACAGTCTAAGGTGTGTCGACTTTTAATGCCTTAAGCTCGAGAGATGTTTCCCAGTCATCGCTAGTGTTGTCAGGTGGAATCAAAAATTGGAAGCACAAAATGCACGGAAAAACAGTATATTAAGCAAATTATCTTCAACTTATCTAATAATAGAGTAATCTGAGATTAAAGATTCGAAAACATAAAAGAAAACTGTGGATATTTGTGGCATCAAAAACATGTAGAATACCGATATACGGAAGAGAATTGAAAACAAATTATGGTGATAAACTCCTCTCGCGATAAAAAAAGGTTAAAAATCAATGGCTCTTACATTTTCAAGTGAAATTCAATTCACTACTACAAAGGGTAAATATAAAAACTCAATTTTAAATTACATTCTTATTTAATTTAATATTAGTAATGGTAAAATCGCAATAAACATGATATTCTTTGAGAAGCACTAATTCAGTTAGAATTAATATAGCAACGGTGGTTTGACGTAATATAAAGGAACAGCGACATACTCCAAAGTACTCCCAAATATAGTCAAAAATTTATACATCTTATATTTATAAACGTTTTAGTCTGAAGAAGAATAGTTTGAAATGTCTACTACTTTTATAAAACTAATAGACATCATAGTCTTTCAAAATATAACAAGATTGAAGTAAAATAAAAACAACAAATGCACATCCACCTTATACCTTACCTAATTGATGACTTCACAATATGAATTTTAAAATCGTACTAATGCGAACTTCAAAAGTTGAACATTGAACAAAATTTGAGAAGGGAAATAGAACCACTTACATAAGAATTTTTAGATTTTTCAGATTTCCAGATTTTAACTAAGCAGGTCACTGAGTCGTTAGATTTATCTTTATGAGGGTGGTTCAATAGTGTTTCCTCCAATAGTTTTCCCCTTAGGGGATATAAAATATTTGTGGTAGGATGGATGATGTGGAATATCAAAGCCTTTAGAAGTCTATGTGATGAATTTAAGAAACGTAGGTACTTCCATATCATTTTATCACTGGAGGGAGAGGTAAATTTTTAAAGACTATTTTAAAAGGTTTAAGTACTATAATAAATTTAAAGTTAATAAGAATAAAGTTTTTAATCCCTTTAGGAACAAGCAATAATGTTTGTGTATTATTATATTCTATCCGGAAAAATAAAGCAATTTTATTTTGGAATAACGAAAAGCCTTTTCTTCAGCATTTTGCCGCCAGTGACAAAAATATGTTTCGTTAATAATTTTAGGTGCAAATTTCATATAAATTAGGTGGGATAAAATGTATCACACAGCCGCTTAAGACAATAAAGAGGGTCTGAAGAGAAAAAAACTAATCTGAAGCTTACTGGGCTAGATTTGTGACAGTGGATGAAACATGGCTACATCAATATGATTCCGACTCCAAATGACAGAACCCTCGTCTCATCCGCTGTATTAAATCTGGCGCCTCTAAAGCTCTAAAAAAACCTTTCACCCTATTCTTACCTCTCAGAAATATAATAATATTACAGTCAATTTTCTGAAATTGAGTATATACAGTGTGTCCAGAAAATAACACCCTGATTTCAAAAGTAATTATTTCAAAAACAAAGATCGATAGTAATATGCGGTAAACGGTTTTTTCATTTGGTAATCTGTAAAAATCTTATGCAGAAATTTCAATTAGTGAATATTTTGAATTGCGTTCTGATTGCATAGACTTCTTTGATTTGACATTTTTATTGTTTTAGATTGCCTGCAGAGAAATAATTTTTCAGCTTATAGTGCAATATTTTAAAGATTTTTCGAAGTAAATTTTTAGAATTTCGAAATTTCAAAAATTTTATTTGAAAAAACTGTGAAATATGGCACTTTATGCCGAAAAACACATTCTCTGGCGGAAATCTAAAGCAAGAAAAATGTCAAATCAAAGCATCCTTTGCAATCAGAACACAATCTTTTGGAAATATTTACCGTTCGAAACTTTTGTATAAGATTTTTACAGCTTACCTGATAAACAAACCGTTTACTGCATAATTCTATTGATCTTTGTTTTTGAGAAATTTAATTTTGAAATCAGGGTGTTATTTGCTGGACACCCTGTAGTACAGTAAATCGAAACAAAAAATTCACAATTTGAAAACCTACCTATACGAGAAAGATGTTCGGTTATAGGAAATATAGAGAAAAATAGTTTTAAAAAAAATTCAACTTTATAACTGCCGCAATAGAGTTGAAATTTCGAAAAAATAGAAAAAAAATGACAACATAATCTTTTAATGAAAATATTTGTTTTAATAATAATGAAAATCTGCTATGCAGAAAAAATGTTCTATTGTATGCAGATTAAGATAAAAATAATTAAAAATATTTTTTTTTATTATTTTTAATTATTTTATTATTATTTATTATTATTATTATTATTTATTTTATTTTATTATTATTTTATTGTATTTTTTATTTTATAATAATTTTTTATTAATTTATTATTATTTTATTTTATTTTTTATTTTATAATTATTTTTTATTATTTTTTATTAATAATTATTTTAATTATTATTTTATTATTTTTTTAATTATTTTATAGTTCCAAAGTTTATTACTGCGCAACGTTGTTGAATTTTATATGTTTGAGTCATTTTACAGAAAAAGTGTTTTCAGACTTTTTAGAGACTTTTTTTAGACATTCTGGTGTTCAAATTTGATTCTGTTTTTAAGCCACTGGCAGGCCTTCCATTTAGAATATATTTGTTATTTTGTTTTTAAATTTATATTTAATACTTTAATATACTTTTGATTACATTTCAATACATTTGATTGAAACTAAACTTTGAGTTAGAGGTCTGCACGGGCCGGAATTTCCAGGCCCGGCCCGGCCCGTTGTAAAACTCAAAAGTTTGGCCCGAGCCGGGCCCGGCCCGTTTAAATTTTTATATTTTAGGCCCGGCCCGGCCCGTACAAAAATCAGCGAAAACAGGCCCGGTCCGGCCCGGCCCGTTTTGGCCCGTTACAATTTCTACGATTTCTAAAAAATTCAGATTTTTATCATTATAACTAAGATTCCTTTAAAGAATACTGCATACATATCTATGGAATGATTTTACAGAATATTTTACAGCAAATACACAATAATAACATTAACACTAGAACCGCGGCGCGGGTCAATTTGACCCAAATTGATATTTAATTTCTCGCCGCGCGAAAAGTATTCATTGAAAAAACGATTCCTTTTCTGACTTTTAATATTTTAAGGTAAGCAATAACTTTTCGTATTTAATAAAAAATAACACAAATATTTTTGGAGTTATAACCACTTATACCTAGAACCGCGAAGCGGGTCAATTTGACCCGTAATAAGTTATTTGGCATAAACGTCAGATTGAGCTGCATTTTTTCATAAGTAATGAGAAAATATATCTATCGCACTCCTAATTCCACTAATAGGCAGTATCGGAAGAGAGGGATAATGAAAATTTTCAGTCAAGATCTTATATTCTTGATGTGAAGAATGGATGATTGCAGAAGAAAATTACAACAAATATTTAGAAGTAGCATTGAAGTTACTTTTATTATACATTTATTAAAAGTTTAAATGAGATTTCCGATATCTTAATATTACCGCCAAAGAAGCTTTGGAATTTTAGCAGCTATTATCTGAAAATTATTGAGAATGTAAATTATTGAGGATGAATATCTACCTGTAAACGAAGAAAATTAAATTCTAATGATGAAAATGAAAGTGATGATGGCTCTTCTTGTACTCTTAACATTGTTGGACATTTTCATTGGAGTATAGATGAAAATTTATCAGCATTGAACGAAAGTTTGTATATTTATCAGTGATATTTAAACAAAACAAAATTAAGAATTTAAACAAAAGTTCACAAATTGTAAACTTTATACTCACGAAAATTTGAAAAATAAATAAACAATAACTTGCACATACATACCTATAAATAAAGAAGATGACTAAAAAATTGCAAGACTAACTGTATAAAAGGGGCCTAACATAAGTGAAGATAAGCACTTATTTATTTCAAAAACTGCGAGTAGGTTTACTCATTATACGTATATCAAAAACAGATAAATTGCAAATAACATACACTGACGGAAAAAAAAATCCCAACACCAAGAAAGACTTGTGTTAGCTAAACGAAATTTTGTAGGCGTGTTAATACATCTGAAAGATGACATTGATTTAAATTTCATGCTTCGCACATAAGTGTGGCGCTAGTAGCGCCACTCACAACTTTAAAATCAGGTTTGCTTTAAATGCGTGCTGTAAAGTTCGTGAGCATTATTTATCTTCAAAATTTGACGAATTGAATTGAGGTTCATGAATTGAGGTTCATCATGAATGCCTTTAAGAAGATGAAGAAGCCATTATCATCAGCTCCCGAGTTGGAAAGAGGTCGTAAAGTAGGGCTACAAGAAAGTGGATTTTCTTTCCGCGATTTTGCAGAAAGATTTGGACGGAATGTATCCACTGTGCATGATTGTTGGAAGTAGTGGTCAAGGGATGGTACTGCCACAAGAAGACCAGGTTCCGGATGAACACATGATACTACTGAGAGGGAAAACTGTCGTATTCGGCGTACGGCTGTGGCGCATCATACTGCGTCTGCGACAGAAATTTGAGCTGCAGTTGGTACCGCAGTGACACAACGAGCTGTTAGAAATCGGTTACTTCAAGGACAGCTCGATGCAAGGCATGCATTCCACTGACTCTAAGTCATTGCCGTTTGCGACGTCAATGGTGTCAAGCCAGAGCTCAATGGAGGATGGAATAGAGATTTATTATGTTTTCTGATGAAAGCAGGTTCTGCCTTGGTACCAATGACGGCTATGTGCTGGTCAGAAGGAGGTCAGGGGAACGTCTGCAACCAAACTGTCTGTGGCCTAAACACACTGGACCTACAATCTGGGATCTTGGTCTAGGGAGCAATTTCCTATGACAGCAGGAGTACTCTCGTGGTTCTCCCAGGCACACTGACTGCAAATGTGTACGTCAGTCTGGTAATTCGGCCTGTATTGCTGCCATTCAAGAAAAGCATTCAAGAGGGGTTTTCAGCAGGTTAACGCTCGCCCTCATGCCACTGTTGTAACGCAACACGCACTACAGAGTGCCAACATGTTACCTTGGCCAGCGAGATCACCAGATCTGTCTCCCATTGAGCGCGTATGGGATATCATTGGATGAGAACTCCAGTTTCATCCCTAGCCAGCATTGAACATCACGTATTGACACGGCTTGTACAACAAGCATGGAACTCCATACCACAAAGTGACATTCGGCACCTGTATGACACAATGCATGCACGTGTGCAGGCTTGCATTCGAAATTCTGGAGGTTATAGCGACTATTAATGTAACGGCATTTCACCTTTGAGATGCATTTTATTGACCTTAAATTAACGTGTGATCTCGAAAATCTAATCAATTAAACATGTTAACTAGACAAATGCACTCTCCAAATTTCATTGCTCTACAATAAGTTTTTCTTGGTGTTGGGATTTTTTTTTTCCGCCAGTGTATAAACTGTAAATCGCCAAGACGATAAATACTAATATCTGTAAAAATGTCAAAATCGAAATTTCTTATGGCAATTCTTCTATCTCATTCATACATCAGCACAACTATTTACCAAGGAGCAAAGTGTAAAACTGTTTTGTTGCTTTGCAGTCTACATCTAACTGTTGAAATTTTAGATAATTCTAAAAAATACCAATTGAACTTGTTTATTACAACGCAATTAAAATCAATGTAGCTGTGTGATACCCCGATGACAGAAAGTCTGCTTATGCAAGGCTACTTCTTACCGGAAGCCAATGAATACAATTTACAATATTTTGCATTTTGCTGTTATCAATGCTTGGATTTTATGCAAATCGGTAATCGGAAAATCTATCAGTATTTTCCGTCAATTTATTCAAAACTTAGTTGAAGACGTATAAAAATAGTTTGTTATTTCTTGCGTCATTCTCCGCAGTTTATAATCCCTCTCACCCCCCCCCCCCCCCAAAAAAAAAAAATCATTTGTGCAAGAAGAAACACTAAAAACTGTGAAAAACACAAACTAAGCATAAAAGAGTTTGTTATCAAAATTAAAAATAATGAAAATTAAATTAAAAATAACTATTCAAAATATAATGTACACACACGTTTCTGATAATAGTGGGAAATGTTTAACTATGTTTTTCAAGCAAAGCATACAATAAATTGCATTAGACAATTCAGTAAGTAACATGTATTTTTTATGTTTTTAAAAATTATTCTTAGATTTTATATCTACTAAATTCATTTGAATAAGATAGTCTATTTTTAATGTTTATTAAGTCCAAGTTTATTTGTTTAAAATAAGTGTTCAATATCTATTCAATAAATTTTCATCATACTGATTGAAATGTAATTTTGAATAATAGCATTCTCTGAAATGTAGGAAATTTCTGCTAATTTTATGTGTAAAATATAATGTAAATATTAAGAAATAATGATTATTGTAAGACAATATAATCTTTTAATTAGCCAAGTTAAGTATTTGGGCATATTTATATATTATTTTCCATCCCGGGTCAAATTGACCCGCCCCGCGGTTCTAGGTATACCGAAAGTCCCGCGGTTCTAGTGTTAATGATTACTTAGATTCTTAGGCTTTCAACATTCGAATAAAGATTCATTAAAAAATTAATATGGCTTAGAATAAAAGAAAAAAGAAAGAAAGCTAAAAACATGGTTAATTTTGAAGCTGTTTAATAAAAGAAGATTTATAAATATATTTCTAAATCATTTTATTATATATTTCAAATCTAAATCCATTCTTAAATTCAAAGAAGCTCCTTTCTGATACATTTCTAAATTCATTTTTTTTTTCTCAGAAACGCATAAGATAAGCAAATATCTTTATTCAGAAGCTATATAATCGAATGGCGTTATCCATTTTTTGATACAAGCAATTTAAGAATCCTGCAAACAAATAAAATACTGTGATAATTAGCGTTTTGAATAGAATTTCCGGAAGCAATAGCAAGGGAAGGGAGAAAAACCTGCAATCATTTGAGAAACTATTATATCTCAACAAGGTTATACAAGTATTTTATTTACCAAAAATGAAAAACGCTATTCGATTCCAAATCCCTTCAATAGTTAGGCTTATCACTTTTATACTTTTACAATTTAAAATTAATCAGAAAATGTGTCAAAGTGTATATTCGAAGACTAAGCTAACATAAGTTCTTTATCGCTGTTAATAAATTTACAAATAATGTTTTCTGCCAATAATTAAGTCTAGTATCGGTCCGGCCAGTCTATATGTAGAAAAATAGTGCAAGCGTGATCTCGGATCGGCATGAGTCAGCTAAAAAAATATTAAAACCTGTTACACATAATGTAATTCTCCGATGCCGATACACTGTGCATTTTTATATTGATGATGTCAAACTAGTGGCTGGCCACATTTATACTCATTCTCGTTAAAACCATTTTTGTTGAAAATAGCTCATATTTTATCGTCTCTACCAAAATCTTCAGAACGGGCCGGCAGGCCCGAAAATTTTTTTTATCAGCCCGGCCCGGCCCGTCTGGCCCGTTCAATTTTTTTGCCGGCCCGTTTATGTTGTTTGTTGGCCCGGCCCGTTAAAAAAAACCATTCTAAATCTGCCGGCCCGGCCCGCGGGCCGGGCCGGGTACGGGCCATGCAGACCTCTACTTTGAGTGCATTGCACGACTGCTTGCTATGTGCAATTAATAGCATAATGGAAAAGATACTGGAAAAAAAATCTAAAAAAAAATAGCGTGATGTCAAATTTTTGTTTATTTTAAACACATAAATACTGGTTTTAGCTATGACGAATTTATTTCTTGTATCTTATCATCAATATCGTATCGTATCATCAATAATATATTATTGATGTCGTAAGAGCAGGTATAAACTATTTTATAAGTGGATCTCACGCATCTTTTTTTTTTTTTTCCAAAAATCAATGTTACTAATTTTTGAAGTTGTTTAAATGGTATTTATACTTGTAACTTATACTATGTAACATAAATTTAACTATATATGTATATATATATGTATGTGTGTGTGTGTGTGTGTGTGTGTGTGTGTGTAATTCAGCATCATGTTAAATATGTGTTTAAATTAATAGAACATAAAAAAGCAAAAAAAATCTTTATTTTTTAAAATCAAGTGTTAACAAAAATGGCCCGCAGAACATGATGCAAAAAAATAACTTCAAAACATTAATCTATTGCTGACTGTCTTTACGAAACAAAAATTTCGAAACATAATATATATATATATATATATATATATATTGTTAATATTTATCAATGGTTTACTGGCTTTCAAAAAACAACGATGTAAAGAATTTCTGTAAAAACAGAAAACTTAAAGATAATCTGTAATACTGCATTTATATGTATATAAATAGATAAAAAATGAATTAAAATTATTATTGGACGTAGAAACTTTATTTTCAGTCTCCGGAAGATTTTTAGGAACAATTTAGTAATCTTGGTTGGTTGGTTGGCTGATTGATTTTTGTCGTCCGATTATCTACGCTAGGGATATAGGACCAGGGGGAATGCCCTCCGTGGGGGTCTTTCTAAGGGAACCTAACCCGTATTTACGCAAGGTTCGAAGAAAACCACGGAAAACTCCGAACGGTTAGGCCGACAGCCGCGATTGGGTTCGAACCCAGCACCTGCCGTCTACCAGTTGAGAAGTCCCAACCTCTCGGCCACTGGTGGGGGCTTAGTAATCTTGGAAAGTATGATAAATTTAATTTGATGTTTTAAATTCGGACATCCGGATTAACTTCCTGGCCGTATGTTTTTATCCTGGTATTCTGTTAGAAAAATGTTATTGCACAAAATGCCACTATACGTAATGACTGTTGGGTTTAATGTCAGAGAAAAATGTATAAAATCTATATTTCAGAGTAATGAATAATGATTTTTTTCAAATTTTTTAAACCTAATATAATAATAATTATAGATTCGATAATTCAAATTAAAATGTTTCGTTATTGAAGATTTTGTCAATATAAAGAAAGATACAGACAGATTTTCTAGCTCTGTGTTCAATATTTGTTTTTCTTTTGAGTAACTAGAAATGATCATTTATGTTTTATGTTAACTTTTTTTACATTTATTTATTTTAATTTTATTTGTTCAAGTTTATCATTGTAAAACTATATATATTCTCAAATGTAGATTTCTAGAATAATTGCTACAATAAATTCACTAAATGTTTTGGTAAATTTATTTATTTACTTAATTCAAGATTTTAGACCATAAAAATCTATATAAAAATCAGCAACGTAAAAGAATAAGTGTTGAAATATTGACAGTTGGTAAGATAAAATTCAGCTTTAAAAACACGAATTCACGATATAAAATATTCATTCCTTTAGCGTTTTGTGATTTTTTCTATTTGATAGGAAGGCCAAAACAGACTTTATGATTTATAATATGATCAAAATTTTATAGACTTGAAATATTTTAAATATTTTATTTTGAAATAAAAACTGTTGTAAGTAGAAATTGTAATTTTTCGAACACGTAGATTTTTTTAAATTACAAATCTGGACTGTATGATTGTGCAGTTTAATTATTTTTTTTAAAGTTTAAAATAAGTTGTTA
The DNA here is from genome assembly GCA_964019185.1 of Maratus speculifer. NCBI lineage: Eukaryota > Metazoa > Arthropoda > Arachnida > Araneae > Salticidae > Maratus > Maratus speculifer. Next base: position 210,232,265 of record OZ025297.1, on the reverse strand, counting down.
TAAATGTCACAATGTAATAAAATTACTAATTGTAAAATTATTTATTACAAGCGTAACTAAAAGGATTATATTTTTTACTTTTTTTTCTTAATAGAAAAATTAATATATATTAGCTTATTAAAAAAGGAAGAAAGAGTGAAAGAAATTAATATTACTTTCAAATAACAGAAAATAATTTAATTAATTATTGACAAAATATACTCATAAAGATTAAAGTTATATTAATATATTGAAACTAAATATAAAAATATAACATAAATGTACATAAAGGGTAAATAAATATAATAAAATAAATATTTACAAAAATTTATAATATAACAAAAATATTAAAATTTGATAAAAGTTTTTGGTATGACTTAACTACATCTGCCTACTTCATATGATGCGAATGAGAGAGAAATTCAATATATAACTGTGAAATTTCTTGAAGTTAATTAAAATTATTTTTATTGACAAAATATTCATCCTATGGTGATTTCATACATATATCTATACATACTGAGCTTCATAACTATTACACCTTACGAATAAACAGATGTTTAAAAATATATGTTTAAATGGATAACATATATTTTGTATCATAACGAAAAATCTTACGAGATTTATAGAATCATTTTTGAATGAAATAATATTTATTCCGACCTAATTTTTTATAAAAGCATCTCGTTCACCATCAAACTTCGAAAATATGTAATAGATGTAAAATCAATCGACACTTGTAAATGAATGATCATTTCTTCACGGAAAATATCTAACAGGAAACATGCTTTTAATTATTTCAAGATTTCAACAGCGTACGACATTAAACCCTTTTAATGAAATTTAGATCATGATTTAAAAGTAAACTTTGCAGAAATTATACAACCATTTTTATATCTTATGAACTGTTTAAACGGAATAATTTCGCGACATATTTTTACGTAATTTTGCCCTAGGAAGAATAAAAATTAGCAATAAACTTACACTGATACAAGCGCATTTGTGTGTTTGGTAAGAGTAAAATCGTTATACATGACAACGCCTATTTAGGTAAATACATAAAAATACAGATATGCATGTACGCGAATAAACTTTTATTTCATTACAGAAACTGAGATGAAACGAAGCATCGGATTCTTTTAACAGTGTTTAAGATTTAAGAAATTATAAAACATGTGACATTTTACAATTCACAGAATTTGTTTAAAATACAATGGTTTATAATTCAATGCATTCCTGAATTCAAGAAAATTCCCAAGTACGCATTATTCTGCTATGTAAAAAGAAATATATTAATTAGAGTTATTTCCAATATTTTAAGCGTATTTTATCATGTTATAAAAATAAAAAGTCGTAGTTTACAAAGCGAGAGTTTTTTTTGTTATCACAATAAATTATAATGAAATGTTTACAAAAGATTATCTTTTATTTATCCTCTTTAATAAGATCTAAATAATTTACTATGACGTTTAAAGTAACAGATCAATATTTCAAAGAACAGCTGCACCAGACTTAACAAGTTCACAACATTTAATGAAATCATAAGTTTTGCAAGATCTATAGTTTTTTCTTATTTGAAACAACTACTATAAACTTCTGAGGAAGAATCAATCTTTCTCATATGAAGATGTTATAATCTTTATATATTATAACTAATTCAGATTAGAAATAATCAAATAATGCTTTTATGAAAAACTTCAAACGTTAAAATATTATCATGTTTCAACTCATGTACAAAAAATAATATTGAGCTACACATAAATTTGAAATATTTATACTGCATTAGTGTATTTGTTACATTTTTATTTAAATACAGTTAAGGGCAACAAGGCGCATAAAGATTATAAATTCAAACGTAACATAACACTTTTTTTTGTTTTAATATAAAATAATCCTCTTTTCGCTATGATATAATTTACATAATAAGTTTTTTTCACACGTATATTATTAAATTTTAAATTAAAGTTTTTTTTTTGTTTGTAAATAAAGCATCACATTAATGAAAATAAAATTTTCGGTTTAAGATTGTTTCATTGTTTCACGCCCGAATTACCGTTTGTGTCTTAATTAAATGGCTAGATATGCTTGTTAATCTTCGGATGACAAGATGGAAATTTCAAACATGAAAAGGCGTCTTGAAGTTATTCGATGAGATCATTGATAAAAAAAAACCATAAATATTTACAATTAAAAGAAAGAAATTTATATTTTAAAATTAACTTAAGAATATACGTAAGAGGTGTAGCCATAAAAAGAAATAGGAAATGCAATATTGTTGTACAATACACAATATCATTTAAGTGCACAAAATATTTTCTGTTTAGGAAAAATTCTACTGGAACTCTCTTCGGCTTAATTTCATAACAAATTTTTGTTTTTTCTTTTGTATTTTTTTTTTGTAACAAGAAAAAATTAAAAAGTTACATTACGTAATACCACACCACTGAAAACAATACATTAACTTACTTAACACTACTCTCTTCCGTTGATACTTTTCTGATTCAGATTTGATCTTTCCCATATAGACCTATATATTTCTGCAATAGGAGGTTTTTACATCGAATAATATCCATATGTAAATATTATATCTTGCCAATTTTGACCTCATGCACACACGAGAAGAGTACTTCTTGATTGTACCCTCGAGACAGTATCTTTTTTGCAATATGCAAAAGCCGGCAAGATATAAATAGAAATATGGATATCATGCGATGTAATAACCTCCTATTGTTGAAATATGGTGGTCTAAATAGAAATGATTAATAGTGAACCAGAGGACGATTACCTTTGCATAGAATTTTACAAATTGTTAGTTAGTGCATAATTCAACATCTGGTTGTATGCTGTTTTGCAATTCTGAATGAAACTCTTAAATATACAGCAAACTTAATTATTTCTTGTCTCTGCTCCAGTTTCTAAATTATCATACATAATCAATATTAGAAATTTCTTTATTCTAGAATGGTACATTTTTGCACATAAAATAGATCATTTCAGTGTTAAATCTTTAGTGCTTTGCAATACTAAAATGGATTCTTTGATTTCATTAAGAGACTTCGCAATAGTTTGTAATCATATAAATATCTTCTCTTCAATAAAATGTATATTTCTACATTCATCGGTTTTCAGAAACACAGCGTTATTGTTAGTTTGCTCAACCAGCGTATTCAAAATTTGCTAAATAATAAGTGTTACGAATGCATATGTTACTGTTTAAAGTATATACTATAATGTTTAATGTTATCTTTAATTATCATAATGTTCCTCAAAAGACGTCTTGTTAAACAGCACACTACCTTCACCACCAAGTTCCAAATTTGCCCAAGAATGTTTCAGAATTTTTAGCATTATCATATTCAATATTTTTCCAATGAAAGATTCACCAAATTCCGCTTCAATGTCTACTGCAGAATTATTGCTCAACTGTGTATATTACTTTCTTTGAGGCTGCCAGTGCTTTAGAAATACCATAAATATATTTTTCCATTTTACAGTAATCCTGATTACAAATAAAACGTAACTGGAACTGAGGCACATTGATACATGGGGCAAATTGATACATTCCCTCTACTGCTCACAGGATCATTATAGGAACTTTCACAGCAGCTCCAAAGGGTGATGTTAGTGTACACAAGTAGATGCAGAATGCCTTGGCACGTTTCAATAGTTTGATGAAATTGGTCGAAGGATTTATTGTTTCTGTAGGTCAAAAGTAAATTTGAGTTGTACAACTGAAGTGGTATTTTATAAATGTTCAGTATTTTCAACAGAAACGAATGCTGTCCCTGACATATAAACCTACCCTTTATCAGTTATAAATTCCTTATTGTAAGATAAATTATGAAGTGTTGGAATTGAGATTCCTTTTATTTATAATTGCTGTATGGGGTACATTGATACAGTCTCTGTCGGGGCACAAGTATCAGTCTGCCCCATGGTAGTTACAGACAACCTAAATCCTTTTCTAGTACATTTTGTTCAATACTTTTTATTATTTTTGTTTTTGCCGTACCCTCCTTAATCCAACCATTTTTCGCTAAAAGTTTCCAATATTAGTTTTTAATGAAGTGAAACACCTCTAATTTTTTTTTAAATTAGAATATTTTACAGCATTTTTGCAACCAAAAGAAATACAAAATTACACATCAGATAGTGCTGGTAGAACTAAAAAAAGGAAAAGGACAGCAGCCTGGTAAATCTCGAATTTATATGGATTCTCCAGAGAAAAAGGTATTTTCGACAAGATAAATGATAAATAAGAGAAACAGGCTGTAGAACAGCAAAGGATAATTATATTATAAATATAATTTTTAGTATAGTTATCCCTTATTTTCTGTTTATAAGCAGATTTATAAATAGAAAACCTGGTAATTTTTTCATATTTTCTAAGAAAGCAGATAATGATGGGATTGACGTGCCAGATATGACAAAGTTACCACAGCCAACATTCGGACAAGGAACAGACAGAATATCAGGTCATTAAACATTTAGTTTTGATTGCTATAATATCGCTTACTAATTAATTGTAAGTGATTTGAATTTCTATAAGCAAATATAAAAGCTTGCTAACAAATTTCCTATGAAAAATATGCATTAGGGTTATTTTGTTATCATTTTTCTCAAACGTATCAAAATGCAACATTAGGTGTATCAATCTGCTCCTGGGATGAGGTACATTGATACAAATGACATTTTAATTGTTTTTAATTGCATGCAAAAATATAATAAACAACGATTGTACAATTTTATAATATACTACACAAGTTTTGCTGACACCATACGGAAAAAAAATCTTGAAATTTCTACTTTCTGGTCACCAAAAAAATTCTTAGGAAAAAACTGTATCAATGTGCCCTACTTTCCCTTAAATAATGTCGCTGGAAGATTACTTGTTCTCCGCCTCTGACGATAAAATCTTCTTCACAAATATTTAACCTTTTTTTTTGGAGTTTCAGATCGCTCTATTTGAGTCAATGTGTCCTTGGGATTCTTTTTTTATGCAGATTCATAAATTTAACACTCCAGGTGATTTTATGAAATCATTTATTGACACCAAAACAATATTAATTCATTGTACACTTTTCTTAATTAGGAAAGCAGCAACTTCGGAATTCGTCCTAAAATATCTAAAACTTAGACACAAAAATAATACCACTACTTTTAATATTTATTTATTTATTATTTGTCAAAAACTAATTATGTGGTTATAAAATAACACCCACGTAATCATCTGAGGGTTAAAAACAATTAATCCACGAAACTGCATAAAACCAGAAAGACTTCACATCTTAAACTAACAAATAAAGAATTTTTATTTGAAGCAAATTTAATATAAGTTGGATTTAATTCATTAATTCAATTAAACACTTTTGTGCATTTGGCTCGTAATCCCTTAGGATTTTTTCTTAACAATTTCATAAAATTTGATTTTGACATCAATAATGTAAAGTAGAGAAATATTTGGTTATTCTCCTTGTATGTTTATTATAAATTTCGAGATAATTTTTTTCGCGAAATGTTTCGATGGGAAAGAAGCTTGCGATTGGCATAAGGTATTTTGAGTTAATAACACAACATTAATGTTCTACCGATTTTAACAGCTTATTTTTTTTCAATCAAATGTAGGATTTTATACAGCAACTTATTGACGATTTATGTAGAAAATATAATTAAACATATATCTATCCATAAACCGTTGTGTCGTGATTTCTTGACCAAATAGGTGGGAAGTAACTGCATGAAAAAGATAAAAACTATAAAATAAGATGGAATAATTAGTTACAAATCGTCTAATTCTAAAAATACAAACTTTACAGCCCAAGAAATTGACAAATTGCATTCTATGTAAAATAAAATGTTCAATGTTTGTGAAAGTGAAAGAAAAAGGACGGAAGGGGGTGTGGGCAGACGTTAATTGTTTTTAAATAAATCAGTATATGTGTTTCCGTGTATGCATTCTAAGCTATAGAAAATGTCCATTTTTGTGAAAGCATAAGAAAAAAAAGGGAGAAGAAAATAGAATATCTAATCTTCGGCTTCTGTTTTCTTAAAAAAGGCTTGTAAATAGAAATATTGCACGATTTTACATGTTTTTAAATGTGATATTTTTAACATGTGACGTTTTTAATAACTCGAGTTTTATATATAAAATATTCTTGTTAACACTGTTTTCAATGCCTTGTAAATACATTTAAATCCGTAAATTCATACTAATGTAGATTATCACAGATCAGAATTTAAAATGTTACGTTATTTAAAATATGCTTCAATAAATTTGTATTTTCAATAAATTTGTATGTAATATCTCTGATAGATCCCTTATTAAATTATGTGTATGATTCATGCAGTTATATATCATTATCACCCTATTGGCAACAAAATTTATCTCTAACTACTGTTCGCAATACTTACATACTAAATACTTTTTTTCAATTTCCAGAATATAACTTGTAGTTTTCAGTTTAACTATAATTACTATGGGAATTTCCTTTTGTTTGGAGTCGTAATACTATCGTTAAAAATTTTTGAATCGTAAAATTGCATTAGAATTAAAACAACACTTTTAATAGCCTTTCAGTTAATCTCTCATTGTCAAAGTAATCGTTTGGAGATTAACAAAGATCGTCAGTTAAGTTAAAGATCACAAAATTAAACTTTAGAACTCAATTGGACGTAGGAATTTAATTGAAATCTGATTTTGAAAGTGTTGCAGTTAGAATTTCATAGCCAGTTTGATCTCATTTTATTCATAAGAAACTGAAATTGTTTTAACATTAATATATATATTAATGTTAAAATGTATTAATGTACATATATATATATATATATATATATATATTTTTTTTTAGGCATCAGACTAACTTAATCTATACATTTCAACAGTGAAAATAATGCACTCTTGTGCCTAAAAATACAAAAAAGTAAAAAATAAAACCTCTTCAGAATAAATTCCGCCAATGAAAGAATTTAACTGGGGTAATAATCCCAAGCAATGGCGTTATTACCCTAGTATACTTATTGTGCAGTTTATTTTAAACTACAAATTTCCTTGCAAACACATTCAAAATTTTCCACAACATTCTGAAAGTTCCTGACATACACTGCACGTTTATGTAATAAACAATGTATTTTTTAATAAATATATGGTTTCCACATCGCAGAATATGTTTCAAAAATTTTTGATCAGGCTTTGATTTTAGGCACTTCTAAGATCGATAAGGCATACAAATGAAAAAACTTAATTTTTGGCGGTTGTTTCGGTTTCAATTGACTCAAAGTACTTCTGTGCATAGCCCGTAGATGCCATATCCATGTTTCTTTCATAAACATGCCTAATATTAGCACATATTATTTATATATTAATTCATAAATGGTCTAGTTTCTTTAAAATATCAGCAATATATTCCAAAATTTTATAATCATTAAAAATTATAATTCCTTGTAAATTTCATTCCGATCTCAAAAGTATCTTTCCATTATAAATTCAAAAATTAAGTCACTGTTTTAATGTTACACAAAAGTGTGGGTTAACTTTTTTTTAAATGCATGATAATTTTATTATCAGAAATTTTACTATCTAAATGTGCATAATAATAATAATAATAATAATCAAATAACAATATTAAAAATGTTCCACGCTCTTTCAAAAAGTCAAAATATTAAAAATGGATACTTTCTAAAAGGTAATGTTTACAATCTCATAAAACAAATCGAAAAAAAACATTTGTAGGCAAACACTCTGGGAAAAAATGGGCGAGTCGTTTTTGTGGGTCATTCCACGTCAAATGAGCAAAAATTTAAAAAAAAGTCGTGGCCCCATGGTAACCGATTTTAATAAAATTCCATACACGGGTTTTATTTATATTCAAATAGAGCTCTGCAAAATATCTTGACAAAAATTAATTTATTTTAGCAGTTTTGGACTTTTAAAAAAATTGTGATGTAGAACGGCATGTGTGCAATCGTCCAATGTGTCAAGTTTAAAGCCCTGTATCTTGAAAAATATTTAACATAAATGAATTTGGCTTGCAATTTTATAACCTCTGAATAATTATCGTTTTATTTATTTAGCAATAGCAATATGGTAAGAACGTAATTATTTTAAATGGGTTGTTAAAATTGAAAATTTGTGAATTTTGAGAAAATTCAAAACATTATAAATATTTTAAAAAATGATAAAACAAGTGAGAAATTGGTGCATGATATAGTATTATATATGAAGATTGAATTCCCGAAGTTTGATAATTATCATTTAATTCCTTCATCTTCAAAAAACTTAGAAACTTTAAAAAAATTACAAAATCGTATTTTTTCCTCATATTTATGCTCGAATAATGAATAAAGAGCAGGTCCGTCCTTAACAATATTGCACAGACATAAAGATTAATAAGTCCAAAATATGCTCGAAAAATGTTAATAGTGCCTTTTGATTCCTAACATTGAAAAAAAAAATGATTTCAAAAAGATATTTTCACGCAAATTTTCCTTTGAATTAGCGCGCTTTTTTAAAAATATTGTACGATTTCAATTTAAAATAGTGCTGTCATCTATTGGATTTTAACAATACTAGATAATTAATCCTTTAATTCTCATTGCTTTTATTATAAGTCTGAAAGAAAAAAAGAAAAAAGAAAAGAAAAGAAGAAAAGGCGGGAAGTAGCATTTGAATATTTAAAATAGACACTTTTATCTTTGATATCAAGTAATTTGAAATGATATAAGAGATTTCGTTCATGACTAAAAGAGCAATAGAAATAATGCCTTTCCCGTCCTATTTTTCATAATTTATTTTTTTTCACATTAAGGAATAAAAAAGGCATATACGAAATTCTTGTGTTCAAAATATATACTTTTATCTAAATTGTCAAATAGTTTTGAAGTCATAACGCCTGTGCTAAAATTTTTATGAGCAAAAGAAATATTGAATTTTCTTCTTTAAATTTTCCTTTTCTATATTTTTTCTCAGTAAGGAATAAAAATTCAAATCCTAAATTACGCCAATCTCTTACTTAATATCCATTCTTATCTGAAAATAATTTATGATATAGTTTTTTTCATTCCTAACGCGAATAATACAGATTGGAATTTAAAGCATGTAAACAAGAACTCGATTTTGTATCAACTTTTAAAGTGAGTTTACATGCTTAAACAATCTGTCCTGTAATCTCTTATTTTGCATTTCTTCATAAATAAATATGTTGTACTCATAAGCCAATTTTCATTCAAATCTGTGATATGGCAGCCACAGCTAATTTGCTCGTTTCGCCTGGAATGACCCTTGTATAAGATGTGGTATTTTAAGGGTCATACCAAATGCATTAAAAAACTCTGAGCTTATTTCTATACCATCTTACCGTTCATCTGAAGTTTACTTTCTTTCTGAAATAAAGAACAATAAAACCAAAGATTTCAGAAAGTCGAATCAGATATTTTTCTTTTGATTTTTTTAATAAGTAATTTATGATTAATGTCATGACTTAAACGTTGCAGTTTTTCAAGCTATTTTGCTATCTTTCTGGGTTTAAACATGTTATAAGTTGTTCATCCAAGTTGTAAAATAAAACAAACAAATGTAAAGTTGAAATTTTGTAATTTTGCCGGTGAATTCACTTAAAATTTTTTGTGCTCATTTACTGGTAACAGTTATTCACTTATTTGTATTTTGTATCAATTCCTAAGAAGACACTCTTAGCATGCGTAACAAATAAAATATTATTTTAGTTACTTCTTTTTTATCATATTTAAACCAAAAATTCTATTTACTCTGTTCATCAATAGATACTGTTTATTAAAATATGATGAATCAATATCATTTAAAATGCGCTTAAGTGCTCATTTACTTACAAGACTACCGCACTATTAAATGTAAACTAGCCCCGAAAGATTTAAAACATTCTAAACCAGCCCTGAAAGATTCAAAACATTTCAACTAATGAAATTGTGTTATTTTCCAATGTAATATATACAATAGATTTTTTTTTTGTTTTTAGCTAAAAACAAAAATCCCTTTCTTTCTATCTGATAATTCGCACTGTTGTATATCATTCCTGAGACTAAGAAGTTTCTGTGTGTATAAAACAAAAAAGTTCGTACCTTTTTGATAGTTTGATATTCATAAAGCGTAACATAGGTAATATATTTTTCTTCAATACAGCAAAGACATGTAAAATCATATAATATTTAAGCAAAATCAAAGACGCAATGCAAGTAATTTAGGAAATAGTTACTAATAGTTCAATAGTTTAATAGTTTAATAGTTAATAGTTAATAATTGATAGTTACTCTTTTTGTTATTTTTACATTTATTGTGTTTTTTCTATTTATTTTTACCTTTTTTTATTAGTAGGGAGTGAGGTTACACTAAAATGTGACATATACTATATAAACAACAATATTGACCATTACCAGATTTTCTTCTGAAATCCATGAAAGCAGCAAGAGTTATTTACTGATGTGTTCATAAAACTCTCTTTGCATAGCAAAAAAAAAAAAAAAAAATCGTATGATAAAAAATAATCCATTTTCAGCAATATTTACTTGGTTTGAAGAATAAAATAGCTGCATTTTATGCCAGAGAGATTTTTGCGCTCAGCACTTTTCTCGAAGTTTCTTTTAGGCGGAATTTAAAAGATATATATATATATATATTATTGTTATAGCGTTCCGAAAAGTTATGAAAATGATTATTCGTCATCACACATGTGTGTAATAAAAAATTTACATAAAATTTATTATTACACAAAATTTTATTTCATATAAAGTTTATATTTAGTAATTAAATGACGATTGAATTTTTTTTTCGAAAGACGGGTTTTTCTGATATAGAAAATTTTGCATTAAAGAATTCTAATACACAGCAATTTATATACTGTAAAAAATAAGATACTTTTTTAGTGCAGAAAAATAGGCAATTGTTTTCTCCTAGTTTCCCAGATTCCCAAAAATGCCCAATTTGAATTAGAAATTCGAAAAATTAATTTTTGAATCCATCATTTTAAAAATACTTATACATTAATTATCGGGTATATACTTGTATGTGACGAATATTTGTGGGCCTTTTTTTATGAAAATGAAGTGTTTGGATTATACACGAGTCAAAGAAAATTTCCAGAATTGATATTATAAAATGAATAATTTGTAAACATAAAAAACATGTAAAATTAAATTATTATTTTATTCTTTTCCAATAAAAAATCACCATTTATCATTTATTTTAAATAAGCCATTATGAGAATTTTCAAGTAACACTTTGAAATCATTTTTTTAAATCAGTGAATCATGCCAAATATACTAAACATAGTCAGTGTCTTATTCATCATCATTGTCATTTTTTTTTTCAAATATAACATCATCCCCAGTTCCATCCAATTTATTAGTAATGCAACTTTTTTCGAAAAATTAAGCGATAGTTCCTTGTGGTAATTTGGAATGGTGTTAGTTGAATTACTTTTAATTTTTAATTTTTAAAAATCATATTTCATTTTTTTTACAACTTTGTATATTGCAGTATACTGTAAAATATATAAACAAACTCTTTCTTAATATAGAGTAAATTTTTATAACATCTTATACGAAAAACTAGCTTCTTACTTTAAGTACCCCATTCCGACCAGGTTTGCTCTATTATATTTGACTTAAATTTTTATTTTTTATACCCATTGTATGTTTAATATTCGCAATATTATAATAGAAGAAAAACAAACCTTTTAAATAGCAATATAAAATTAAAAAATGAAACTGGATGATGAATGAAAAAATAATGCGTAAAAAATAGATTGAGAAACATTCCCTACATATCCACTTGTAAGAAAACAGCGTTGCCTAATAAGTTAAAATTTTATATTAAATTCAGGCATGCGAAAACGCATAAAACCTTTAAAAATACAGAATTATGCTATTTCCATCTATAATCGGAAAATTATCCGAATCTTTTGAGCAGTTTTGTACATGATGTTTATATATCTGTGTCTATAATCTATATGAATAATGACGTTTAGTTTGGTAAAACAGAAATATATTCAGTGGCGGTCAAAATTTTCGGCCAGCCAAAATTTTTTAGTTAATATGTAAGTATATCCATATGAAGAGGAATCTCTAAGTGATATTTCTACATTTTATTGTCATAATATTTAGGAACTTATTTATGGAATAACATATAAATAACATATCAATAAATTTAATTGACAAAATTGAATGCAAAGGAAAACGCAGTTGATGAAAAGTGTCCGGCTACCTTCGCAAGTTAAAAAAAAATGATATTGTAATCAAAAATAGCAGTGATCAACAACATTTACAGTTAGAATTTTATCACTATACCTTTACTAATAAATACTGCAGCGCAACAGTTTTTACATTCATACAATCAACGGCTGAAGATCGTCTGTGGTAATTCTTCCACACTTCATGCAAATTTTTGGAAATTTTGGCTGAGTTGGAATATTTATAGTTCCGCACACGTTTGCCATCTTATTTCCATAGTTTTTTTTTTATTGGAATAATCTTGGGCATTTGAACTGTCCATTTCAAAAGCAGAATTTTTTTGTGCAAAATACATTGTTTATCAAACTTACATGCATTTGTTACGTCGTTATAATGTTAAAATCAATAGTTGCGACCACAATTTTTCCTCTAATAAGGGAGCAAATTTTCTTGCAAAATATTCTTATACATCGCATCATTCATCTTGCCGCGGATTTTAATAACAGACTGATACTTTTTGAAGAAAATACACTCCATACTATAACGCGTTCTCCGCCATGCTTCATTTTAGGAAAACATATGTCGAATCATATCTTTTATTGTTAAGTAATCGGATATAGTACGTGCCATCATTCCCAAAGACGTATGAAATTCTATTAATGGAAAAATAGAGCTTTTGTCCAGTTTTCACTTGACCAGATTTTGTGTTCCTTGGAAAATGCCAGCCGGTTACGTTGGTAATTTTTTTACCTCTGAAATTTTTTTAACACCGACTCTACCATAAAGTTCTGCATCATATCGGCATCTTGATACGGTAGACTGACTTATTTCAGCAATATTTTCATTCCGTAAATCGCAAAATACTTCAACGTAACAACAATACGCATTTTTGTGTGGGTCCTCAACTTTTTTTCCCCTGATAATTCACTGCACAAAAATATTGATTTTCCGGGGTCTTCCGGACGTCAGATAAAATATGCTTTTTTAAAAAAATACTAACCGACTTCAAAAAAAGCGCTAAAAAGAATTAAATAATTATTTAAAATTCTCTAATGACAAAATGTTACCGAATAGCTAAAAATCTGAAATCATGTGTCGCGGCATAAAAATGATAAATTTAATTAGTACAATCTAATATCCACCAAACATGGATTTTCGAGAGAATATTTTTTACAAGAGATGAATTTTCCGATTTATCATTTAATATACGGATATATACATTTAAAAAGTAATCAATTATTTTTTGAAGTTCGGTGCAAAACTACTTCCATTGATAACGATTAAGCAACGAATTTCCTGAAGAAATATGTTATTTTTTTTAGATTTTGTATCATCTTTCCCATCATCACTTTATTCATACCACAAGGAAAAATATATTCACAGTTCTTACTATTTTTAAAGTAGTTTTGCACCGAACTTCAAAAAGTAATTGATTACTTTTTAAATGTATATATCCGTATATTAAATGATAAATCTGAAAATTCATCTCTTGTAAAAAATATTCTCTCGAAAATCCATGTTTGGTGGATATTAGATTGTACTAATTAAATTTATCATTTTTATGCCGACACATGATTTCAGATTTTTAGCTATTCGGTAACATTTTGTCATTAGAGAATTTTAAATAATTATTTAATTCTTTTTAGCGCTTTTTTTGAAGTCGGTTAGTATTTTTTTAAAAAAGCATATTTTATTTCCTTCTTTTTAGTTGTTAATACAGTAATACATAACTAGACTAATTTCAATCTATGTTGAATGAATATATGAATTCAATATATGTATGAAATAAATAATTTCTAATACAAATTATTGTTCACCAAAATTATTTACTAAAAATACATAGTTTTTAATAAATATTTAATTTTTATTAGAAATATGGTTTTTAGGATGTAATATTTGTAATATAGTAGTAGATTAAAAACATAAATTGCATTTATAACAGTCTACATTCAAGAATATATTTTAGTAGATTTATCTTGAGAAAAAAAGAAACGCAGAATACAAAGTAATCTTTGAATTGAATCATAACGGATTTTAAAAATTGATTCAGAATTCTACAGTATTTTTTCCAATAGACCATCACATGTTTCCTCAAGTAGAGTGACAAGACTCTAGCGGGAGTCCGTGCAGGCTACTCTCGTAACCAGAGATTAAACAGCTCCGGTTAAGAAAAATAAAACCATATGAGTAATGACGTAACAGGAATGTCACATGCGAGAAATATTTTTATTTATTTATTTTTATTTTTCGTTTGTTTATTTATTTGTTCATTGTGTTAAACATTTTTTAACATGTAATTTTGATAGTTTATTATTTTTTAACATCCTTTAAGAAATTTTACCGAAATAAAACAATACCGAAATAAACAACCTACACTTCTGTTTACTATCACAACAACAGCTGACTAGCGCAAGGCACACTGGGAAAATAAAATATCGCTGATGTTGACAAACCCTGGTAACGAGAGTGCCTTGCACGATAGTTAGGACTCTCGCTAGAGTCTATAAGTACAGTGTCTCTATATGAATGCTGTGGCATACGATACTCACACTATGTTTAGATAACGTGTTTGCCTACACTGTTAAAAATCTGACCCATTTACTGCAGCATCACTCCACGGCTTTTATAGAAAACGGTTACTTTACTGTGTTATGGAGCATTCTTATTGGTCATAAAAGAGATATTAAAGAAAAGCTGTAGAGGGACGCTGCAGCATATTGATCAAATTTTTAAATGTGTAAACTACACTATTAAAAATGGAGGATATTCCAAATCTGAGTTCGAGGCTGTAAAAAATCACGTGGTACCGGTAATTTACCCAAAGAACTTCTGACTGACAAAAAAGGAGGCTACTACTGCTGTCCCCATGAGCTGTGCCATTGACTGGTTGGTGATTTATATTGCGTCTAACGGAGCTTTCTCACCTTTAAGCTAGAAGTTTTTGCCTTGACCATGTGTTCATGACATAGATAGAATATCTTCCATTTTACTCGTTTGCTGCATCATCACACCACCGCTTTTATAGAAAACGATTATTTCACCCTATTATGGAGCATTCTCATGGGTTAAAAGAGAGATATTCTATAAAAGTGGGGGAGTGACGATGCAGCACAGGTTCAAATGGAGGATATTCCACTACGTCATGATCACATGGTCAAGGCAAAAACTTCTAGCGTAAAGATGAGAAAGTTTTGTTAGACGCAATGTAAATCTCCAACCAGACGCAATCCAACCAGTCAATGGTACAGCTCATGGGGACAGCAGTAGCAGCCTCCTTTTTTATCAGTTAGAAGTTCTTTGGGTAAACTACTAGTACCACGTGATTTTTTACAGCCTCGAACACAGATTTGCAATATCCTCCGTTTTTTACAGTGTAACCTGTAAGGCAAGCCTAAGCTTTTTCTATTCCAGAATGTGGCGTTACTCGCTTGAACAAATTCGTTTACACTACAACGTCTAGAATATATCGTGTAAAAATCTGCTATCCAGACAGTGATAAAAAATTGTATCCTTTAAATGTGCAACGATGGTACTGAAATCTAAAATATCGATCGCAGCAACACCTGTTGGATTTTCTAATGCATCACTGTTAAAAATTTGACCCATTTGCTACAGCATCACTCCACAGCTTTTATAGAATATCTCCTTTATGACCAATAAGAATGTTCCATAACACAGTAAACTAACCGTTTTCTATAAAAGCAGTGGAGTGATGCTGCGGTAAATGGGTCAAATTTTTAACAGTGATTGTCTAGATTAGCAAAAGTTTTGCAGTTTTAGAAAAAAAACAGCAGATGTCACTGTTATCTTTAGATTCCATCAGCATCGTTGCATATTTAAGGGATACAATACTTTAGCGCCTTCTTAAGTACTACTGAGGTAGCCGATTTCAACACTATATATTTTTGATGCTACAGTTTACACGAGTGGTAAATTCACTCTTTAAAATTTGATTCTTTAGCTGCATCATCACTCCACCGCTTTTATATAAAAGAATTACTTCAGCCTATTATCGAGCATTCTTATGGGTCAAAAGAGAGATATTCTATAAAAGCGGGGGACTGACGATGCAGCAAAAGGATAACATTTTTTACAGTGTTGTTGAAAATTTGAAACTTTTGCTGCATCGTCATTCCATCGCTTTGATAGAATATCTCTATTTTGACCAATGATAATCCTCCATAATACATTTAAGTAATCGTTTTCTATATAAGCGGGGAGTGACGATGCAACAAAATTTTCAAACTTTTAACAGTGTAGTCATTAGCTTGGCTATAATAATTGGCTCGTGAAGATAACTGGCGATTGCCATTTGTTCAAAATCATATCAACAATCAATTATCATACCTCATATGCCGCCATTCTGTCTTTCTATATGAGTGTACTTTAACGGTCGATTTTCAGGTATTCGATATCTGCTTTTGGTGTCGGTTATGATCGACATGGTCTTTTCAGTTTGGTGGATGTGAGCACATGTGGAGTCAAATTTTCTTACTTTGGAAAGACCTCGAATCTCTGTAAGAGTAACACAGGGCATGTTCAGCGCAACTTAACGAAATGACCAATGTTACCGACCGATTGTAGGGCAGCACGAAAGCGAATTGTGGCACCAATGAAAACTATCCTGCTGAATTGTAGCTGACGTCACAATTCGTCCTGATTGTCATTTCGTACTGCTCTACAATCGGTTGGTAATATTGGTCATTTTGGTGGCTTTTCCATACCTACTTCCTTTGGTATCGGTATGTGCCTTCTGGTTTTGTTAATAACAGAACTTGACCGGAATCCAAATAGATTTCCCACTGTTATCGAAATCAGAAATTTATCATCATTTCTGTTATCGCCCAATCAAAATCCAGCATTTTTGCTAAATATTTGCTATTTTAAGTAGGTACTCTATTTAAAATCTGCCTGAAAAATGAACGCTTTTAATTGGATGATTGCTTCAAAAAGAAT
Organism: Maratus speculifer; assembly: GCA_964019185.1. Taxonomy (NCBI): domain Eukaryota; kingdom Metazoa; phylum Arthropoda; class Arachnida; order Araneae; family Salticidae; genus Maratus; species Maratus speculifer. The sequence continues at coordinate 210,215,132 of OZ025297.1, read as the reverse complement.
TTGAATTTTAAAGTTTTTGTTTTTAAAAAAGTTCTAATCATCCGAATTTAATGAAATTAAAATGGGACCATATGGGCATCCTATGCTTTCAATCAAAAAAAGAATTATCAAAATCGATTCATATTGAAAGAAGTTATGAGTGAACAACAAATACATACAGGTCGAAATCATAACCTCCTCTTTGAAGTCGGTTAAAAATCCTCAAAGTCACGGCCATCTTTATATAATGTTTCAATATCGTTTACTGTCGGTTTGCTGATCGATAGCTTTGCCGCAATATCTCGAGAAGTTTGGCCATTTAGGAAAAAACTAATCATTCATTTACGAACAATAGTTGTTGAACTTTTCATTTTTGTATCTAAACTATGCTATTCTCTTTGATTCATTCACAAACACGACCTTAAAACACTTTACCGATAGAAAAAACTAAGGAATCATGAGTTTCCGGAAAATTTTGCACACATGAATTTCGAATTTTGCCCCTTTCCATGAAGTGTCTCCAGTATCCAATCAAAATGATGACCTGGTCAGTGGACATTCACATATGCCTGATCACCCATCCGAGGCACCAACCAAAATATGGCATCGGTGTGTTACCCCTCGGAGGAAAAACAACCCCTGTCAGCACCAGACAAATCAATACAAAGACAAAAGGCTCGAACTACTGGCCCTAAAAAATACAAAATAGAATAAAAGAGAAAGACGTGCCCTAGCACGAAGTAATAATTATAAGCAACTTAGAAAATCTAATAAACAATTTTTTTTCTTTTTCTTTTCCTTACTCTTTTTTCCCTTTTCACTGTCTCTCTCTCTCTCTCTTTTTTTTCTTTTTCTTTTTTCCTTTTTTTTTCAAGGCATTTTACATACATAAAGGTCTATAAATTTGATTTTCGTATATACAGAGAACACATTGTAAATTCAGATATGTTACAAAATACAATAATTTGGCAGCTAAATGAAATATATAAAAAAAAAAAAAAAAAAAAAAAAAAAAAAACAAAAAAAAAAACAATGATGCACACAGTGCGAAAACAAACAAGAAATTACATAAGCGAGCGAAAAGTACTGTGCATGTATATATATAAAACTTTAAAAATAATTAAAGTGTCTACAATTAAATCTGAAAAATGTACAATCAAAGCTGAAAACTGTCCTAATAACTAAAAGGATGTCTGAAAAAGTTAAATAAATGTCCAAGTCGATCAGGCTCTGTAGAAGGTAATAGTTCGGGGTAGTTTTATACCATGCTATATATTAAAATACCATCAGAGCAAAAACAGAAACAGTCCATGAAATTTTACTAAAAAGTGTATTTAATAAACGAATAGTTCCTGTTAAGTTCATTGTAAATGTCACACAAATTTCGGTAATTCGAACGAGACATTACTACATTTCTGATGTTTCATTCAAGAGAACGATTTTTAATGTAAATAAAAGAAAATGGCACAACTTGGCATCTATCAAAGAGAAAGTGTCGAACATCTCCACGAATACCGCAGATACATTTATCAGAACTCCGTTTACCAATTTTATGTAAATGAGCTGGAAAAGCACCATGCGTCGAGATAAAATAAGCGCAAACTTGGGAATAACATAAAAAATCCTTATTGACTTGTTTAAAAATGCCATAGGTATCTCTACCCTTCGTACTGTTAGTCCATTGATATTGCCAGTCCTGCATACATTTATTCTTGAAGTGATATTTTAATTTACTGATTGGAATAGGTATGTCCACTATTTTGTCATAGATATTTTCCTCTATTACGGATTTAGCCAAATAATCAGCACGCTCGTTACCTTTAATCCCAACATGTGCCTTGACCCAGCCTAGATGTACTGTCTTATTTTGTAAAAGTCGCAATTTCGTAAAAATGTCAAACAAAAGGTAATTGTCGGGAAACAGACATTTAATCGAAGAAACTGAAGAAAGACTATCCGTATAAATATAATAATGATTAAAGTTACTTTGTTGACACCAATGCAATGCTTCAGAAATTGCCACAAGCTCAGCTTGATATATAGAGTTTAAAATATTTAATTTGATTCTAAGCTCATAAATTATCTCATTTCTTTGAAACACAGTAAATGCTGCTCCCACACCTCCAGGCATCTTGGAGCCGTCTGTAAATATAATTGGATGTTTATTAGCTGGCACTGAATGAATTATTGGATTAATAAAATTTATATGGTGATTCTCATAAAAATTCGGATAATAATAGGATGGAATTTTCTTCATTACTGTACTAGACGTAGCCACCATTCCATCAAATGAAATTGATTCATCACCTCAGATAGTTGCAAAATAATGTGCTGAGTTTGACAGTTCAAGAGCAATTGGTATGATACCATCTAAGACGCACAAGGCCTCTGTTGAAATTGTGCGATAAGTTCTAATTATTGTCAAAAGGCAGACACGTTGGCATGAAGACAAACGACTCAAGCCAGGAGACTTTAGATCGGAATACCATATCTCATGCCCGTAAGAGATCTGCTTTTTTTAAAACCGTATGATACCAAATTTTTAAAAAATTTAGTGAAATTCCCATATCTCTAATTCTAGTTTTTCGAATATTACAAATGAAAGAAGTAACTTTAGTACGTACCATATCTAAGTGGTCTACCCAACTAAACGTACTATCTAAAAGAAAACCTAAGTACAGCATATTATCTCTCACCGGAATACTCAGATTATTATGTTTGAATATTGGTCTTCTCTTCTTCATGGTGTATTTGCCAAACAACATAGCGACAGTTTTTGTATTATTTAATTCTAGATTGTGATTTCGACATACTGACGTAAAATCTTGCACACATCTATTAACTCTATTCTCCAACATCGATCTAGTGTTTGCACCCTCTACCACTACTGAGTCGTCAGCATATGAAATCAAATTTATCGACAGAACTTTACTCCGTTTTAGCAACCTCTCCGCAACTACTGTCCAAATTAATGGTCCCAAACAGGAACCCTGTGGGCAATCAAAAAATAATCGGAACCAGCGAATTCCGTCAATAAACTTAAAACCTATAAGCCGATTAGAAATATAGTTTTTAAACACATCCTTTAAGTAATCATAAATAGGTAAATTATTAATAATATCTGCCGTTAAATTCCAATCCAGACAATCAAATGCTCCAGAAATGTCAAACGAAACTGCTACACAATACTTAAATGTAGCAAGACCATCTTTAATTTTCTTCCTTAATACTGAGAGAGCTGTCAATGTGCTTTTCCCCTCACCGAATCCGTATTGATCATCGTCTAAATATGATGTTGCCTCTAGCATTGTCATTATTCTAATTTTTAATAGTCTCTCATAAACCTTACCCATAATCGGGAGCAATGTTATTGGTCTGTATGAACTTGAGGAACCTTCAGGTTTATTACGTTTTTTAAAGAAAATGACAATTCCTTTCTTTAAAAAACGAAAGGAACATTCACATATGCCTGATCACCCATCCGAGGCACCAACCAAAATATGGCATAGGTGTGTTACCCCTCGGAGGAAAACAACCCCTGCCAGCACCAGACAAATCAATACAAAGACAAAAAGCTCGAACTACTGGTCCTAAAAAATACAAAATAGAATAAAAGAGAAAGACGTGCCCTAGCACGAAGTAATAATTATAAGCAACTTAGAAAATCTAATAAACAATCTTTTTTTTTTCTTTCCCCTTTTCCTTACTCTTTTTTCCCTTTTCTCTGTCTCTCTCTCTTTTTTTTTCTTTTTTTTCCTCCTTTTTTTTTTCCTTTTTTCAAGGCATTTTACATACATAAAGGTCTAGAAATTTGATTTTCGTATATACAGAGAACACATTGTAAATTCAGATATGTTACAAAATACAATAATCTGGCAGCTAAATGAAATGAAAAAAAAAAAAAAAAACAATGATGCACACAGTGCGAAAACAAACATGAAATTACATAAGCGAGCGAAAAGTACTGTGCATGTATATATATAAAACTTAAAAAATTATTAAAGTGTCTACAATTAAATCTGAAAAATGTACAATCAAAGCTGAAAACTGTCCTAATAACTAAAAGGATGTCTGAAAAAGTTAAATAAATGTCCAAGTCGATCAGGCTCTGTAGAAGGTAATAGTTCGGGGTAGTTTTATACCATGCTATATATTAAAATAACATCAGAGCAAAAACAGAAACAGTCCATGAAATTTTACTCAAAAAGTGTATTTAATAAACGAATAGTTCCTGTTAAGTTCATTGTAAATGTCACACAAATTTCGGTAATTCGAACGAGACATTACTACATTTCTGATGTTTCATTCAAGAGAACGATTTTTAATGTAAATAAAAGAAAATGGCACAACTTGGCATCTATCAAAGAGAAAGTGTCGAACATCTCCACGAATACCGCAGATACATTTATCAGAACTCCGTTTACCAATTTTATGTAAATGAGCTGGAAAAGCACCATGCGTCGAGATAAAATAAGCGCAAACTTGGGAATAACATAAAAAATCCTTATTGACTTGTTTAAAAATGCCATAGGTATCTCTACCCTTCGTACTGATAGTCCATTGATATTGCCAGTCCTGCATACATTTATTCTTGAAGTGATATTTTAATTTACTGATTGGAATAGGTATGTCCACTATTTTGTCATAGATATTTTCCTCTATTACGGATTTAGCCAAATAATCAGCACGCTCGTTACCTTTAATCCCAACATGTGCCTTGACCCAGCCTAGATGTACTGTCTTATTTTGTAAAAGTCGCAATTTCGTAAAAATGTCAAACAAAAGGTAATTGTCGGGAAACAGACATTTAATCGAAGAAACTGAAGAAAGACTATCCGTATAAATATAATAATGATTAAAGTTACTTTGTTGACACCAATGCAATGCTTCAGAAATTGCCACAAGCTCAGCTTGATATATAGAGTTTAAAATATTTAATTTGATTCTAAGCTCATAAATTATCTCATTTCTTTGAAACACAGTAAATGCTGCTCCCACACCTCCAGGCATCTTGGAGCCGTCTGTAAATATAATTGGATGTTTATTAGCTGGCACTGAATGAATTATTGGATTAATAAAATTTATATGGTGATTCTCATAAAAATTCGGATAATAATAGGATGGAATTTTCTTCATTACTGTACTAGACGTAGCCACCATTCCATCAAATGAAATTGATTCATCACCTCAGATAGTTGCAAAATAATGTGCTGAGTTTGACAGTTCAAGAGCAATTGGTATGATACCATCTAAGACGCACAAGGCCTCTGTTGAAATTGTGCGATAAGTTCTAATTATTGTCAAAAGGCAGACACGTTGGCATGAAGACAAACGACTCAAGCCAGGAGACTTTAGATCGGAATACCATATCTCATGCCCGTAAGAGATCTGCTTTTTTTAAAACCGTATGATACCAAATTTTTAAAAAATTTAGTGAAATTCCCATATCTCTAATTCTAGTTTTTCGAATATTACAAGTGAAAGAAGTAACTTTAGTACGTACCATATCTAAGTGGTCTACCCAACTAAACGTACTATCTAAAAGAAAACCTAAGTACAGCATATTATCTCTCACCGGAATACTCAGATTATTATGTTTGAATATTGGTCTTCTCTTCTTCATGGTGTATTTGCCAAACAACATAGCGACAGTTTTTGTATTATTTAATTCTAGATTGTGATTTCGACATACTGACGTAAAATCTTGCACACATCTATTAACTCTATTCTCCAACATCGATCTAGTGTTTGCACCCTCTACCACTACTGAGTCGTCAGCATATGAAATCAAATTTATTGACAGAACTTTACTCCGTTTTAGCAACCTGTCCGCAACTACTGTCCAAATTAATGGTCCCAAACAGGAACCCTGTGGGCAACCAAAAAATAATCGGAACCAGCGAATTCTGTTAATAAACTTAAAACCTATAAGCCGATTAGAAATATAGTTTTTAAACACATCCTTTAAGTAATCATAAATAGGTAAATTATTTATAATATCTGCCGTTAAATTCCAATCCAGACAATCAAATGCTCCAGAAATGTCAAACGAAATTGCTACACAATACTTAAATGTAGCAAGACCATCTTTAATTTTCTTCATTAATACTGAGAGAGCTGTCAATGTGCTTTTCCCCTCGCGGAGTCCGTATTGATCATCGTCTAAATATGATGCTGCCTCTAGCATTCTCATTATTCTAATTTTTAATAGTCTCTCATAAACCTTACCCATAATCGGGAGCAATGTTATTGGTCTGTATGAACTTGAGGAACCTTCAGGTTTATTGCGTTTTTTAAAGAAAATGACAATTCCTTTCTTCCAGCAACGTGGGAAATGAGCAAACCTAAGACATGTATTAAATAGTAAAAGCATTAAAGAGTAATATTTATTGCAAAGATTCTTTACTATCAAAGCATCCACATCATCGTAACCCGGTGATTTATTATTATGTTGTTTAATAAGAACAGTTCTTAATTCGCGTCTAATAAAAGGACGGAAATCATCATGATATTTATAATCTGTATTGCTTATGAACTCATGAATATTATCAGGAACAGCATTTATCTTGAAATGATCTGACATTAATTGGCTTGCTATATCGTCATAAGTATCAAATACTGTAGAATTTTCCAGTGTTGTAAACATCATATCCTGGTAGTTAAATTTTTTGCCAGATACAAATTTAAAGATATTGCCATATGCATCGTCTGTACGTTGACAGAAACTTAACCATCTTTTTTGCTTGGTATGCCTAATACGTCTTTTATATTCTCTTCTAGCCGTTAAATAGGCATCTCTGTACTGCTCGTTGCCTAGATTTTTTCTGTATCTTTTATAGAGAGCGTTTACTTTATTTCTATGTATTTTTAACTCTGGAGTAAACCAAGTTGTAGATGGCTTATGAGATAAGACACCGCGTCTAAAAGACTTGTTCATGACACTGATAAGATAGTCATTGAAATTTTGCAGCCAATCCTCCAAGGAATCTTGATCAAAAACCCTTTGAAGATATGTATATAATAGATCATGTTTTTCATCAAAATACTTGTTGAACTTATTCATTGATTTATTCTTAGTCTTGAAACGAGTAAAAAGCCTTTGTAATGGATTCATCCTCAAGGAAAACACCAGATATCTATGATCACTGAATGAAAAACTTTATCGTCAACTTTCCAGTCCACTAGGTGTGGGAGAATATCAATACCAGCTAATGTGATGTCAGGTCTACCCTTTCTCTCGTTTTGGACAAAAGAGTGAGGTGCATCTGCTGCGTTCAGCATACGAAGATTGCTCATCATTAAGTACTCCAGGAAGACATCCGTTCTATCATTCTCACGTGGATATCCGAGTGTAAGAATTGGAACATTAAAGTCTCCTCCGATAATCATGCAGGAACAGTTCTGATAGTAATTATACCAAGATGAGAGATCCTCCTCCAAATCACTCGAAGGCGCCGAATAGATGGATCCAATTATCAATGGGCCTTGCTGTAGAGTAACCGTTATAAAAATTGAATTGTTTGAAGAGAAACCTTTCACATACGCAAAAGCATCATTTGTGCATAAAATCATCGCTGTAGATGAAATAGAAGAAAAACAGATCCACCCAGGAGGAAGACCGACAAAATTGCCATCTATTACATAAGGATCCCGGCAAAGGAAAAAATGGACCCCATTACTCTCCGCGTAACACGCCAAAGCGTCATTAGCGTCTGAGCAATGGTTAAGATTTATCTGTACAAAAACTAAATCCTCTACACCGACCTGAACAGACGAGACAACCGTTATAATCTTTTGGAAAGCAAATCGTTACGATAGGAAATGAAGCTAGGGCACTCGCGACTATCAGATCGGTGTGTAGCATCTGTAACATCATCCTTTTGTAAACAATTAGCACAAGTCTCTGTTTCCACTGTGCAATCTCTCAGACTATGTCCTCCCGCACACTTGCTACATTTCTGATCTTGATCACACTTAATCGCCGAGTGCCCAAAGGCTTGGCAACGGAAACAACGAACTATAGGAATAAAACCCACTACACGATATCTCTCCAAGTTGATACATAAACGTCTGCGCAATAACAAAAATTTCGAGCTCTCCTCATCCACATCCAAAATCCAGTTCACACGACCCATTTTGGTTGCATACCGTCTGATTATTTCTACATCAAAACTCTTATTTAGACCACTATCCAAAAGAGCCCTCTCAACCGATTCCACCACATCCACTCCTTCTACTTCCTTGTCTACACTTAAGACCAAGACTTTTTGCCGTCGACGCCTAGGAACTGTAACAGTAATTCTTTCTTTAATAGTGTCTGTATTCTCTACTACATTCTTTAACTTTTCTGAATCCGATTTTGATGAAACCTTTAAAATGAGCTGGCCTGCCTTTGTTGACATTACGTCTACCGGAGTAGGCACATCCTTAACATCCTTCCAGAGTTTCCTAAGGTCATTCTTAACATCGGTCACCGTTTCTCCCTCTTTTGGAGTTATCATTACAGTAAAACCCAGGTCACGTGTCACAGTCTTCTTCTTCGATGCCGGAATTTCCGACACTATCGAAGTATCCTGAGCACCAGAGAATCTTCTAACTAATGCCTCATAAGCTTTGCTGTCCGTCACCATTGTTCTCACCTTCGTCTCATTTGCCACACTCTCCCTATGGGCTTTCACCAAACGCAGGTTAACGTAGTCAAAGCACTTCTTGACCATTTGCAAAATCTCTATTGTCACTTTATTAGAACCACCACTCTTCTGCTTTTGAGCATCTAACGTGTCATAAATAAGAACATTGACTTTCTGAATTGCTGCTGGGTAATCCTCTTCCACCAACTCCTCAAAAAATTTGTCCAACTTATTCATAGTAGCTTTCTGTAAATCAAGTAACCAAAAAATATCGCAAAATTCCTCCCTAATAAAAGAACAGCAATCCAAACACAAAATACTCAGAATCCAAACTCACAAGTCAATCCCAGTGACCACCGCAATGCCTGAACATAAATATATGATCCCTCCTCATAAGGTGGAAATCCAACAAATAGAAAATACAAAAGCTATAACTATCGCAAAAGAAAAAAAAAATCAAACACCGTAAAGATTAAACTAAGTAAAATACCGCAACCTGCGAACTTGATATACCAGCAAAAGGATACTATCCTCTGACACAAGACAAAGTTCAACAATCAGCTACAACTCAATGCCTTAAAAATTATCCTCTAACACGTGACACAAAACTATGAACAACGGAAAATTCAAATTATCCTTTTACACGTGACATAACTCAATAAGCAAGCAATAAAATATTCAACTAAAACAACCCCAAGCACAAGTCAAATAAAATAAACAGTAGTTAAACACAGCTATGGAAACCTAGCAACAGAATGACAGCCAGGTGCAACTCCAAATCAAAGCCACAAAAGAGGAACACTCCACAAAGGTCAATCTCCTCCGAGAAAAATAAACTTCAGTCCAGAAGAAGCAAAGTTACTCAACTCTACTAATTTTCAAGATGGCGATGTAAACAAAGATGTGCCAAACGCCCACCGGAAAAATGTTAAACAATATAAAGAGGAAATAATTAACATACAGACGTACAACTAATATGAAAAGAAAGACGAAAGCCAAGGTAAAGATTACTTTTAAAATATTTTGTAAAAATATACTAAAAATATGTTAAATTGAGAGAGAGAAAATAAAAATTAAACTGAAGCCGTCACCATGGAAACGAGTTTCGGCGGCAACCGGAAAATTTCAAAGTTTTTAAAACTCTGAATAATTCAAAACAATTGACAGATAATATATTATATGAAAGGAAAACACACAAATGAATACTTTGCATATGCTAATAAGTATAAATAATTATATTTACCAGAATTATAATACTTTAAACCAGAGCACTAGAAAACACGTCCGACACATATGGCCGACAAGCAGATCATATGCCTAACTTTTGAAGCAATTAAGCTTCTTCGTCGTTGAAATCTTCTGGTATGTAAATCAAGGAAACTAACAGGCCGGAAACTTTTGTCCGCCAATGTATACATATATATATATGTGTGTCCTCTGGTTGGCTATTTCGATTCCGCTGTTTCCTCTAATAAGGGTAATTGTATAAGAATACTTTTTGAAGTCTTGTGTATGAGATATAGAATTTATATAAAATGCATAAAATGAAAAACAGAATTCCATTTAAAAAGAAATTCTTAAACTGAGAACATACTTCTAGCAATTATTACTTAAAGACAGTAGTATAACGGTACTATAACAGTACTATAACAGTACTATTCGTGTGTCCTGGGTAACGACAAATGATATTAATGTCCTATTCTATCAGATTCATCTTGTAGTAATTTTAAAACGCGTAGTCTCTTAACATTTTCCGCAAACTAATTTTCCCTACATACAATAATGTAATAAAATACTTCTGAGTATCACTGTAAATGAAATATTAATCCCACATACTTTATGTTTTCTACCAAAAGCGCCTTGTAACCCTAAATTAGATTTATCAATAGCATGAAAATATACATGGAAGTATATTTACGGGAGTTAGAACGTTGGCTGATGGATAGATAACCTGGATGCATAAAGCCTTTAAACAAGGTTTGAAACGGTCAAAAAGAAAATGTTTTTAAAAACTGAATCACAACTGTTACGCGTTAAAAAATACGTCGGTAATTACAAGGCAAGCGTAGCAAATGTGGCGCGCTTGTATTATATCTAAGTTAGAAAAATATTTAGATCTTAAAGTAATATTAAACAGTACTTCGGATACAGTGTAGTGGCCAAAATTTTTTATGTCGTACCATAAATAGTACTTGCTTTTTATTTTACAGAAAGTAACTTGTAGTAAATTTTAGCAACGTATATCAATTTCATAAAGTATGCAGTAGATTACAATATATTGTTACCCGTCATACCATTATTTAATGGAAAACTTTTGCATGGCTCTGCAAATTAATAACATATTTTCTATGTTATTATATTTCAATTTTATTATGTTCGAAAGAATGTAACATTATTTAAATACACTTGAAAATATTGTTTCACATTGAGCTGAATTTTTGTAACTGAGCCGTAGCTGAATAATTTTGATTGTCCGCCTCATTAAACTGTATATCCGAGTTTCATAAAATTTGAAATGACTCAACAAAAAGGTGTATCAACTGTGTGTTTCCCATAATTCATTTTGGAATTTTATACTCATATTTCTATATGTGGGCAGACAGACAGACGGATAGATGAGCGGGCGGATTGAACTACTAGTATGGAATTTACGTATTTACATAATTATGAATGCACATAAAAAAGAATGAATAAATAAATAACTAAAATTAAACTCGTGCAAAAATAAAAGAATTTTTATGAAGTATTTTTTCTTCAGTTTATGAAAAGTATATTTAGATACGACGACAACCATATTGCAAAAATTTTGTCATCCAAATCTTTTAAAACTCCTGAAGCTTATTAGTCATACCAATATATGAAAAGGGATATAGTAAATAATGAATATTCTTAAATTGATAATATCTATTTTGTCTCATGTGTTCCAGATACATACAATTTATAAATGGCACATGTATGTAAATATTTAATTTTTTTTTGATAAATAAAAATAAAAGAAGCTTGAAATAAAATGTCTATTGCAAGTGAGAGTATATAAAACAATTCGGAAATTGCAGTCCCCCTAAAATGTTACAATCATATTCTCATTTTCCTGACATGCCACACTGTGATGAGTGCAAAGTAAAGGGCCTTCTGCTATGGTGTACAAATATATTTTTATAGTTGTTTAAATTTCTAATTAATATCTATACCTTATAAAGCCTATGTAAGATTTAAATAACAAATTTTATACTTTACAAGTATTTTTTCATAATTAAAATATGATTGTCACTATCCTGACTTACACATTTAAGTACTTTTTTAGGTATAATGATGTCGTTGAAGAGTTATTATTGTAATTTTTTATTGACATAGTTCAAGACAAAAATAGTAAACTTATAGCTAGCAAAAATATCTTTCAGATATTTCTTTTAAAAATAATAAAGTTAAATAAATATTTGCAAAAATTCAATATATTTTATTATGTCATTTTCCCAGCTTCCTCAAATTAACAAGTAAAACTGAATATTACGTTGAATTTAATCTTCTATATAAAAAATATTATTCTTTAAAAATATTAAAATGTTAGCCCAAAAATATAAAAGATGTTTCAGAATGAATTTGCCATTACTATTGTTTTCATTTTGATATTTTAACTTTTTATTATTTATTTATTACGTTGAACAACTAAAAGTCGTTTTACATTATATTTATTTTATTTTATTTTATTTTATTTTATTTTATTTATCTATTTATTTACATTTTGAGGTTAAAGATATTTTTTGGTACTACTTGGTTATCCCTTCGACTATTTTCGCCAAATTATACAAATCGCCATACTATTCGCCAAATTTAACAAAATTGACTTAATTTTTTATTAATATAACAAATTAACGAATAAATTAATAAAACGTTAAAAAGAATACAAATAAAACTTCATATTAAAAATCAATTCATGGTGTTATAAACACGTGATACGCGTTCAGTATTACGTGACTGTGACATATTTGATCATCATAATTGGCATTTAATCTTTTACTTTGGCGGTAGATTTTTGGTCAACGAGATAACCAAGTAGTGCTATTTTTTAATATTAAATTACTTCCATATTGGAAATCTGTTCTGAAATGTTAAGCCATATTATTTAAACGCATCTATATATACATATATATTTGCAACCAAATTAAAAAAAAAAAGGTAGAGATGTACATTAGCTTCCATTATATAAAAAAATGAAAAAAAAAATGTGGAAATGCAAATAAAATAATAAGCTTAACATTAGTTCCCATGTTTTTTTCGCATGGCGGTAGAAAAGACCTTACCTATATTCAGCATTTTCTTTTAAAACAATCTTATTCATAATCAACAAAATATAAAAAATAACTTCGGACATGTAAATCAAAACCTTATTTTATTATAAGTTCAGTTTCTGTTCGCTATGCAAATAACTAAATTTTTAGTATCAAACAATTAAAGTGAGAAAAATTAGAAACTTTTTATATTATTCAAACTTTTCAGCAGTCATTAGTTTTTAAAAATTAAGAGTAATCGGGCCATTCCATGAAAACAGGTAAATTGATAGTCATTTTTAAAAATTTGTTTAAATAAATATTTTTGGTATTTACTGATTGGCAACATGTCAAATTTTATGTTTTGAATAAGAATGTAAAGTTTATCTTTTATGAATTGGCTACACAACAGTTTAAAGATGGCGTCCATGTGCAAGCAAGTATGTTGCGTTTTACAGTACATTTTGAGTGAGTTTTTTTTTAATAAAGAAAATCCACTGAAACTTTTGAAATCAACATTTTAGGTAAGCCTAATATTCATTGTTTATATTTCACTAAACTGAAATATATAAGATAATTTCAAATAATTATTACAGCGCACAAAAATAACTTTGTTTCTTTGTCCCACACGTGACACAAAGCATGAACTTTTTCACTTAGGAGGAAAAAGGAACGCATTTATTTTGTTTAATTGGCATTTCTAAAGCAGTTTAGTGTAGTACACTTATCCTATTCTAGTTAAAAATTTGGGTGAAATTTTTATTTGGAGAAAAATATCAAAACAAAATTGTCCCGCACGTGACACCTTATGAGCAGGACGATTATTTTTGTTTTCTGAATGTTAAATAGAGATTTATTATAGCATAGTTTTAGCAGTTTAATGATTATTTTATCTTAAAACTTATTCTATGTAACTAAAACGAAATTGAGATTTTTTTTAAAATTTTTATGATAGTTCCTTTTTTTTTTTTTTTTTTTTTTTTGTGATGCTACTATTTTTTATTTCCATTTTTTTATAAATTTATTTTAATAAAATTTGATTACTTTGATGGTTATTTTTGTTTTAAGAACATATTGTTTTCCAGCAAGAATTGATCTACTTAATTTATAGGGATTTTTTTCTATACAATACGAAGAGTCGTGTGTTTAAGAACTTGTTATTATTCTACAGAAAAAAATAATAAAACTTCTTATTATATTCTGTTTTTCTAAGTTTAATTCTATTTTAAGTTTAATTTTTCTATGAAATTAAGTAAATTTAGACAAAAGCGTTTATAATTGATAAAGTTTGTTATTTATTTAGCTGAAATGGAAAGATCTAAGTCTACTAGTGCTAGAAGAATGAAAAGGATGAGAGAGAAAATGTCATTAGAAAATCCTAAATTCCAAAAAGAAGAAAATAAAAGGATCAGAAACAGCAGTTTCTTTTAAGATGGGTGAATGGGTAGTTGTAAAATATGACGGCATTAATTATCCTGGTGAAATTACATCATGATAGTGTTAAAGTGTCTGTCATGATAAATAGTGGCAAATTCTACAAGTGGCCACAGTATCCAGATAAAATTCTATATTCATTTAAAGAGGTAGTAAAAAAAGATATCAACCCCCACTGTAGCTAATAAAAGAGGTTGTTTCAAATTTCTAGAAAATTTTTGAATTTTTTTTATACATTTACTTTATTTTATGTTTAAAAATATCAATTTGAACATTTACTTTGTACAAAAAAAAAAATGTTAAAATAAATATTTTTGTATTGTAAAATGTATAACATGCATTTTTCTTTTTTGCATTCCTTTATTTTCTGATTTTTGAAAAAGTTACTTGAATGATATTTGAAAATGTCCCACACGTGACAACCATGTCCCGCACGTGACACTATACGTTATAATTTTTTTTAGCAATTTAAAAAATTATTTTTCAAATAAGAATGCTTATTTCATGAACATTAGACCTTTAGCCTCTAATACATATTTTTTGTTTTGAAATTGCAAAATTAATAGAGCAGAAATGTTATCTGGATCATACAGCAAATTACAAGTGGTTGACTTTTGATGTCCTGCCCGTGACGCATGCAAATTAATTAATAACTAAATCAGTAAACCATTTAGGAAAAATCTGTCCCTGCCTGAGATATTGTTATAACAAATATAAACTTACAAAAATATGTTTATTCTTATTTCTGAAAAATCTTAAGCCCTTTAACACAATTTGGTGGAATTATGGTGTCTGATTGTCCCACACGTGGCAGTGGAATGGCCCAATCCCGTATTCCATTGTAAAGCTTAAGAATATTTTATTATTCCTAAAAATATTTTCTTAAAATGATTACATACAAAAAACTGCAAGTTTTAACATGCGACAGTTTTACCATTTAGGTTAAATTAACTTTTGTTTTAAATTATAATCCAGCAATCTCATTTCTAATGAGAAAATAGAATAAAATTTGAATAATTACACATACTTTTAATCATTAAAAGATCTAAACATATTTAAACGAAGACTATACAAATGCATTAGATTATTATAAAAGGAACCATACAATAAGCATATTGTACATTAACCTTCTAAGCGTCTGGAACGTAATATTCCGTATACTAAGCTCCGGTTTTCACTGCAATATAAGCAATATTTCAAATGCTATAATTCTATAGATTTAAAGAATTTTCAATACATCGAAGAATGATTCGTACTCTGAAGGATTACATTCATGCTTATAATAAAGTTTTGTTTTTATAATGTTGAAAGAATCATCCTTTTTTAATGTTTAAAACAAAATATTGAGATAACAACATTACAATTTTATCCTTTTGCAAGACGCTTGGAGGGTTTTAAGCACTTCATGAATAAAACGGAGACAATAAAAAAAAAATTCGAAAGGTTATACAAGGCAAAAGATTATTTTATATCCATAGAAGATAATATGTTTCATTTCGAAATTTACTATTATTTAAACGCAGGTTTTAATTTCGCTATATGAAGTGTAAATAGGAGGAATTTTAACTTCCATTCACTTTCAACTTTTATTTAAAACTGTTTGTAACACTTTGTCATATATTGAATGGTATCTACAATTTATAATTAAAAATAACAAATTAGCTAGATCAAGAACGTGTCATACTTTTTTTGCTAATATTAAACATCATTTAAGAATGTATATGAATAATTTTACTCATAATAATGTTTGTATAACAATATAACAATATAACAATATAATTATATAACAATAATTTGTATACGTGGTCATCAAAGTTAAAGGATAATGAGAAAAAATATGCTTACTAAATTTATTTTGCAAGCAATGACCAATGTTGCGATTATTCATGTTAATTAAATACTATTGAAAACAAAATTGGACTTCCGCGCATACGATTACGTCAGAAATATGCAAGTTAGAGATAATTGTCGATATGGTGCGCATTGAGCGTACGTTGAATTTTGTTCTGTAAATTTGTTTAAAAGGAATGCATTGTATGACTGTGATCAGTAATCTATGGCTCAAAGGAATTTGAAATAAGTGAACAAATTTAGGAAAATTAAACAAAAATGGGCCTCAACCAACATTATATTATTAATCAAAGTGTGATATCAAGAGCTTCGATCCACTTTTTAAAGCTTTGATAGTTAATAGACAAACTTGATGAGCGGAGACTAAGAGCAACAACTGCAACCGAAGTCCGTTTTCTATGTTTTGAAGAAGCCTCGAAACGACTGCAAGGAATTATTTTCAGACATCAAGATTGTCACAAGAACTCGAATTAGATGCTAATACCTCACGACAGTTTATTATGGGTGAACTGTATACAACTAAATCAATAGTTTAATTCCCACTCATTTGAGCTTCCAAAAGGGTCCGTGTAAACTCTTTCTGTCATAATATTCAATGCAGCCAAGAAGATTGGGCTCAAGTGTAGTTTATTGAAGAGTCCAGATTTAGTTTCAACTTTGATGCTCTAGATTCGTTCTTATCTGGAGAGCGAAAATAAGACGCGGGTTCAATTTTCTTGCTCATGAAACATTCTGTTCGAGCACAGTCTTCTTAACTTCATTGTATATGACGACATTGACAGTTAAAATGGACCCTTGTGGATGCTGGAGTCAATAGGATGCTAATTATTTTTTTTTATACAGAACATTTTTATACTCGCATACAGAACAGAATCCTCGTTAAGTCTTTATGCAATAATAGAACGGCTAATTCAATTCCTTGTGGCATATTGAAAACCTGTAAACAAATCTCTTATAGTCGCTCAGTGGTTCCTCCGTGTCACAGAAAACGCTGTTTTTATGCATCTGTTACTTTTGATCGCCCTTTCATCAGTTTGTCTCAGAACAGATCCACTATGTAATGTAACTATTAACTAGTGAATACCGATCTTTCTCAGACACCGCAATCACTTTAAAGAACACTACAGACTACAATTCTATAATATGAAGATTATATTCTAAGACCATAATATGAATAACTGAAGCATTGGGCATTACATTGCAAGTGTCCCCCCCCCAAAAAAAAATGATATCCAAAATATTTTTTCTTATTCATAAGTTAATGATTTTGTTCCGAACTAAATTTATAGTTGCAGTGATAGTTAATTAATTTAGGTAAGCATAGCATGATTTTTTCGAAATGCCGAATCACATTGCATAAAGCGATGATGAAATATTTCATAGAATTCAAATTAGTTTGCAAAGAATTGAATTACATTTCTTATATCTTAATACGTAGCAAATGAAATAATGATAATAATAAATGAATTTCAATTTAAGTATGTAGATACATATAATTTCCAACAACTAGTCTAATAATGCAACGTACTGAAAAAAAAAGTTACATAATTAAATATATTTGAAAATTCCTTTTTTTTCTTTAATTCATTATGTACTATTCAATGTTCTGCATACTTACAAAATTATTACGAAAGGTGATTCTACAGAGAATAGCTCTAGATCGCTTATAAACTAATTGAGTAGACAACATACTGCAAAACATATTAAACATTGTGTAATATATTTATATTTTTTAATTAACATTTATTAAATACATCTTATAATCTACGCAACCGATAACAAGTTTAAAGATCATAAGCATTATATTTTATCTAATTTCAGAAATATTTTATCTGGAATAAACTTTAACTGAACTTAACCCGCCATCACTCTCGCTGAGATATTATCTACCCGAACAACATTTTTCTTTGAAAATTTTTTTTTTTATCACTCTTTTGAAAAGACTTGTATTTTCAAAGGTGAAGATCATAAAGGGATGCGTGAAGGAATGCATTTTGGAAATGTATAACAGATAGAAATATGGCTCTTGGGATGAAAAAATTCCGCGCATGTACAGTCATTTCATTTTTTAAGGAATAACAGACACTAAAATAATTTAACTTAAAGCATAAGATTAAACTACATTTTCGTGCACATTAATGAAAGTTTAATAAATGCAATTAATATCCATTTTGGGAAATATTTCATGTTTTAAGCGGGTAAACTGCCTTTGAAGCCATCTCTTCAATTTTGAATAATAATTTAATATGTGTGAGAGCAAAGTACTTAATACTAAAAACTAAATAATGCTAAACAGAAAAAATCTTGAAGAGGAGCCTATTTCACTAAAATTATTTTTTTTATTAACTTTTATTTTTAAATACCTACTACTCTTATAAATTTAAATATTTTTTTTTTAATTTTTTCCACATTCATTAGAATATACTACATAAAATTATGCATGGACTTTTAGATGTATGGGATTTTACATTTAATATGTTTTTGCGTGTGTGTATATTATAAAATAAAGAGGATAAAACAAACTCTCAATTTCAATGTTTTTGAAAAAAGAAAAAATAACTATCAACTTAAATTTTAAATCTATGTACAAAATTACTAAAATTACGATGAAGAACATGTAAAAAATATTCAAATATCTATATAAACTAGAAAAAAAGCCCAAGTATTTCTCGAACAAGAATTTTTTTTAAATATGAACATGGAGAAAAATCAGTATAAATTTTACATCTGTGTGGGAAATTGCGCAAGATCTTTTAACAAAATTAAGAATAACTCGCTATAAAATTGTCCTGTTGTTAAAACTGAGGTGTCCAAATACTTACAATTATCAAAATTCATATTAAGTATTTAAAAAAGAAAATCGACATTTTGACCAAATGCAAGATATTCCCTTTTCTTAAGGTGTAAAACAAATTGTTTGCATATATCAAAGTAAAAAACTTCATTTTTACAGAAACTGCCATAATATCTGACTATCCCCCTAACTAAACTTACGCAATGTATGGTGAAAGATAGCACAAACAAAAACTATTTAGAAAGATTTCTGAATACCTTTTTACACGAGTTTGTAACTTCCTCTGAAACAGGCTTCCGGTATGCGGCAATGCTGCAAAATTACGTCATACCAGAATTTTTGCAGAGAAATGCATTGACTGACTACGTTTGGATGCTAGATAGTGCACCACCGCATACAGCAAAGACTGTTCGCAGAGTCCTGGAACAACATATTGGCAACCGTGTCATTTCATGCCATTTTCCATTTCATTTGCCTCCGCGAATCTCCGATCTCACTCCTATGGATTTCTGTTTCTGGGGATATTTAAAATCTAGAATGTACATCTTGAATCCGCAAACGTTGCCAGATTTTAAAGATTCTATCAAACGTGAGATTGCAAATATCCCTCATGCGATGTAAAGTTCGACTGTACTGTCCTGAGTCTCCCACATAGAATGTGAAATTGAATGTGATGGTACCCATTTGGAAAATATGTAATCAAAGTAAAAGTTTTATTTTCTCCGATCTGTGTTGCAATCAGTGATTAGTGTACTGACTCTGTGTCACATACAAATTTCCTCCGTGTGCCCCAATTGTGTTTTTTTTAATGTGAGTGGCAGATTCGCAGAGCTGTTTTTTGTGCATAACGGGCCCGTTTCTTGTAATACACATACGGTTCCAACACTCTTTTGGGTTCCCGCCTGCGCTTTGAATTTGACGATGAAAAAATGTCCGTTGCTATTGGAAAATTCCGAGTTTCTGTAACTATAACCGAAACCGTGAGCACTATTTTGTTGCCGTTCACAGAAACTCGTGCTCATACCTCTGAATAGCTATATTTGAAATCTCACCTCGATCGGTTGAACGGACTGGCCGCTAGATCTCCATATATCGTTTCGTTGTTAAGTTTTCTTTATGACCACCCTGTTTATTTGGAAACTCATAAATGTAATTGATTTTCTTACATAATTTTAAAACCTTACCCAATTTTACGATATGTATAGTCTGATGTTATGATAATAGTACAGCTGTACTTTAAATGATTATAACCTCGAATTCTATCCAGAAATCTCCCTCACCCCCTAGTGAATGTAGAACATCTACTCAAACTTATTTAAAATTTCATCATTATCAATACCTCATCAACATTCTACTTACTGGAAAAATAATTACGTTTATTTTATAATTATATTTTTGATTAATTTAAACTTATATGTGTAAAAAATTGCACACGTCACTATAGAAAAACTCTGTTTTCTCTGAAATATATTCTTCAATTTGCAAAAAGTTTCCTGGTAGCTGATCTACTATAATATTACGTTAATTCTCTGATATCCGTTTACTACTTTTGCTTTATAAGCGTTAAAATATACAGGAAAGACAAAGAAAAATAAAAGTTGCTGACCGCAAAAGATACGACGAAGTAGTGATACGATACGAGTACGCTGACCCTGGGTTATAAGTATAAGTAGCAAAACACTTTAAAATAAATAAGTATGCTATACCTGATTTGGAGAAAAAAAATCTTTATAGAGGTTGTTTGCGGGAAAATTTCGTCTTTAATATTAATATGTCTGCACTTTAACTATTTAGAATTAGTATATGCTAAAATGTGAAAAATAAATATTTCTAAGTAAATAGCTGTATGTAAATTTTGAAAATTATGTTTTTATTAATAAAGAATTTTTATAAAAGATCTATAAAGAATTTTTGAGTAAAGTCGTTTTTTTCTATTTAAAATTTAAACCTCTTAGAAATGGATTCAATTAAAATATATTTTAAATGAGAACACTTTTTATAAACAACTTTACTTATTTTATTAAAATTTTAAAAAAGTATGTACTTTTTAATAAATGAGAAAATGTATTTCTTTTAATTCAAAAACACTGTTCGACTTTTTAAATAAATTAGAAATATTAGTTTACAGAATATTTCGTTTTCATTATAAAATAAATTCCAATTTTAATATGACTAGAGACCATGCGTATTAGCTATTGCTTTTTAAGTGACGCTATTCAGTCTTTGAAAATGTGTTCGCGACTCTTTTAATATAATAGACTTTTAAAATACTTTGATCATTCCGTTTTCGAGAAAAAAATACCTTTCGTCCAAATCAAACAAATAAGAATAACAAAGAACAATTACATGAAAAAGTGACTAATCACAATACAAAATTTTCTTTAGCAACTTAAGGAAAAAAATGCCGACTTATGAGTGAATTACTTTTTTACATGTAGTTTAAATTTCTTTGTACTCATCGATACTGTATTTAACACTCACTCACACACACACACAGACATATATATATAACGCTACAATTCAACATCTTCATAGGATATAGAATAACTCAAAATAACAAACCTAATCATGAAAAAACAATCAAATGAAGATCGCAATATTGGAATTATTATTGTTATATATATATATATATATATATATATATATATACCGGGTGTCCCAAAAATGACTGATGGATTTTAAAATTCAATAACTTGCTAACGATGACAGCTATTTAAAAAATTTTTGCAGGAGGGTTATGTATAATGTCAGGAGAATTTTTTTCGTAATTTTTTATTTTAGTTCGCATCTTAAACAATAGGTGGCGCTGATGGCGGTTGAAGGCCAGCTTGACATTTCACTCAGCACTGATCACCTGGCCTTCAATCGCCGTCAGCGCCACCTATTGTTTGAGATGCGAACTAAAATAAAAAAATACGCTAAAAAAATTCCTGACATTCTACATAACCCTCCTGCAAAACTTTTTTAAATAGCTGTCACCGTTTGCAAGTTATTGAGTTTTAAAATCCATCAGTCATTTTTGGGACACCCGGTATATATATATAAATATATGTGTGTGTGTGTGTGTGGTGTTTACGTATAACCTTGCCGCCCATTATTTTCTCATTCATTGGTCCTAGATGCATACTTGCAATTATAAAAATGGATTAGATAAGGTAAAAAATTATTTATATACGATTTGGGTAAATAAAAACATTTGTTAAAAAATTCGAAGTTTAAATTTTTACCCGGTTAAGTTATATTTCGTAGTAATTTACTGTTAAGTGACAATTTCGACTAACAATTTTGCATTCATCTAACAACAAAATTGACCGAAAAACAAATGAACATTGAAACATTGACATGTATGACTTTTACAACATTTTTTGCATCTCAAAACAGATGATTTCACCGATGCTTTCTGAGGTCGCACATAAAAAACTTAAACTATTACAAGGTATCTGCGCTTTGGAAAATAACCATGGAAATGCAACTCTTACAATTGAGTTTAATATTACTTAAGAGTTTAAAGTTAGTTAGTATTAGTTTCGGAATTGTTTAAATAATTATATTTAAAGATTTAATTTATTTTGTAAGGATTTGAGGCTATGATGTATTTAAAAAAAAATAAGATTTATTTAACATTATGTTTCATAAGTTTTAACGTGCAACGATCATTTTTCCAGTTTAAAATTTGTATTCAATCTTTAGCGCACAATCGAATGACCGATCAAAGTTAAATTTTACACAATAACATTAAACAGACGACAATATAATATTACTATGATTTTCAACACTTACTATCTTATGCATAATAATATATGAGTATAAAACAAACAAAAAAAGTGAGGATGGATTACCGTCAGATTGGATATCAAAAACTTGCGATGTTGTGTTTTTTAACTTACATACATTTCATGCATTTTTTAATGCTGAATAATAAAAAAATTATATTCCCTTTAAACCATAATGTCAGATTTTTTGCAAATCGTATAATTTTCAACGTTAAAAATAGCAAAAAATCAGACACTATAAAATGGATGTATTTTTATTATTATTATTATTTTGTTTGATTGTATTTAATTCAAGAATTTATTCGACTTTTTGTCTCATATTGGATTACTTACAGCTAAATTACTCATGGGTCCAATGAGGTTGGAAGGCGACTGAGAATCAGTTATAAGTTTGAGATTTTTAATTTTGAAATTTACGATTTACAACAAACCCTGATGTGATGGTTAGTAATGAAGATACTTTTCGGATTCAGTGCTAAAAATACTTAAGAATCAATTTTTAACAGCTGAAAACATGGCACAACCCAAAATTTGAAATACTGTGTATTCTAACATTACTTTAAAATGTGTATCATTTAAAAAAAGAATTGAGGTTATTGTTTTTATCCTTTTATTTAACAAAAAAAAATCTGGTGTTTTAATCCTCCTATATGTTTAATATATATTGTATATTTTGCATTTTTATATAAGAATGATTAAATGTTTTAAACTTATATTGCACTGTTAATTTTATGTTCTACCATTTTAAAAATATATCTGACGAAGTTATTTTTGCACTATTTCTGTAAATGCCCCATATTTTGCTGCAAAAAATAAGATCAAATTTTAAACAGTTGTTACTGGGTCAAATTTAATCGAAGAATAAAAGGACTTATTTTATTTATTTATTTATTTATTTATTTTTGTAAAACTTGTCAATGTAATGAGATAATTATTTTACTAACCATAATATATAGGAGCAGCGGAACGTATAAAATTTAAATTTCGTAACATTTTAATATCTTTTTTTTTAGCCAAATCACTTTATATTATTTTTTTTTTTTTTTTTACCTTAATTAAAACATTTTTGTAAATGGAAGTATCCATCTAGGATCACAACGGTTGCAAAAATAAAGGTAAGGCAGGTTACACGTTTACACCATGTGTAAAGACAGATTAATCTCTTTGTATAACAAAATACAATGTAAC
Source organism: Maratus speculifer (assembly GCA_964019185.1). Taxonomy (NCBI): domain Eukaryota; kingdom Metazoa; phylum Arthropoda; class Arachnida; order Araneae; family Salticidae; genus Maratus; species Maratus speculifer. The sequence continues at coordinate 210,191,215 of OZ025297.1, read as the reverse complement.
AATTTTCAATCGAACTCTTCTATTTACCAGTTTTTGGTAAGATACATCCACGTTAAGCTTATTTTCGATTTGAGATGTGTATAAGAAAACTTCTGCCTCAATAAAATTTTTTATACCTGATATAACTTCTGTTCAATATGATTTTCCATAAAAGATTATAATATTGTAAAACTCATTTTAAATTTGAAAGCGTTTACATTTGCATAAGGACGCATGCAATACGCACATATATTTTTGCAATTTATAATATAAATAGAATAGATAAACTACATTAGAAAATCAATGAATTCAGAGGGAAAGAAACACTGTTGCATTTTTATTTTGCTTTTTAAAAAAATATTATATCCTGTAGGATGCAAATTCTGTCTAAATGAAAATCTATCGAGATTTTTCACTTTTATTTAACTTTAACTGTAAAATAGGCATGTATTGTTTAAAAAAAGCCAGGAAAATATGTTCAAAATAGAAGATTTTTGTATAAATCTTGGCTGTTGTAATTTGTTAAAGTATACCTTTTTTTTTCAAATAATTTATTTTTTAAATGTATAAAATTTTTATTAGGTATGCAAATTGTTGGAGTACACTAATAATTAGTACATATGTATATTAAGAATAATTATTGCATGTTTAATCAGATAAAATATAAGAAAGCAGTTTTTAATTGAGTAAATTACCAAAATGTTGTTCTGATACATTTTGTAATCTTCTTATAGGAATTAACTACGTCGATCACTAGAAGGTATTCTCTCATTAAATATTTGAAAAAGACATAAACATATTTTAGAGTTTCAAATTAGCTTCTAAAAATGTTTATGATGGTATTAAAAAAGCCTAAATATTCAAAAATATTGAAGAGTTTAATTTATCTTTTTATTCAAACTTTTATGCAATGATTCATGGGGAAATTTATGAAATATTTCCGGCTAATTTAGCTTTTTCCCCATGCTGAAGGAATGATTTAAAAGCATATGACAAACGACCAGCCTCTTGATTTTCATATTTCATTAATTCTTTTACATTCATTATTTACGTATAAGCATTCAACAATGTTTCCGCTCCATTTACTTTGCTAAATGGCCAATTTTATCTTTATCTTTGTACTTATATCTAGAATGTTATTGAGTCGTATTCTCATAAATGTGGATTTAAGAGTGTTTCGTTCCTTAGATGAAAATTAAATATTATTATATAAATTATTAGAGTCACGTTGCATTGCAGCAGGGAGTAACAATTATTAAAAAAAAAACAAAAATCGCTAAATGGACATATTTTATTTGGGCAGAAATAAACTGGTTTCAAATACAAATAGTTCTATCACATTATATGTGTAAATATGTATTACTTTGTTATTATATCAGTACATTTTATAATTATTATGATGAAAGTAAATATCGTAGAAACTCAAAAGTGTTTCTCGCAAGCAAAAAATAAATAAATTAAATTAAAAAAATAACAACGTATAAACTGTGAATAAAAGAAATTGCCGGCGATTGAAAACTAATTTTTAAAAATTTTATTAGTACTATGACTAGAGTTTATTTTATGGACTGACCAAAACACGATATTGAATCAAGTAAGGGTCATATTCTGTTCTATTTTTCGCAAAAACAAACTTCCTGTGTGGAATGGAGCGTACCATGTGACTTAGGAATCCAAATTAAAGAAGTATCAGACGTATAGATTTTCCGTTGATGCGGTTTCAAAATCGTTGTTTTTTGCACTTTTCCGATTCTTGTTCAGATGAAAATTTGCTAATAGAACGACATTAAAGAGTAATTATTGAATATTTATGCATAATTATTGAAAAATTTGTTGCATTTAGATTGTTTTTATATATAATTTAATTTATACCTTATTTTTAAATTTTATAATATGGAAAGATAGCAATTAGTCTGCGAATTACTCTATTAATATACAAGAATTATTACTTTATTTATACATGTTTAAAATAATTAATTTCTATTCGTTTCTGAGAGAAAAAATAATAAGTTTTTTCTTAATGTTCGTATATGAATGATATTAAGATACGTTGCTAAAGTCAGTCTAAATGGGATTCATAATCCAAAATAGAATTGTAGTATTTGCGGTTCGTTTACAGGATCAATCAAAAAATCTTTTAAAAAGAATAAAGAGATGCGGAATTATCGTTTCTCAGTGGTTTGCTGAATTTGAATTGTTTATATGATTTTATCAGTTTCTTGTAAAAATAATATTTAATTTCCTTATTTTTGTCAGTTTAAAGTTATTTATTTCTGTACTTAACATAAAACAAATACCTATTACATAACGTAACTTTTATCGAAATTAATGTATAAACGTGATTTTAAAATATATTGCTGCAATCAATCCAGAAAATTTTATAATTGCAAAACAGGATTTCAGTATTTATTGTTTGTTATCTGGCTCACTGAGAAAGAAAAATGAACAGATTGAAGTCTTGCATAATTATTTGATTATTTTCTCGGTTTCCTGTACTTTATTTGTTTTTATAAGCAGCTCAAAATTTTAAAAATTCGTACAAGAATATTAATTATTTTTTATTTATATGAGTTTCATTAAGTCATTCACAGACAAAAATTACATTAAATGGCATAATTCTTGTGAAATTGGTAATATACATTCACGTGACCTTAAGAAATTTTACTACATTTGGCACAAATAAGTTTTAAACTGTAAAACAGAATTATAGCACTTATGCTTTGTTTACAGGATCATAGAAGATATATTTTGATAGGGCTACAGAAACGTGTAATCACCGGATTTAATATATATATTTATATATATATCTATATATATATGTGTGTGTGTGTATGTTTTATAAGTAGTTCGTAGTTTTTAAGTAATTAAAACCAGTTTCGACTGCGGAAATTGAAGATGAGGCTACAGCATCACAAGAACAAACTAACAGCGATGCATTAATCAGCACAGCATGGGGAATAGTCCTAATGCTATACATGCCGAGTAGCACGGTGCGTAAATTTCTGCTTAACATCTAGCTTTAACTGTACAAGATAATTAGCATTCATGAGTTTCTTCCTGCTGACATGTAAGATCATCAATTTATTGCTCAATTTCTTTCTTTCTTGTCCTTCTTCCAAAGATAGAAGGACAAACAGATGGCCATAGAATACTCTGTGGTCTGACGAAGTCCACTTTCATTTGCAAGGTTTTATAAATACACAAAATTGCAGAATATGGGCAATCGAGAATCCGTCTATTACCTTTTCAATGTAAAAAGGTCACTGTGTAGCTCGGGAAAACGGCAGTGTTTATCGTCAATCCGTTTTTTTTTTTTTTTTTTTTTTTTTTTTTTTTTTTTTTTTTTTTTGATAGATTACATTTGCGGGTCTTATTAACTGCTCTGCTACTAACAAGCGGTATGAAGAACTTTTGAGTAACAATGTCCTTCCCGTCATCAGCGTTAGTGTATGTATTGCAAAATATTCATGTAAGATGGCGCTCCTCCGACATTGTAACACTTGACTTGCGAAACAGCTACGAAGTGCTAATGTCGTAAATGATTCGATCATAAGCTGTTATTTTTCCACAATATAGTCGCCACATTCAATCGACTGAAAACTTTTCGATTTATGACTTTGAGGATATGTGAAGAATTTTGTTTACATCGGGAAGATTCAGAATCTGGCCAACTTGAAAGCAAGCATCGCACATTGCACTCATTGCATAAATACATATACAAGGAGCATGCCGTTTTGCGCTTCCAATTAGTATCGGATTAAAGCTCAAGAAGTATCAAACAATTTATGTCTTAATCATCAGTAATATGGTTTTCCACCAAAGTCTTTTTTTATTTAATTTTTTGTCATTGTTGCTGTTGTTGCTGAAAGTACATATTCTTGTGTTATCGCTAATAAATTTGAAATAAATGTCTGATTTTTTTTTCTTTTTCATTAACAACATTGCTCTGTTTACAAATACATTTTTTACCTTTCCACTGACATTATCCTGACTACGCCATCTATCGACAAATTATAAACCTATAATTTTTCCTTCACAAAATATAATACCATTTCCCCATGCAAGTTCTGATGAAATATCAAATCATTCTGACTAGAAGTTTTAAAGTTATTGACTTTTTGAAATCGTAACTTCAATTATAACCACTCTGTTTAAATATTCTATAGGTACAGGTATCATTATTCGAACTGGACTGTAGAGTTAGCAGAAGCAGATCTGCAGTTTTTCCTTAACAAACCATTAAATTTATAGTCATCTGCCATTGGTTAGGAAGCCTTGTATGATAGGAAAATAATGAATAGATTTAACTGTTTGACTGATGTGCAATCCTTCTACAGTAAAAAAGCCTTGTATGATAGGAAAATAATGAATAGATTTAACTGTTTGACTGATGTGCAATCCTTCTACAGTAAAAAAAAAAAAAAAAAAAAAAAAAAAAAAAAAAAAAAAAAAAAAAAAAAAAACTAGCCTTAAAAGAAATGACTCCTGGAATGATGCTGATGTGTAAGGGTTCCGGAAATAATGCGTCCGGGTGGATCACACCTTCCATGAGTCGAATAGACCAATTTTGGCTCCGTCTCTACTGTTGAAAATCTGCTGCATTTTTTTTTTCTTTTTTGCAACGCACTCCAGCGCTGGTATAGAAAACGGTAACTTGACTGTATTAAGGAGCATTCTCGTAGGTCGCAGTAGAGACATTATATACAAGCGGCGGAGTGCGTTGCAACAAAATGCAGCACATTTTTAACAGTGTCGGATGGACTTGGAAATGAGTACACTTTTATGCTGCTATTTTCGTAGATTTTTCTGGTTTTTATGTATATTTAATGCTCGGTATTTTAATAAGTGTACGTTTATGAGAGGAATTCCAAAACTAAGTATATGGAAAATAAGGTATCGCGAAGCCATTCCAACCGTGATTGCAAAGCAATTCCAAGGGGTATTGGCGAGCGCCGCAATAAAAGCGGTGGAGTGACGCTGCAGCAAATGGGAATAACACACTGTAAAAATATGACCCTTTTGCTGCCTCGTCACTCCTCAGCTTTTATAGAAAACGACTACTTCAGTATATAATGAAGCATTCTCATGGGTCAAAAGAGAGAAATTCTATAAAAGCGGGAGAGTGACAATAAAGCAAAAGTTTTTTTTTTTTTTTTTTTTTTTTTTTTTTTTTTTTTTTTTTTTTTTTTTTTTTTTTTTTATACAATGTACGATGCTGAAGAATTTCCAACGAAAACCCTTTGCAAACCATAGTTTGGGATCCAAGGCTCCAGATAAATATTTCGCTATTAGCGACATGAGATTCATCAATACATTTGACACATTTGCTGCAGCGTCACACCACACTGTAAAATATTTTACCCTTTTGCTGCATCGCCACTTCCCCGCTTTTATAGAATATTTCTCTTTTCACCCATGAGAATGCTCCATGATATACTGTAAAAAGCATGACTTTTTTTTGCATCGTCACTCCACCGCTTTTATAGAAAACGACTACTTCAGGCTATCATGGAGCATTCTCATTGGCCAAAAGAGTGATATTCTATAAAAACGGGGGCGTGAAGATGAAGCAAAATGGCCATATTTTTTACAGTGTAGGCTGAAGTATATAAAAATTACATACCGTTTTCTATAAAAGCGGCGGTGTGACGATGCACCAAAAGGGTCATTTTTTTTTACAGTGCTCCGCTTTTATAGAATATACCTTTTATGACCAATGAGAATGCGGAATAATGCTGCATCGTCACTCCCCAGCTTTTATAGAAAATTACTACTTCAGGCTATCATGGAGCATTCTCATTTGCCAAAAGAGTAATATTCTATAAAAGTGGTGGAGTGAAGATGCAGCAAGAGGATCATCGCGAAGCAACTACGCGGGGGGCTAGCGAGCGCAGCGAGCAGGGGGGCGGAGCCCCCCTAATATATATATATATATATATATTAAAACACAAATAGTCACACAAATATCGCCATCATTCAATTATCAAAGAATCAATATCAATCCTCAATGAACCGGTGAAAATTTTAAGCTTATTAAAATCCAAATAAGGCGTTATTAAGGCGTAATGCAAATTAAAAAAATCTTTAAATATTTAGGTACGCGTTCGTACGCTTGAAAAATTTTCAGACTTCTTTTGATTCAATTTTTGTAAAATAACATTTGCTTTATTTAATTAAAATAATTTCTATTTTTAGATACAACGACCCCCAGCTTTACAAAATTTCTGGAAATAAATTATTTAAAATCCCCTGAATCTTTTAATGCATATGGGCCTTGACTAATGTAAAATTTCTTTAAAAAATGGTTTGCTATAATAATAAAAATACAATGTTTTTTTTATGTGTTTGGCTGTGCACTTCGTTTTGATTAAACTGCTTTATGAAATCATATGAAATTAATGAGTGAAATTCTGTTCTACCTAACAAGTATTTGATTTTTTTGTTATTTCCCAAAAACAAATATTTATTCTTCGATGATTAATCTAAATGATGGAAATCCTTACCAAACTTATGGTGTCTAGTGATAATTTAAAGCCGTTTTGCATATATATATATATATATATATATATATATATATATATATATATCACTACTTATGATTTTAAAGATTTATTTAATAATATCGATTTATCGGATTTACATAATATCATAAATGAGCTTTTTAAAAAATATCAACACGAGTTGGATATATCACATAACATCGATTCTGATTATTTTCATACCTTAACCAATTTCATTATCTATAATAATTTTATCATGCAAGATAACAATATATATATTCAAAATGTTAGTATACCACAAGGTGGTAGTACATGTAGTGTATTATCTGACTTATATTACTATCAACTTCATTATTTAAATAATAAAATACATTTATATCGATATATAGATGATGTAATTTTAATTGATACTGATAACACCTGTATATCTCAATTCCCTCTTGATTATCCTTCTAATCTAGAACTTTCAAAAAACCTACTTTTTAATAATACAATCAATATCTTAGATATTAAAATTATATTAAAAGAGAACAAATTTATAACTGATATTTATAACAAAAGGAGATAATTTAATTTTAAAGTTTACTAATTTTAAATCATGTCTTCATAATTCTGTTTATCGTAATATAATACTTAACCATTTATATAGAATAAAATGTCTATGTTCTTCCCATTCAATTAATACTAATATTAAACAGCTTGTATATGATGCTATAAATAATGGTTATCCTAAAAAATTCATATATTCTTTAATTTATAATTAGATATTACATGATCTCATAATTAATTCTTTGCGTAAAAAATGTATAAAAAATGTATAAAACATAAAAATAATTTAAAAAATTAAAAATGTTAAAAAAGTAATAAAAAATTATATGTAGGTTGGTTGGTAGGGTAGATGTTAGAGTACGGTGGAGGGTGGTGTTGTCTGGTTAAAAACACAAAGATTAATTATATAATATATATATATCTATATCTATCTATTTATCTATCTATCTATATCTATCTATCTATCTATCTATCTATCTATCTATATATATATATATATATATATATAATTGAGAGTGGGTTATTTATTTTAACATAAAATTTAAACTGTTTAATTGACACCAATATATGGATATTTGTCTAGTTATATCTATAGTTAAATAGCTATATTTTAATTATCAAATTAATTTTAATGTTATTGATATAATTTTTGGTATTATTATTAATAATATTACTACTATTATTATTATTTTTTTAAATATTTTTTTTTATTTTTTTATTTTATCATTTTTTATTTTTTTTTATTTTGATTTATTTTTTTTTCTTTTTTAATTTTTATTATCCTATATTAAGATAATGAGTTTTTACGATGTAAAGTCAAAATAAATGTTACTGATTAAAGTAACAAAATGGTATTTTAAGTTATATGTTAATATGAATGTTATCACTTAATTCTAATTTTAATTATTTTATTAATTTAATTTTATGTTATGATCGATTATTAATTATTTTCTCCGGCTCAATTATTTTCCATTCAGCTTTATCTTTATTGTTTGTTATGGATAATACTTAGTCTACATGTGGATTTAACTATTATTTTTACTTACTTTCAACTCCTTTTTGTAAAATAACAATATATATACTGCTAATATTATTAAGTTTCTTTATTGTCATCAACATCTTGTATCACTTTAAATCATTGCAAGTTTTTTTTTTTTTTCAAATCATTTATCTCGCCATTTGGAGCGCTTGGTATTCTTTATTTAAAAAGAGCAACCCTACTGATTTGCAAAGATCCGTTGCGTGTATTACTAGCGAACTGGTTTTTCTACTGTGTTACTATGTCAGCTTGTATAATTAACTATTGCTTCCTGCATTAATAATTTATTAATCATTTTATTGCGCTGTCCACTTCATTAATGGTGACAAACAGATAATTTTTTTTGTTCTAAATATTTTGTTTTCTTACTTTTTATCCAAATTATATATGAATGTAAAGTTTATCATTTCCACGTGCAAAAATAGGGTTAGTTTGTGCTCATGTTACTGACACTATTTGATGCACGCTACTTTTTTAATGTATATATATATATATATATATTCATTTTTGCAACTATTTATTACTCTGTTCCTTGTTTAATAATTTGGTTTTTGTGTGCTGGTAGCCCCAAATACATATTATTTTGCTATTTCATGGCTAATACGTGGATGAAATCGCACACTTCATTTGTAGTTCTAGAGCATTTGGGGCCTGATGATTAGGCTCTAGGGACTACAAATTACATTTGCATTCATTTTATTTATTTATTTATTCAGATATACTCGTTTCACTATAATTTCTTTTTTTTATTATTATAATTCTATTCAATTCTAATTCTTCTTTTTGGTTTATTGTTTTATTGATAAAATCCATTGGTGAATCTTGTCTACTTTTAATGGTATTATATATATATATATATATATATATATATATATATATATATATGAGGTGTCCAGAAGTCAAGGGATATAAGTGACAAAATTGAAAAAATTGTGTTAAGTGCACAGGCTATCTGGAAATATGTCTATTTATTTGCAGGTAAAGAGTTAAGAGTGATTTTTTCATTATGTACTGAGTTATAGGGGTCAGTTACTTAACCTCTTTCCCAAAACTGTGAAACGTGTGGAGGCCAAGGGGTGTAAGTACAGTTGTGTCCGTTAGCGTCTATATAGCAGAAGCACGATCAACGACATACAAAGCAATTTGCTTTTGTAGGCATTAAATAAATGCATTTTAACTCTTATCAAGTAAGAAAAATCATGCGTTAAGCATGAATCATGAAACTTTTCAACACTCCTTGAAATATTTAAATTTTTTTGCTATTTAGGGTAATAAGTATTACTATCCATTTCCAAATATGTATTCTGATACTTTTGAGCATCCCTATGTTTTATTGGTTGGTTGATATATACTGTATAACGGGAAAAATTAGTTTAGCAAGAAAACAGAATAGTTTGAAATTTCTCTTTCTATTGTTTATTCTGTAGTTTATCTTAAACCTTTATTATACGCCAGTATTTAGCTGAAATTTACTTCAAACTAAAACTCCCTTAAGACTTCGGAAATCACATTTTTAGAAACTATCATTCATCGATGACCATGTATAAAATTTTGTGTGTGACTCTGTATATCATTTTATCTATATTTTACAAGCATTTCTTGGTAAGCTGAATGCAGTTCAGCATAGAAATACATGACTTATTTAAAAGCAATCTTTAAGTATACTCATATTCTGTAACCTTTACTAGTATTTTTGTGTAACCCTGTATATGAAATATAGCATTTATTCATGTCATATAACATGTATAAATTTAGTGAAACTTAAAAGTGCAATTCATAATTAAAATGGCATTTCGTCCATCCATCAATCATCATTGATAATATATACAGTACTTCGGATAGAATATACTATTTGAAATCTTTTTGTTTCCCTGTAAATACTGTGTACTTCATATTATGCGCAAAATAACTTATATTAAGCCTCAGCGATATATATGAATTTTATTATACATGAAAATTGTAATATAATGAAAATAAATCGCAAACAATTCCCTCTTTATCATTAGGTAATGTAAATCTTTTGTATGGTCCTGTAGATAAATAACTATTCTTGTCATCTCAGATTTTATAGAATGTTAATTTTAGTGCAATTCGTAAATGCATATAAATTTTAATGTGACAAGGTGTAACATATTTCAAATTCATTTAAAACGATTTTCCCCATAAACTGTAATGTAATGAAAAACTTTTGATTGTCCCTGTAAATAAACTAATAGTGTTAGAAACTTAATTTACAATAGGTTTGTTTTGAGGTAAACATGAATAATTCCCAAAAAATTGTGGGCAATCTGAATATATTTACGAGAGTTAGGGCACGGACAGACAAATTAAAATCATGTTCACTTTTCAACTTTGTTGAAAAGTGTTAAAAAATATAAAATTTCAATGTTTCAAAATTTAAAATAAAATTTTAAAACATACATTAGAACAAATTTTTCTTTCATTCATTTATATCAACATCGTTCATATTTTTTTTCGTAAATTAATTTTTTATTTTATAATTTTTCCTTCTTTAGAATTTATATTAAAACAAAATTTTGTCCTTTCATTTATTTGTATAAACATCGCTCTTAATTTTTTCATAAGTACAAATTTTATTTCATGATTTTTCATTTCTTGTGCTCATTCGGCACTTGTACCTTTTAGTTTCCAAGCACTTTTCATTACTGCTTGGAAGCCAAGGGGTACAAGTGCCGAATGACGATAAACATTGCTTAGTTATAAGTAAAAAGAAAAATTGTATTCCACTTTTTACTTTCTTCTATCTTTACAAGAAGACAGTATTGGATTCATGAAAATTTTCGACTTCCGGTTTTCAACTTATTTATACGTTTTAGAAGGTCCTAAACACGTTTCGACTATTTTTAGAAAATGTCTGTCTGTGAGTCTGTCCGTCTGTCTGTGAGTCTGTGTGTCTGTGAGTCTGTGTGTCTGTCTGTGAGTCTGTCTGTATGTGACAAAAAATTTGTGGGCGCTCTATCTCAAGAACTATTGCTCGAAATTTGATAAAATTTTATATTCAGTTAGACCTTGATATGAATTAGTGCCTATTGTTTTTGGTGAAAATTGGCCTGCAGGTGGCGCTACTATACTAGGTTTTTCATGATTTCAAGATTGCTGTATCTCAAGAACTAATGCACAGAATTTCACCAAAATTCAGATTCTGGACCTCTTGATATACATAGACGCTGATTAAGTTTTGGTGTAAATTGGCCAGCAGGTGGCGCTGCTATGCCACATTTTTCATGATTTTCATGATAGCTATATCTCGAGAACTAATGCACAGAATTTCACCAAACTTCAGATTCTGCGATACTTTGAGATGCTTAGCCACTGATAAGGTTTTGGTGTGAGCTGTCCTATAGGTGGCGCTGCTATGCTACATTTTGCATGATTTTTGCGATAGCTATAGATCAAGAACTAATGCAGAGAACTTCATCAAATTTTAGTTTCTTTTACACTAGAATATATAACATAATTAGACACTGATTACATTTTGGCATTAACCTTGCAACAGGTGGTGCAGCTATGCTGCATTTTGCACGATTTTTCAGATAGCTAAATCTCAACAACCAATGCACAGAATTTCACCAAACTTCAGATTTTGTTACAAAATGACATATAACATAATTACACGATGATTACGTTTTGTTATAAATCCTTCAACTGATGGTGCTGCTGTGCTATATTTTACACTGTTTTTTTTTTAAACTAGCTATATCTCAAGAGCTAATGCACAGAATTTCATCAAACTTCAGATTATTTTACACCATAACATAATTAGACGCTTTTTTACGTTTTGGCATAAATTGTCCAAGATATGGTGTTGCTGTGCTACGTTTTGCAAATTTTTTGTTATAACTATATCTCAAGAACTAATGGACGAAATTCCATCAAATTTCAGATTCTGTTATGTCTTGACATCAATAGATGCTTATTAGGTTTTAGCATAAATTATCCAACATTAGGCACTACTAAGCTCATTTTCTCAGAATATTAATTAAATTTTGCGTTTTAGGCTTTTTGGATACCAGAATCTCATTAGGCTAGGTCAAATGTTCGAGGAAATTCGATAGTGGGTAACTTTGGGGTCACCACTTTTTTTTTTTTTTTTAAATATTAAAATGTACTTATGAGATAGAAGAATGTTTCGGGATTGACACATCCAACTAGTTTTAAACAGTTTTTGAAATAAGAGTTCAAAGATCACTAAGAAATAAGCAAAAGTTTCATAGCTCAATTCGTTGAATTACAATTGATGTTTAACTTTGAACTCAATTTACTCGAAATCTAAATTTTGTCACTTGTACCCCTTGGCTTCTGGGCTCCTCATATATAATGTACAATAAAAAACAGGAGATTTTTTTTGTTGTTTTTTTAAATCGCAATCAGTTTTTAATAAAAAAAATATCAAAAGCATTGTGCATCACAAAAGTAATAACTAATAAAATCTTAAATGTAATTTAGGCTCATTTCAATAAATTTTCGTTTCAAAGTGTGTGGTGCGCTTTTACGAAGAGAGTATAGGAGAGGAGGATATCATCTGAAATCCTGAATTTTGTGATAGTTCTGGATCTTTAAAATTAAGTTTATTGTCTTGGTTATTTTTCTTTAAACTGTTTCGAAAGATTCGAAGCTAGAAGAACTAAATCAACAAAACTCCGAAATTAAAAGCACTCGAAAAACATTACAAAAACTTCCTAAATTACTATAATTTAACATTCACTGAGAAGTAAAATGTTAGTTCGTCAAGGCGTTTGTTATTGAGACGTAAATCTTACTCAAAACACTATTTAGAAAACTCGAGAATAAATTTTTTACAAGATCTAAAGCGTTCTAAAATTTTAATTCCTCTAAAAAGTTTGGCATTTCAATAACTTAAACGCAATTTTAACTATTTAAATATTCATAGACGTTTGAACAGAAAACTTTATAAATGATGAAATGTGTGTAAATTGTACGTCTGTATCGAATATTTGATAACGATTATTTTCATTTATCTTGGTTCAAAACTTGCACATCTACAATACTAGCAACTTTTATGTGAGTGAAGCTGTGGTATGATAAACTTCCAACGTTAAGAAATCAGAATTCATGTGAATACGTTAAGGCTAAACGCATAAGATTTGTGATGGTGTTTATCTTGATGTAAAAGCTGTCTAATTTTGATTCTAGAAACCCCGAAATGGAAATTAAAATAGACTAAAAATACAATAAAACCTTTAAAATTGCCACTTTTTTTTAATGTTACGTAGAGAAACACGAAATTTACCCTTATTCTTAATTTTAAGAGGTACACATCCCTCAAACCAATTTATAAAGTCTGCATATTGAAACATCAAAAAACCTGAAACCAATCTAATATGTATATATATGTGTGTGTGTGTGTGTGTGTGTGTGTGTGTATTAATGTACATGGTCGATTTTAAGTCTTTTATTAGAATTTTAAAAAAGGCAATTTACGCTTAGAAATAATTGTAGTGACGAATCGTCACAACATTGCTAGAATAAATATGTACATATAAAAAATGATTTAGCACAACTAAAGCGAAAATACATAAATATTTGTATAAAAAAAGGAATCATTAATTAAAGTAAAGTTTTAAATTTATTTTATTCACTAATATCCATTTTAAGTTCGTTTCATTCTTTCAGGTAGTAATAATAACTTTAGGTTTCAGGAAAAGATGAAGGCTATTTTTTTTGTAATTAAAGCTATAAACTTTATGACTCTAGAACGTTCGGTGGGAACGAACGATTGTGACAAGGAACACCCAAGTGAAATTTCATTTGCTCACCATAAAAACGTCAGACAATGATAATAGCAAAGTTGTAAAAAACCCAGACTGTCTCCAACTTTGACATTACGCGAAGGAGCCAACAATAACAGAATTTACAGCCGTGAACGCCCACAGGAGGGAGGACTCGGACAGGGGTCTGATAAGTTTCTCCACCCGTGGAAAAAAAAAAAGGTTTTTTTCTAGTGGCCGAAAGGGGTGAACCTCCTACTTGGACAGGGGACCAATGAGAAGTGAAAGGGCAATTGCTCCAATGAAAACGTTTGCAAGTAAACCAATAATATAAAGAAAAGGGATTGGAAGTAATAAAAGAAAAAGAAAAAAAAAGGACTACCTCAGAAGTTAGAAGTTAGCAGATTCGGAAGGTATTTTTGTTCTCCCAGTATGTTGTCATGAAGAAAGGACTCCGAAAAGAAATCATTCCACTCCAATGCGGATGTCTAAGCGTTTTCTTTTGGACTTGGTAAAAAAAAATCAATATGGAGTTTGCAAATGGACAATTATGACTCGTGCGACTTCAGATGTGATGTACGAGATTGCTGTGAACATTTTTAATTACTGCCATGCATTATAATGGACAATTATGACTCGTGCGACTTTAGATGCGATGTACGAAATTGCTGTGAACATTTTTAATTACTGCCATGCATTATAATGGACAATTATGACTCGTGCGACTTCTGATGTGATGTACGAGATTGCTGTGAACATTTTAATTACTGCCATGCATTTTAACGGACAGTTATGAATTACGAGACTTCAATTGTGCTGCGTGAGAGTGCTACAAGTTATTTTTTTTGACGGCCTTCTGTGGATTTAGCTGCCAGCTTTTCAACAATGGTGAGCAATTTAATCTTACTCTTGTGGTGTTACCTTTTTTTAGAAATTATCTTTTAGCCTATTTTATACATATATATAAAGAGAAATTTCTTTAATATGGAAATTATTTTTTTTTACTTGAAATTTAAATAAGGAATGAAAAAAATAAAATAAAATTAGATAAAATAAAAAAAAGAAGAAGAAAAGTGGATAATAAGGAAAACTTAGGCTATGCCTTTTTAGTTGTGCTGTGAGAAAATTGTGTAGGTTTATGGTAACATAAAACTTAAAAAATATATATTATTATGAAATGAATACATTTTCGAGTGGTGTTATTTCATTGTGTTTCTAATTATGAAATTGATATTTTTGAATGGTATTTTATTATTGTATTCTGAATATAATTTATTGTTTTGAAATAAATATTGGTATGTACATAGATATTCTTGTTTTCTTTGATATTTTCTTTTCTTTATTTCTCTTTAAGTAATTTAATAGATGCAGATTCTTGATTAATAAAATTAATTTTTTTTTGGAAGACAGTTATTGTTTACATTCATATTATCTCTTTAAAATCCTGATTTGCAAATTTAAACGTTAAATAAGTTTGAGTCTGAGCTATTGCGATTTTCCTTTATATAAATTATTGATAAGTTTAAAAGAAAACAATTTTTTTTTTTGGTAATATCCAGTACAATCTTTCACAACGCGGATTGGGATATTATCTTAATATTACTTTATTTACACTAATCACTATCTTTCGCGTACCGTGTAATGCGGTGTAATTTTCCTCACCACAATAATCTACATTTTATCTGCTTTTAATTTTCTCTCTTAGACATAAACAAAAAAATACATTACTAATGATTGTTTCTTTTAAGCCATTAGTATGTTTTTCAATCTTTGTATGTTTAAATCATTGGTATTTAAATTGTTAAAATATTTAGAAAAAAAAACTAAATTTATTGCCCTGGATTGCATACTTGTAATGTAAGTAATAACGTAACAGAGCATGCTATAAACGCATTGAATTGCAAATTAAAAAAAACAGAATAAAAACAAAATTTGTCATCAACTACATATTGAATATAGAGGAAAAATCTGTGAAGTAAATTCTATTGCATTCCTATTAGAATAAATATATCAAATCAGTCCTGTTATTTGAAGGAAGGGATTTAACATATTGCTTCAGAATGTGTTATCATATATTATAAAATATGTACAAAATAAATTCAAAATTTGTTCAAAATATTTACAGAAAAGCACGACCGAAAAAATTTTAAAAGTAGGCAGAAATACATGTAAAAGCTACAACTTATTTAATAAGGAATTAAACAAAAATTTAGATATTCTAAATTGGAAATTGTCCTTATTCTTAATTGGTAAGATGCAACTGTGGTTTGTATATGTTATGGATTTAAAACAAAGGAAATGAAGAAATATAGGAATTCAATAAAATACAGATAACATTTATGAACGATAAATGAGCCACTCCAAAATTTATTCAGTTTCGACATTCAACATTTAGAGCATCTATTTTCCATGGTGTTTGCAAGGCATCTTTAGATTTAGTTGGAGGATGGGCAGATTCATTCCTCATTTTCTGATAATACAATTCTGAAGCTATTGTGGCAATACACCACCTTCATGGGATTGGCCGTGGTTGTTGTTTTATGAGTAGTTAACTAGGTCCATTTTTAAGTTTACTTCTGGAATAAAACGATGAAGACATTCCATCAAGGAAATCAGCTGTTAAAAATATTCTTGACAAATTCTTTTATTTTCCAAAATACAAGAAAACTGAGCACTTATGAACAACATGAACGCGAAAAACTTGACAACTGCGAATGTGAGGGTTAACAGGATCACGACAAATCGTAATCTGAATAAATTTTTACATTACAGAAACGCCAAGAGAAAATGCAAAACCTTACAGATAAAAAGGACCGTTATATAAAAAGAAATGGGAAAAATATAAATGTGTGTTGTCACGAATAAAACAGTTATCGCCTTCGACGAAAAGCGCGCAACGTACAGTAACCCTAAAACAAAGTTGCGTAATTTGAAAAAAACAAGTTCATTATACAAGACAAATGAGATTATAGGAAATAAATATACAATTATTTAGAGCCTAAATTGTATATTTAATTGGTTTGATATTTAATCAACTGAAAAGTAAGAAAGAAAAACGTAGAAATGAAATAATATTTTAAAACCAATTTATTATTTTTATTTTTATTTATTTTTTATGCAATTTGGAGACGAACACTCAATAAAAATACGTATTAAAATGTTTTTCTTTTAGAGTTAAATTTAAAAGAGGGGTGAGACTAATATTTGAAATATTAATAGAAATCTATAAAACAATATGTATTACATCACATATTATTATTCGAAGGACCACCAATACATATATATATATACGTAAAGGAAAAAAAAATATTTTTTTTATAAAAAAAAAAAAATAGTAAGGTGTTCGGAATCTATGTGTAAAGCACTAGGGAAATATATATTTATAACATAAGAATAATTGTGTGTTAATAAAATCACAAGATATATTTGATATATATGAAACACAATACAATATACAAAATGTTAATTTAAAAAATTAAACTTCAACATATTCCTAGGTCTTTCAATATATGCATGTGACATTTTTAAGTTGTGAGCTATAAGAATCATCACCGGGTATCCCTTTTTAAGCACAGATTTATGGCAAGCGAGAGAGAAAAAATAAATTAAATAACTGTAGACGCTTCATTGAATTACACAATGGCTTCTCCAAAAAATTTTATTAAAAGACAGGTATATCGATCGGGAAAATTCTCTTCGAATAAGAATATTCCATCATAAAAACATTATTGCGCAATTCGTCTTAACAAAATCATCTGAAGAAAAGAAAAGAATATATCTCATCTCCTCTCAGCATCCTTCTCAAATCTAAAAACCTAAAACTCCCAGAATATTCTATAGTCTCTAACCATGATTTTCCCATGTAAATAGAATTCATGTCCAGCGTCGAGATCAAAGATTTCATTCACACGATATTTTTTATTTAAAAAATATATTATTTAATTAATTTATAATCGAACTCGGAATTCGAATATCCTGCAGACGATATTTAAAACAAAAAAGAAAAGAAATGAATTTATTGATACGCACAAATATCAAGCGATGAAGGGGGAAATAAATAAATAAATAAAAAGAATGATATTTTTTGAAATTTATGGTTTTGGAATAAAGTTAAAACGACTCCCTTAAAAAAGGGTTGATAAAAACAGGAGAAAAACAGTTTTATTTGGAATATTAAGAAATAAAATTTAATTAAGAATATTTTAATTTAGAGACATTTATTAAATGTATGCATATTGGAATAAATGTTTTTTGAGGCAAATTAAGATTTGATATCGTTTCTATAAAGATTAATTGATTGGATCTAGTAACAGGATTTTAATTTAATAAGTTGAAATAAGTACGGAATATTGTTAAAAGGAAATTAGAATAGGATAAGGTTAATTTTGGCGAAAAAAAATTAAATTTGTGATATGTATATATGGTTGATACTCCAATAAGTGGGTAATTTCCGTCCCTTAGAGATATGTGCAGTTTTTTGTCATTCATATAGTTTTTTTAGCACAAAATGTATTTTGTAATGTATTTCTAAAATTTCAAAAAGTATTTTCAAGAAAATAATGTAAATTTTACTGTAATAGTAATTTAAATATTCAATTTGTCACTTCTGCTCCTTGTCCCTCATCTCATGTACTGATCTTCTGAAACAATTTAAGTGCAATGACAAATTATTTTTAATAATTTTACCACCCAAAATAAACAATTATACTTGAAAGAACATAATAAAGTATTTTTATTGTAAATCAAAAAATAGTTTTACTTTTATTCTGAGTCAGAGAAACGCTGTCTCCCAGTTTTTATGTCACTACTGTCTTCATATATAAAACTGCTAAAGTGATCACCAGGTGGGCAGATAATATTTGGTGAACAGGTGTATTTAGTAGAAGGAGCCATCTTAATTGCCTAGAAAAACACATGGTACAGTTCTAAGAAAATAAATAGAAAGGTAACAATATGTTTATTACTTATCACTACTGTCCCCTGCTTAAACTGTCCTTGTTATTGTTTTTTTATTTATATTTTTGTTATAATATAACATACTTTTGCTTAGTACAAAATACCGTACTGCAGTCTTAGTAAGCCCAACTTACTATGTACACCGAAGCAATTTTCTTAATTTTGCAACTTCTGTCCCCTTTCAAATTATGTATTTAATTATTGAATCTCCGAAGCTGATATTAATGCCACAGATGGTTTGAAGCCAAAGGATACAGTGATACCATCTTTTCCAAATCTATTAAAATTTCATCAGCTCACTTGGAATAAATTTTAAAATATTAAACTTTAACTTCATTATTTAAGCTGTTTCACATGTGACATACATGAAAAATATCAACATTTTGTTCAGAACCATCATTTTTGACTTATCTCCCTGTTTTATGGATATGCTCAATGATTATAAAGATACTGAAGTATCAAATCCTAAAGTAAAAATATTTGTGTAGAAACTTGGGTTGCAGTTGTGTATGATGAAAATTGGATTCCTGGAGAGTTTTAAATTTTTATTTAGAATTAAATTATTATTTTAAATCTTTATCAACATATTTTATTTTTTCATATTACTTATTACAGCATTTGTTTTTAACAGGTTTAATTGAAGAAATAAATGATGACATCCTTAAAATAAACTTTATGTTAAGGAATGGAAGCCGATTCAATTGGTCAAATACGCCAGATATCCATGATGTTCCAAAGAATGAATTTTTATGTACTATTGATATTCCCCCTCGACCAGTTACTTCAAGATATTTTACTATAGACAAATTATATGATATGAATTTTCAAATGAGCAGTATTTCTCGTAATTAAACACTTTTTTGAACTAAAACTTTTGTCCAAAGAAATTCACTTATTTACTAATTATGTTATTGTTGCTTATTTTTTTCTAAAATATCATTCAAATTTTAAAATAGTAAAAAAAAAAATACATGTTAAATAATTTTTAATTGTTTGACTATTCAAAACTGAAAAGTTTTGAAAGTATCCCACTTGTGTCCACGTAAATGTCATTCCTGCCCCCTTATTCTTAAAACTTATACAATATTCAGATTTATCACAGAGGATATATTAAACATTATATTTTTTACTATAAAATGATAAATTTTAATAAAATACATACATTTTTTAATTAAATTTCATTAAAATCCTTGTTTATAAAGTTAACAACTATCTCGGGGACGGTAGTGACATTGATTACGAAAGTGATTTATTATTTTTTTAAATATATATATAGTGCTTAAAGTTTATTCCGGAATGTTGTATATTACTCAGTAACCCATACTGCATTTATTTATAAAAAAATATTGGTTTAAATTTAAATTTATTTTTCACTAAATCAATGAGAGAAATTACCCACTTATTGGAGAATCACCCATATACTACTCATTGCTTTTAATTTTAAGCAATTTGATGTATAAGCACAACCTATACTTTATATTCTTCGTCATCTTTTAAGTGTAAGTGCTTACATAAAAAAAATTTTCCTGTAAAGGCAAATTTTTAAATGACACATTTTTTTATTTGTACATTTGTCTTTTGTTGATGTTGCTTGAAAATATTTGCAACTTGTTAAATCATGTATCATAACAGTTTACATGCACTGTTAAAATACACATTTAATAAGTGCTAAAAAGAATTATTTTTATATAAAATTCTAAATATTTACTTGATACAGTCTTTTTAATTCAATAAAATTTGCACAAATGTAATACCAATATTAAAATGCAAGACTAAACATACACACAATTTGTGAATTAAAAATCAACATTGATCCGTATTAAACGTTTTTGGAAGGAAAAGTATTTGATGCCATTCTAACAGAGTGTAGAGAAAACTTACTTCAGTACATTTTGACATAAAATTGTCAAATTATTAAAGAAATCAAATGTCAAATGTATGTAATATGAAAAAAAATATATATAAAACCGAATTGTATACTACATAAGGAATCGTATACACAATGAACTGAACCAGCCAGTAGAGCACTAAAAAATCCAATATATAGTACGAAATCAAACATAATTCTGTGTCCTGATCAGTTAACGCAAAACGTGTGGCATTACATTTATTTTCTTGGCCTAATATTATATCTTGCAATTATGTATTGAGGAGTGTTATTGCTATTGTTCTGCTGATAATTATTATTGTTGTTATTAATATTAAATCTTGCATTATTATTAAAATTATAATTAAGTTATACATTTCTAGGTAGAGCAAGTAAAAGTTTATCTATACGCACTCTAAAAGAAACAGCATGAGAACACTGGCGTTTTTTTTATAGTGAATGAAAAGGTGAATGCTTCATAACAATTTCATAAGGTCCAGTATATTTAGGTATATATTTATCTCGACATTTTAGATAAACAGAATCATGGACAGTTAATGGACTTAGTTTTGCATATTGTGAAAACTTTAAGTTTATTTGATGTTGAGCAGACACAATGTATTCAATGTATTCATTCATGCTTTTTGATACATTGCATCCAGTTCCTTTAATAATCTATAAGTGTCAACATTGTCAAGAAATGGCTAATTTGCATGAGTGTCATACGTATCAAAGATTAATGATAATTCACGCCCGAAATGTAAAAGGTTTGGTGAAAATTTTGTAGATGAATGTGTAGAGTCATTGTATAAAATGTTTATAGGTAAATAAATAATAAATGTTTGATGGAGTTACACGGATTGACTTCTAAGCGCCACAAATTATATTCGAAAAGTACATATCAGAAAATTATGATATTCTTATTAATTAAGATAAACAATGTACATTGTAAAAAGTACATGAAAGTATGCATAATGTTGTATTAAAATAAAGATAAGAATACAAAAATAAGGTATACCTTTTCCTGAAAATACCAAAAACTTGATCACAGCATAAAATGTAAGCGTAGCATGTTTCTGAAAGATATTGGCTAGTAGACACAGTTCTTTTAATCGCGAAATTAAAGGAAGACTAATGTCCATAACGTCGTTATAATGCAAAAAGGTAACGACATTTTTTAACCGAAACATTTACAAGCTTATTTTTAAAACTGGAATTAATCTTACTTATCAATTCCGAAAAAAGCCGTCAATTGTGAAGACAGCGAGGAATGAGGTCAAGATAACAGAAAAATGTACAAACTGTAAGGCATCGCCACCCGATTACAAAAGAGAGTCTCCATTATATTGATAATAACAATCAAACTTCCATATTCTGATAATATTTTTTAAACCGTGCACATTATTATGTTTTTAGAAGTTGCGAAATCTGAACGGAGATTGGCGAGCGTAAGTGAGCCCCTTAGTTTATTATAATACTACAATTTAAAATCGACAATGAATATAGAATAACCCAATATAACAAACATAAACTTGAAAAGACAATCAAATGGAATGAAAACTAATTTGTGGAAAAAATGTATATATATATACATAGCGATTGAGAGGCAGATAATGAAATAAATAATTATAAGGTCGTTCATCATATAACAAAGCCAGTTAAATATAATAAAATACTTTTTGAAACCATGAATATTATAATATTTATAATTATTCAAGTTATGTAATTTCTATAAAAAATAGACAATTATTTGCTTGCAAGGTATATACTTTGACACTTCTCAACGTGCTTAAATTTTCTTTTACCGTTCAATAGAGGAAAAACAGTGTTACAAAATATGTTGTATATAGGAATTTTTTAAAAAAGCGTGTGGAAACTGTGTTACAAAATTACTGGATTTAACTCCAGTGTCATATTGACAAAACACAATGCAAGAATGAAGTATTCTCAAAATATAACATTGTTACATTTTAATTATTCTTAGTATGTTTCTCCCTGTGTAAACAGGTTCGCGACTTCAACATGATGTGTTTTTACTGCCACGTGCTTCTACGCATTTTTTAGCAGTTTCCAACAAAGTTTAAAAGTGCTTATGCATTCGGTTTTTCTGGCCGTCTGTCAGTCTGTACGTCTGTCCGTCTGTCCGTATGGCCTTATGGCCGTCTGTACGCGCTCTAACTCCCATAAATATACTCGGATTGTTATGAAATTTTTATACGTTATTGAGGTTTACCCTAGCACGAACCCTATTGAAAATGAAGTATCTACCATGATTAGTTTATCTACAGAGAGAATTAAAAGTTTACCGTTACATTACGGCCTATGGGGAAAAATCGTTAATATACTCAGATTGCCATGAAATTTTAAGACGTTATTGATGTTTACCCTAGCACAAGTCCTATCGAAAATGAAGTTTCTACCATGATTAGTTTATATACAGGGCGAATCAAAAGTTTCCCATTACATTACGTCCTATGGGGGAAAATCGTTAATATACTCGGATTGCCATGAAATTTTAGGACATTATTGACGTTTACCCTAGCACGAACCCTATTGAAAATGAGGTATCTACCATGATTAGTTTATCTACAGAGAGAATCAAAAGTTTCCAATTACATTACGGCCTATGGGGAAAAATCGTTAATATACTCGGATTGCCATGAAATTTTAGGAAGTTTTTGATGTTTACCCTAGAACAAGTCCTATCGAAAATGAAGTTTCTACCATGATTAGTTTATCTAAAGGCGAATCAAAAGTTTCCTACTACATTATGGCCTATGGGGAAAAATCATTTCAAAGGAATTTTAAGGATGTTATACTCTGTCAAACATATTAAAATATGCATTCTATGACATATAAGATGAAAATGTAGCTACTATTCATTTACAGGGCCACACAAAAGAATTCCATTAGATAATGTTAAAAGGGGGAATTGTGGGTGACATATTTTAAATATATTAAGCTTTTTCATGTATAATAAAATTGATATATGTCACTGAAGCTTAATATAAATTATACGCTACTGCCTTGCATAATATGAAGTACATATCATTTACAGGGCCACACAAAAGATTTCAAATAGTATATTCTTTCCGAAGTACCGTATATGCGTCCAATGATGGCTGATGGAGGGATGAAATGCATTTTAATTATGATATTCGCGTTTATATTTCGCTAAATCTATGCACATTATATGGTGTGTATAAATGTTATAGTTGATATACAGGGCTACCCAAAAGAGCCCACCAACGTTACTGAATAAGAGCGTAAATTATTTAAACGTGGTTCTTAAATAAGCTATGCATTTTTACGCTGAGCTGCATTCAATTTACTGAGAAATGTTTGCAGAATATAGATAAAGGGATATACAGGGCCACGCAAAGAATTCAGTACATGGACGCCTATGAATGATGATTTATAAGATGTGATTTCAGTTGCTTTAAAAGTGTTTTAGCTTACAATAAATTTTAGCCTGATGCTGACGTGTGATAAAGGTACAATGTAAGCTACAGGGCTTAACAAAAGTATTCAAGTATGTTTCCATCTAATAGTATGAATTGCTGAAAAAGAAAATTCAAGCTACTGGGTATTTTCTTGCTAAGCTAAATTTTCCCATTATATGAACTGACATATGAAATACAGGGCTGTTCTACTGTATTGGAATACATATTTGGGTATATTTGGCTCTACACTATTATTTCCCTAAATAACAAAGTTTTGTTAAAGATTTCATTAACTGTTCGAAAGTGCTGCATAATCTATGCTTAACGCATGATTTTTCTTACTTGTTTAATATTTATAAAATAAAACAGAGAAACGTACATTTTTCTTCTTGTTATATTTTTATTTTAAACTTCTTTATAACTTTTATTGTGTAATCTTGCAAAAAAAATCTTATTACCTACTAAAATGCAGAAATTTTTATTACCTATAATTTAAATATGACAAAATTGCATGTGAAAATCTTTTTTTAGGTATAATTTGATTAAGTACTTTTATCCTTCTACTTTTATGTAATATTGAAATTTTTAAAATATAAAAATTGAACTTAAACTTTTGTGTCCTTTTTTCAAAATTACTTTTCTTTTTCGTATTTTAGAGTCTAACATCTTTACAGGAAATAAATTGTGCATCATGAACCTTAAAGCGTAAACTCATTTCGCAGTAAAACGCATTTTTTTATGTAAAACATAGTAGAATATTTTCTATGTCTTCAAACGAGCAGTATCTTTTTCCCCCCTTAATATTACAACTTAATATATTCAACGATCTTTTTTAAAATAATACAAATACTGAAGGTAATGAAAATGATACCGTTTGAGCTGGTAATCACAATGCAAAATATGAACTATCAAGTGCGAATTGCTCTTAAGTACAATTAAAATTGTAACGATTTTTTAATGTAAATATATTATCATATGAACACCAAAGGTGAACATCTATAATAAATTTATATTATAAAATGCAGTATAAATTGTTTTTCTGAAATTCAGTTAAGGTCTAATAGCCTATATTTTTGAATAAGACGGTTTTTGACAGCATGTTTCATTGTAATTTTTGCTATTATTAATGCCTCTACCCCCTCCAATACACACTCACACACACACGATTTTTAGATTGTATACGGTAAGACCTGTAATTTAGAAATCGATTTTTCATGTAACATGGTTTTCCCCGTGTTATCGCTAAAAGAAATTGTACTGCTCACAGTAATTTCTATCCAAAATATGCCTGATCTAATGTTTAAAAATCGAAATTGCTTTACGTTTATATATATTTAAATTTAAGTACACGCGATTAAAAGCCTAAGCTTGAAAAAATAATCATCAATAAAGTATACCGTAAATAGCATTTTAAAAAATGCACTCAATTAAATTTTCTTTATTAAATAAAAAAGAATATTAATAAATTTAATGCATATTGCATTGAATCAATTACACTAATACCTTTTGTAAACATTTATTTTTATCTGCGTTAAAATTTACGTTTATACTCTTCTTAATTATTCATCAGAATAAACATTTATTAGAATAAAAGAGAAAAAAAAATATACAGACTGCGATAAAAAATAGTGAGAAAAATAAAAGTAAAAATAATAAAGAAATTTCTTTTATTAGATAAATAATTAAAAATAGTTTGACATCATTTTAAATTTTGTCTCTTAAAAAAATGTACATTTCCTTTTAATTGTTTTATTTTTTCTAGTGCTTAATGCCCGGTAATTTAAAAATATTTAGGCGTTGTTTTTTAAACAAGGAATAATTTTATAAAACATATTGTTTTCTATAATAATGTTATATTTCGTTTATTTTTGATTTATTTATTTTTATTTATTTACTATTATCTGTTTATTTGTTACATTAAATAATTTCAAAATTATGCTAAATTAACTGAATCCCATAACTCTCATAATTAACTATAATCTCAAGAGGAATTCTCCTCTATGTAAACAAGTTTAAGCTCTACGATTGCGTTGTGTAAAAATGATGCTCCAAAGTAGTTTCAATTATTATCATTTATAAATCAATTAATAAGGATAGCAAGCAAGAATTCCAGAATTAAAGAAACTAATACTTCTATTACTAAGATAATATTTTTATTTACAAAATTTAACAATTAGTATTTATTGATTGAGATATATTTACCAAACTTAATCATATTACAACATAATATTCTTATAACAACTTAAAATTACAATTAAATATACTGAAACTCGTGTAGAGTAACTAAACTCCCTAGGGGTAGAATTTATAGTATATTCCCCAAAACATAATAAACTACACTCACCCGGGTTTCTAATACACACAACCCTTTTCTCCGTACATCAACTCCATCCATATATCGTCTTCGGGCACCTCAGCTCAGACCAAATCCTCCCTATGAAGCCTTCATTGTAGAGTCCAAACACCGCGGCTGGAATCTAGGATCCGACGGAGCCCTCCCAAACGAACTGCCCCTGTCATCCCGTTGAATAAGCGAAGAGCGGGAACCTCCTTTGCCGCTGAAAAAAGTCGGAGACCACTTATAGGCTAACAATCTCTTCCATCCGTATCTCGAACATAGCTACTATCAGATGCCCGCCAGCTTTCAAACACAATGCTGTCTCATCTCTAGCGCGAACAAGCTAAAATTACAGTCTTCCGATAAAATCAAAGTTTCCGTCAGGACCTCATAATACGCAGATCATACTTTCTCCATCATGAGAGCTTCATTCGCTCGGAGGAGCAAGACCAAAGGCAAGGGCTGCAGCCGAGAGCTTGCAAGAGAATCTAATGATTTTTCTTGAAGTCCCAATCCACTCTCTCTATTTTTTTTTTTTAAGTTGACCGACGGGAGGTTCCCTTAAACACCCCCCAAGTTTCATTGGCCAAAATGATCAACGCCCCTCTTGATGCAGTGAATTTTTAAGTGACATTGACCATTCTGACCTCCGAAATCCGGGAGTGTTAAAGTCGGCATTCTAAGGAAAATAATTGCTTACTCAGTCCACCTGCGAGGGATATTTTATGTCAAAACCCCATCCCGTCCTCAATTTTATAGATTCTAAAGTCAAAAGTCGACTCGGAAAAACCTTTGAAACTGTATACTCCATCCGCGCCGACCCTATTTCAAAGCCGCTAAACTTTCATCCACCCCAAGAAAAATAACAAGCGCTATCTTAACTATCCCCTTTAATGATAAAAAGAGCAGCTGTGCTTATCTTTCTAATTACACCGCGAGCCTTGAGTTCTAACCTAATATTTTTAATATTATTCTGTTCCTAAAAACCAGTATAAACATACTATAACAATAAAATGACTGATGATAAAAGGCATATGTGAAGCTAATATATTATTTTATACTAATATATTAATACAACTTAAATGAAGTATCACTTATAAAACTATATAACTATATCTCTTATAAACGGCATAGCAGTCAGACAGGTTTCTCACATGTAAATCAAATTTCTTTGCAATTTGGTATACAAAACAGAGGTTCCATTTAACCAACATGTTTTTTTTATTTATTAACAAGTATTTTTTCATATTATTAAACACGCACTATTTCGGTAGAATTATAAAACGACTCTAAAAATAAGATAACCTGTTACGAATTCTATAGCAGAATCAGAGTCTGATATATGCAAAGTATATACACACAGAGATTTATATATCTAGTGATGTTCTTAAAAATATGTTTTAGATATGAAAGATTTCTTCCCTTTATAACTTCACTAGCTGACCCGCCCGGCGTTGCCCGGGTCCGTTATAATAATGTTAAACGAACTTGAAATTTTTATGATTTTATCTTCAACTCAAAATATGTGTTAATACACTGTTAAGAATTTGACCCTTTTGCTGCATCGTCACTCCACCGCTTTTATAGAAAATGATTACTTCAGCCTATTTTGGAGCATTGTCATAGGTCAAAAGAGATATATTCTATAAAAGCGGGGGAGTGATGATACAGCAAAAGGGTCAAATTTTTTACAGTGTACATTATATTAAATACTGACTGTATCAAAAATTGGTTTTTAAAAAAAACTAATATTTAGCTGCAAAAATACCTAAAATGACTGCAATGGGAAACGCAGGAGGGAATATGTGTCCAACGATTTCGTGTTGATATTTATCCTTAAAATTACTGTTAAGTGACTTAACTAAATACTTTTTTCACATAGATATCCCAAGTGAAATATTTTGAATTTCAAACTAATTATATATCACTCTTAAATCTGACTATACCGCGAATGAAATCGATTCTCGATGATTCGCTAAAAGGTTAGTATATAATATTATAAATTCAGAGCCATTTTACAAAAATAGGTGTATATTTTTTATCAAACATGCGTAATGTTCATTCTATGAACAAAATCCTAACCGTAACCTAATTGTATCGGAATCATAACTTGTCTGTAACTTAGCTGTATCTTAACAGTAACCTAACTGCAAGTTAAATATAACATAAATGTAACTTGGCCGTCACCTAATCATAACCTACCCATAATCTAACCACAACCTAACCGCAACTTAACCTTAACCTAACTGTAACTTAACCTTGACCTAACTGTAACCTAACCGGAAAATAAAATAACAAAAGGGTCACCGGAACGTAATTGCAACCTAACTGTTATCTAACCGTAACCAAGTTCTAATTTAACATTTACTATAAACGAAATATTTTAACCATCTCGCGCTAAGTACTTAGTTTCACTTTCCACCGCTACGGAGCGCATTATGTTTTGTAGAACATCCGAATTTTAGGTTCGGATTGGATTCAAGTTCATGGAAATTATTTTGTCTTCTTCGGATACAGTTATGGTTGTTTGGAATATTTGTGTTCAGTTTAGATTCGGTTCAATTCAGATTTCGTGGGGGTTTTTTTTCCCTTCAAATGGGATTTTTAAGTTCGGGTCGGGTTGTACTTATATGAAAATTATTTTACCTAGTTCCAATGAGGTTATACTTCACTGAAATATTTTTGTTAGGTTCAGATTAAGTTTGGTTCAAATTTCGGGATTTTTTTTTTCTTTTTTTTTACAAATTTTTTGGTTTGGAATGGGGATTATGTCCATGGAAATTATATTGTCTTGTTCGTATTTGGTTATAGTTATTTGGACTATTTTCGTCGGATTCAGATTTGGTTCGATTCAGATTTTAGGTATTTTTTTAAATTGATTTTTATGGTTCTGGTTGGATTCATGTCCAGGGAAATTATTTTGTCTTGCTCGGATCGGGTTTTGGTTCTTTGGAATATTTTTTTCGGGTTCAGATGTCGTTCAATTCAGATTTCGGCTTTTTAATGGAATTTTTAGGTTCAGGTTGGGTTGCGCATCAACGGAAATTATTCTGCATTGTTCGAATAAGGATATGCTTCTCTGGAATATTTTTGTCAGATTCAGATTTAGTTCATTTTTTAGGTTCGGATTGGGTTCATGTTCATGGAAATTTTTTTGTCTTGTTCAGGTCCGGGTATGGTTCTGTGGAATATTTTTGTCGATTCAAATTTCAGGTATTTTTTTCAAATGGAATTTTAGGTTCCGATCGGTTTCATGTCCACGAAAATTATTTTCTCTTATTCGAATCCGGTTATGGTTCTTTCGAATATTTTGATCGGATTCAGATGTAGTTTGCATAAAACTTCAGGCTTTTTTTTCAAATGGAATTTTTTAGGTTCGAGTCAGGTTTATGTTCATGGAAGTTTTTTTGTCTTGCTCTTATCAGGTTATAGTTCTTTGGAATATTTTTATCGATTTCAGGTTTCGTTCTGGTCATTTTTTGGGTTATTTCAGAGAAAAATTTTAGGTTCGGGTCGGGTTGCATATACACGAACATTATTTTTCTTTGATCGAATTGGGGTATGCTTCATTTGAATATTTTTGTGGGATTCAGATTTGATTCGGGTCAAATATCAAATTCATAGTTTTTTTTTCAAATGGAATTTTTAGGTTCGGGTCGCGTTTATGCTCATGAAATTTTTGTCTTGCTTGGATCGGAGTATAGTCTGTTTTTTTCTGGTTGGGATCGGGTTATGTGTTAATACGCCTAAATATTATGTTTTGCTACTATTCATTTAGTGACTATTTTTTACATATAATTTATTTTGCTATTTGATAATTTATTGCTGTGTATGAATCGTCTGCCTATTCGAACAATTGTACGTCAAAGAGCCATTTCATTTTTGTTTTAAAAACAAATTAAAGTCTTAATAAAATTTTAACTTAAATAAATGCATTCAAATTTAATCAATGATTTAAAAAAACTGCTAAAAAAGCCTCATATATACATATACATATATTAACTGCAACTTAGCCAACCACAAATACATTCTAATGTACGAAGTACCAACGATCTGACGTAATAGCTATGTCCAAAAATCCTAAGTTAAACTGACATTTTGCCAGTC
Organism: Maratus speculifer; assembly: GCA_964019185.1. Taxonomy (NCBI): domain Eukaryota; kingdom Metazoa; phylum Arthropoda; class Arachnida; order Araneae; family Salticidae; genus Maratus; species Maratus speculifer. The sequence goes on along the minus strand of OZ025297.1, from coordinate 210,160,687 downwards.
TATGAATTTTAAAGGTCTTTGGGAAAAAAACAGTCACTTTTGAAATGTCAAAATCTCAAATTGGTTTCTTTTATAGAGTAAAAAGAAATTAATAGAGTGGAGGTATTATCTCTGGAGATGATGCTTAAGATGTAACCCTATATTAAGTCCAATTAAGTACCAACAAAAGCACCTGCTTTGACACGCCTATCAATTGGCGAAATTTTAAAATGAAGGGCCAAAATCACAGTCAAGTGAAATCCAGCCACCCCATTGGTCGTGTGGTAAGGGTGAAAATCACGAACTTGTTTCTCCATTTGAAAAAGGTGAGGGGGAAAGTATTTTTTAAGCGATTGTTACCGCCTGTTCTTATTTAAGATAAACCATCGAAATTAACTCAATTAAGATATTTTGATGCCATTTTATAAAATGAGAGTGAAAAATTTAGATTATAAATGAAAAGAGATAAGATTTACTTCAAAACTGCCGCTACGTTTTTTTCTCGGAAAAAGGAGTATGACAACATTTACCCAACTGCTAAGAGATTGTTCCCTGAAATGGACGCGGCTCAATGACCAATGAGGTGTTTGGATTTCACCAGACTGTGATTTTGGCCCTCCATTTTAAAATTTCGCTATCAATTGAAACAGGTTTAAACCTGTATTTTTTTTCTCTCGTTTTTAAATAAAGAACTAATTTATCGCTTCACCGGTAAAAATTTATTAATTATTTTATCATATATGTTTTAAATATCAATATAGAAAATTATTTCAACGTTTTGCTTGAAAATATAACATTATTTTGTTAGTACATTAAAATCGTCTGCAGTCAGAAATTTATATTTTAGATTAATATTTATTACTTAAGTTTTCATACATGATTTTAAAAGAATGTTTTCATCATTATATTTTAAATATTTACTAGCTGACCCGCCCGGCGTTGCCCGGGTCCGTAATAATAATGTTAAAAGAACTTGAAATTTTTATGATTTTATCTCTAACTCGAAATATGTGTAAATACACTGTTAAAAATTTCACCCTTTTGTTGCATCGTCACTCCACCGCTTTTATAGAAAATGATTACTTCAGCCTATTATGGAGCATTCTCATAGGTCAAAAGAGATATATTCTATAAAAGCGGGGAAGTGACGATGCAGCAAAAGGGTCAATTTTTTTACAGTGTACATTACATTAAATACGTGCCCCCTGACTGTGTCAAAAATTGGTTAAAAAAAACTAATATTTAGCTGCAAAAATATCCAAAATGACTGCAATGGGAAACGCAGGAGGGAATATGTGTCCAACGATTGCGTGATTTTCGTGCTAAAGTGTTGATATTTATCCTTAACATTACTGTTAAGTGACTTAACTAAATACTTTTTTCACATAGATATTCCAAGTGAAATATTTTGAATTTCAAACTAATTATACATCACTCTTAAATCCGCCTATACCGTGAATGAAATCGATTCTCGATGATTAGCTAAAAGGTTAGTATATAGTAATATAATTTCAGAGCCATTTTACAAAAATAGGTGTATATTTTTTATCAAACATGCGTAATGTTTATTCTGTGAACAAAATCCTAACCGTAACCTAATTGTATCAGAATCATAACTTGTCTGTAACCTAGCTGTTATACGTTATAAAGTATTGAAAATTACATTAATGAAGGAAACTTTTAGTTATACAATTTTTAATTCGTATCAAATGTTTTCAATATCTTATTTAATTTTAATTTGATATTTAATTATTGCTAATTTTCCAATTTCCTTCATTTTAAAAGCGAATATTTATTCTAATAAATAATAATAGAACGAAGACCATTTTAAAAATTTGCTATTTCCTCTTGAAATATGCTTCAACTGTAATTCATTTCTTTCAATTCGTCTTATAATACAAAATCTCTTCCACGTCCTTTTGTTTGCCACATTAAATTTGAGCGATAAATGGTTTCATATCGCAAACCTTTTTTGAGCTTACTTCACCTCCACTTATCTTATTCCTCCATGGGTTTCTTTAATTCTGTCTCAGCTTTCTTATTACTTCTGCGAAAATTTTTACACAACCAACCAACCGTAAACAAATGAAAGAGAAAAAAATTTGGAAAAAGATGATTTTTTATGAGAGTGACCTCTTGATTTTAATTAATTACTCAGTTAATAATTGGAATTTTGAAATTCTGAAGCTCAGGTGCATCAGGAGAGATATTGGGCTACTCTCAAAAAAAATTTGAGCTTTGTACGTCCTGTAGATTTTGCTAGCCATCGCAGACACACACACAGACAGAGCGTTTTGTTCTTTTATTAGTATAGATATAAAGATCGATGAAAACTTGCGCATAATCTTTTGAGAATAAACTATTCTAAATAATAATAATAATAATACTTGTTTAGCAGCGCTACTTTTGGGTGTTTCGCTTTCAAAACTAATCAAGATTAATATATATTAGAAACGCACTGAAAGTGAAGTATGATGAAAATTTATGCTTTAGTTCTTAAGATTGAGCTAATGTGAAAATCATGAAACATGCAGCGTAGAATTGCGATCTGTTGAACGATATACACAAAAAACTAAACAGCGCTAACTTATATCAGGAATTAAGTCAATATGAAGTTTAATGAAAATTCATGAATTAGTTCTTTAGGTACAGCTGTTGCAAAATCCATGTAAAATACAGCGTTGCAGCACCACCTTATTCGCTATATACACCAAAAAATATCCAGTGATGATTTATACCAGTCACTAATGGATTCTAAAATTACATTTTATTCCGATCATTTGTTTTTGAGATAGACTGTGCTCACAATTTGTGTCACATACAGACACACACTTTCATAATCAGACGTACTGGAAAAAACATGTCTTACAGATCTCTGACCCCGAAAACATATATATATGTTGAAAAATGGAATACGAAAAATTTGACGAATCCAGTACTTTCTTCTTGTAAAGAAGTGCTTACGAAGATTTTGCTTACAATAAACGAAAAAACTTCATAAACGAAAAAAAATGCTGCCTTGCTGTCTTTATATACATAATACTTTTAGGTGTATATTTACAATAAACATTCTAGAAAACATTTAACTTTCAAAATTAGCGATGATGGTCTTTACCTGTAACATTGTATCATGTTTCGAGCTTAGAAAGATTGTTGAAAACTTAATACTCAGTTCATCATAATTTAATGAGGGAACGGTTTATAAAAAAGCAAAATGTAATGATGGATGAGAAAAATACTATTAATTCATAAAAGACCAGAAATGCAAAAATGAAATTAACAGGCATAATTTTCTATATTTTTTCAACATACTACCCAAATATATTTAGGCATTTATCTGAACGTAGGAGCAATTGGTTTAAGAGAAAACAGAGCTGGGTAGAACTTATTTGGGGAATATGCTAACTTTAAGAGCGGTTTCCAAGATAACCACCCGACCAACTTTGATAAAATTTGGAATTAAATCCATATTCACTGCATTATGCTCAAGACGAACAATCGGCAGGTTTTTTCTATAAGTAATGCAACTTTATTAAAAATCCTCCGCCAGATATAATCTTATACTTGTATTCTACCATAAAAAATAAATTAAGGAATTTACTTGAGTACTTTGGGAATGAATGTGTTTTATTACCTCCTAAGTGCAATTTTTGGAGAGCTAAACTCAGACACGTATAACTTTGGTGACGTTTTTGCACATTTTTATCAAACAAACGAATTAAAGTATGTATAAACACTTGGGTAAAATTTATTTAAATATAATAAAAAATGATTGTAAATTTTTAAGTGTTAAATTAATGTGAATAGACGTGACGTTTCTGTCTTGTCTTATTTTAATTGGGCATGTTAGTAAATACGTCCTTGCAAATTGAGTCAATTGTCAGCAGCTGATTTTACATCACTGCTTGATAGAAAATCTGTTCCAGACATGTCTTTATTTCATTCTAAAAACTGGGAACATTCATTAGATTCCAAATCTTAAATTTGTGGCTGGGGATGTGGTTTCAGACTGGCCTTTTGAACATTTTCAAAAATCCTTGCTTTTGCTGGGCAGTATGGGACTATTAATTTAATGCAGAAAGATGACACCTCCTTTAATAATACATTTTCGTCTTATTACTATATGGTCAGATGGATTCACATAACCTTGTCGAATTGGCACAAGCGAAATGACTGATTTAATCTTTTTTCTATTTTAATCTCTGTAATGATTCTCGGAACAAATAAATTGTGAATTTCGAGTTGATGTTGAAAAGGGATATACATGTAAATTTCTTAATTTCCTTATATAATATCGCCCTGTTGTAAAGAAAAAACTTTTATCACCTTTTTAACCTTTTTTTTTATTATTATTAATCCTCGCTTTTGATGTTTCAAAAATTGTTTTTAGCAAGTTTCTGTTGTTTAATTTCCTTATAAAATATCGCCCTGTTTTAAAGAAATAACTTCTATCATCTTTTTAACCTTTTATTATTATTATTAATCCTCGCTTTTGATGTTTAAAAAATTGTTTTTATCAAGCTTCTGTTGTTCAAAAGAAACAAAAACATGTCTTAAATATTACAAAATTTGATATTTTTGAAAATTTGTCTTTTAGACTCCTGTGGTATCAGTGATACAGGTGTAAAATATAAGTCACACTGGAGCGGAGATTGTTATCATTTTTTTTTCTTTATTCTAAATAAAACTAATTAACGCTTTCGCTGTAAATATTTTTTTGTCATGGAAGGTCATTCTTCTCAAATATTAATAAAAATATTGCATCAAAACATTTAAAATTGGTGGTATCATTGCAAAGTTCTTAATATATACTCTAAGTCGATAGATTTTAAGTGAAAGAATTATTTAGAGAGCTATTTAATATTAAAGATGGTCAAAATCTTTTCATGAGATCGCTTTTATATAAGCGAAAACTACCCACTAGAATTAAATCATTTAGTCTGATGTTATGCATTAAAAACTCATGGTGCAAAGATTGCATTTATTATTATTTTTTAATTTTACTTATTATTTGAGGGTTTATTTCAACTTTAAATACAAATGTACAGCATTTTCAGAGATATTTTTTACACATTTTAGAAAAGTTTGTTATTTTAAATGTCACTTAGTGTCTTCTAATCGTCGCAGAATATTTTCGGTATACATAATAATTATTTTTATGTGACTATTATGAAAAGAAAAAATCCTTTCAAATTCAAATTGTTTTGTCTCCAAAATAAGAAAAAAAAATAACCACCAATAGCCTTCATGAGCGAAAAAATGGACAAACAGTAAATTGTAGTAAAATAAAACAGAAATTCTGACGGTAAATCATGCATGTAAATAATTGCATGAACTTATCCAATCGTGTGTCATAAACAAAGTAAATACATTACTTTTGAAATCAATCGTGACACACTTAGATAAAAAGAAAAAAACTCTAATTTATCTAAATAAAATTCCATTATTTCTTTTATGCAATTTTCTTTCACTACTTCAATATGAGTGGGTGCAAGGAAATGCTCGTTTGTATTTTATATAAAAAAAATAGATAATGCCCAAAGAACTGACACATTACAATTAAAAAATGCAAAGAGACCTGTTTACATATGCTGTTAAAAAGTTATTTGATGTATTCAATTAATAGTAGTATTAATCAATAAAGTAATTAATTAATTAAAACTCGGCTTAAACATTTGTCACCAGCTAACAAAATTTGAGAAAAGATTGTTATTTGACCAAAATTCGAAAGTTAACAGATGACCACAAAACCAATAAAAACTCAAGATTTTTTGTTAACGCGCCATGAATTATGAAGCATTAATAATATTATAACATTTTATTTCCAGCTAGAAATAAACTATCCTTAAATTATTTTGTGACAATGTGGCATATTACCGAGGGCGGCCGACAAGTGGAGCATTTACAACAATTTCATCTTTGATGAATGCATTAACGATTCGAAATTCAACATAAAAATTACTCAAATGAACATTTAATATTCTCATATAGCATAGGTTAATAAGAATAAACTATAATAAATTTCCAATTTTAATATTTATTAAATCGGTGCGCTTCAAATTTTAGGTAGATTTCGTATGAAATACAACCTATTACATTCTCTCCCATGTTGGATTTTCTGAAATTTTTTTGCAGATCTACGCCGATCATGACCTCTAGACCCCAAAACTACCATCAGTAAAAATCTTTATATATATCTGTCTATCTATCGGTGTATATCACTTTCTTCTGGACACGATAACTTTCATAATTATGTTCAGATCTTCTTCAAACTTTTACATAAAATCAAGTGGCATAAAATCTCGGTCGAGTTCGTTAATGGGCAAAATCGGTCCAAGGAGGTGGAAATAGTGAGTGTTTTTGTGAAAATCGAAAAAACGCCATAACTTCTTAATTAAAATAGATATCGAATCGGTTTAAAGTTTATATTACTTCTTAAAAGTGGTGCAAAAGTTTGTACGTGACAGATTTTTAATAAATGTAGAAATGGGCTCGAGGAGCGAAAAAAAAAACAGAGTTTTTGGGAGAAAAAAATTCATAACTTTGTCAATTCTCAAGATATTAAGTCCAACTAAATTTTTTATAAATGTTCTCACAATTATATAAACTTTTGTATTTTAAAGTTTTCGGTAGGCCCAACTTTTACCGATGAAAAAAATTAAAAACGAAAAGAAAAAGGGGGGTGAAAAAGGAAAAAATCCATAACTCCGTCAATTTTTAAGCTATGAAATTTAATTAAATTTATTTTACATATTCTTAATAATATCTACAACTTTTATATTGGCAAGTTTTTCATAGGACCAATTTGTATAGCAAAAATAAATTAAATAAAAATAGGAGTTGGAGAAACAACTTCAAATCCAAACTGCTTATATTCTGACTCATTTTTAAATTCATTTTTGATTTTAAACGCATCCAAATAGTATATTCTCTTATTTAGAAACTGTATAAAATGACGCATTGGTCAGTTTTTTGATAAACACAGAATATATTTCAAAAAAGGTTGCCAAAAGGGCTATTTTGAGCAGAATTTCCCGAAATCATCGTGATTGAAATATTGAGGAAATATAAGAAATTGCCTTTTTTACGAGACATTTTTAAATCCATTTTTGTCCTCAAACGCATCCAATTTACATGTTCTTTTATTTAGGAACTTTATAACGAGACGGATTGGCCAGTTTTTTGATAAAGGCCGAATATATTTCGAAAAAAGCTGCCAAAATGGGCACTTCGCACAAAATTTTGCAAAGCAATCATGATTAAAGTATTGAGGATGAATTCAAATAAAAAATTGGTTATTTTATGACGAATTTTTAAATTCAATTTTGTTCTCAAGCGCATTCAATTGACAGTTTTTTTGTTATTTAGGAACTATATAATGTATGTATTCGTCGATTTTTTGATAAAGGCTAAATATATATTTTTAAAAAGCTGTCAAAGTGGGAACTTCGTAAAAAAAATTCCCTAAGCGATCATGAATAAATTGAGGATGTATTCAAATAACAAATTGGTTATTTTACGACTCATTTTTAAATTCACTTTTGCTCTCAAACACATTCAGTTGACAGTTATTTGTTATTTAGGAACTGTGTAATGTGCCGTATTGGTGAGTTTTTTGATAAAAGCTAAATATATATTTGAAAAAAAGCTGTCAAAGTCGGTACTTTGCACAAAATTTCCCAAAGCAATCCTGATTAAAGAATTGTGGATGCATTCAAATAACAAATTTGTTATTTTATGACTCACTTTAAAACTCAATTTTGCTCACAAACGAATTCAATTGACAGTTTTTTGTTATTTACGAACTAGATAATGAGCATATTGGTCGATTTTTTTTTTTTTTATAAAGTCAGAATATAATTCAAAATATGTTGCCAAAATGGGCATTTGAGCCGAGTTTTTTATATTCAATTTTGCTCTCAAACGCATTCAGTTAACAGTTTTTTGTTATTTAGGAACTATATAATATACTATATTGGTCGATGTTTTAATAAAGCCAGCATATATTTCAATATATGTTGTCAAAATGGGCATTTGAGCCGAATTTCGCTTAAGACGATACTAATAAAACCAGTTGAAATTAAAATTTTTTCGACGGCGGCTAAATAAAGTTGCTAAACTGGGTTTATTTCTAATCATGTTTTATTTTTTGTTGTTGAAATGAGCACTCTTCGAAATCTGCCCCCGCCTATAGGCCAAGCCGAAAGGGATTTTTTGTAACCTTTTTACAAGAATGATTACGATATTTAATCACGCTAAACGATATGTATCTTACAATGTATTTAAAAAAAACCCATAAAATTAACAGATAAAAATAAATGGTTATCACTTAAATTAGTTACTTCCATATTCATAAGATTTTTAGTTTTTTATTGATTGATTTTTAGGGTGGTTGAGGAACACAAGAACATTATTTGAGGAGATTTCATTCTAAAACTATTCTAATAAATGTTATTTTCTAACCATCTCTTTTTATTTGAACAATTGGAATTTTTAAAGAAAATAATCCTTTTTTTCTAATATAATTTGTATTTTATGTAATTAAATATACATTTATTAAAAGATAAACTCCCGCAAATCCTTCATTCCAGAACTGAAAAAAAAATCCCCTTATTTCATTCAAAGGCTTTTTTTTCGACTTTTTCAATCTCGAATTATCCCAATTGTTGTTATTCATGAAGAGAAAAAAAGAGAATTTTTTTTTCAATTGTATAAAAACAAGTTTTTAATATCAGGAAAAAAAATACATATTATCTTCTAAACAGGGTTCACGGACGAACAACTACAAAAATAATTTAAAATATATTTCAAAGTAAGTAATTAGTTTGAGTGATTATATTTTGCATATTCTTATAATTGCCATACATATTTCAGCTTTAAAAATAGAAGAAAAAAAGACTATTTATTTCTGTTTTTATAATTCATAATTAATTATGAAAAGAAACAATTTTATAATTTCCCCTTTAAGACAAATTCATTGTTACTAATTCAGTTATTTGTGAATACAAAACTAAAATAAATAAATAAAAATTGGAATAAAATATTTTCAGGTATACTTAATATACAATCTAAGTTAGCAATTTAAATCTTGTTCAGATTAGTAGCTCTATTTTATATATTAAACAAATTTTACTTTATTAAGCGATTTATTATTATTATTATTATTATTATTTATGAAGAACGGCTCATTTAATTAAGGAAAATTATTTTTAAGCCATTTTGAAACACCTTATGATTTACTTAGCAATATACTTCAATTTTAAATGATTTTAAAAATCTATTTCCATTCCTGTGCTGTATAAAGCCAAATGTAAGGGTAAAGGCTTACGTAACACAAATTCTTTATTTTTAATTCAATTACAAAATCCACATGAAAATCTATCCGAAAATATCTTTTGAAGGAATTAATGACAGAAATGTAAAATATGTAAAATATAGTGAGAAATGTCGCAGCCACATAACATTTCCTCCTAAAGGCAAAATTTATATCTGTCTATCTACCTATATATATATATATATATATATATATATATATATATATATATATATATATATATATATATATATATATATATATACTTTTATAAATACATCCAAAGTTACTCAGACAATACCAATAAAAGAACCAATGAAACCAGTATTTTTACAATCATGTTATTAAAAACAGTTGAAGTTTGAAGAGAAATAGAAGGCAGATTACCAAATTACTAAGAAATATATGGATAAATGGACATTATATAACCAGATTAATTCATATATTACCATACAATAAACCAATGAAACCAGTATTTTTACAATCATCTTATTGAAAACAGTTGAAGTTTGAAGTGAAATAGAAGGCAGATTACCAAAATAATGAAAGATAAATGGATAAAAAGGCAGTAGAAGGCTTTTCTATTAAACTACTTCTTCAGGGGTGTATAGTTTAACAAAAAAGCAAAAAACTTCCAACCAGTTTCTGTTATGAGTCGTGCTGAAAGCTAAGAATTCGACTCACAATACACCCGACTGGCTGGAAGCTATTCAGATGACAAATTAGTAAAAAGATACACATAGAAGAAAATAAAATCAATATGACAAAATAACAAGAATACGATATTCCATTTAAAAAAAGGATATATATACTAAGATATTTACCATTACCCATATCCTAGCAAGATATGTAGTGCAGTCAGATACAAACTACATGTGACTTACTAACAGTCAAGGTTATGGTCATAGTATAAATCACATAGATAATAAAATAAAGTTGTAACAATAATTATAAAAATTAGTAAAACATATATTATACTATATAATTCATAATATATTTAGAAAAAAATAGATGCTACTATTAGAAATATTATATTTTTATTTTCAATCAATTATTAATATTACTATATTAATTAATAAACTAGAATATATTACTACAACTTCTAGCAGAAAATTATTTTAGTGCTGCCATCTAAAGGATTAATATATTAATTAAATTATATGCTTATGGTGCTGCCCTCTATTATAGGAAAAAATTATTTATTAGCTAAGAATTTCCAAGAATAATTTCTATTCTAATATTTTACAAATAATTTCTTTAAGACAAATACAATAGACAACCATATCTTATCTTGATCATTTTTATATAACTTGATCATTTTTAAGTTATGCATATTAGTTTTTAGGTAAACATAAACTTTAATACTATGTGTAAAGTTAATTTATATATATATATATATATATATATATATATACAGGGTGATTCCGAATTTTTTATACAATAAAAGAGGGGTGATAGTACACATCAAGACAAACAATATTAATTAGGAGACCGAGGGTTCAAAACGTTTTCCTAAGGAAATAGCCGCCATTAAAGTTTAGGGACCAAAATTTTAAATAAACATAACAAACGGAAAAATTGGTCGATTGATATGCGGTTTTCACTAAAATTATTCTTTATGTCGGTATTTTCTTGAAATTAAATTATAAAGATAAATTTCAAAAAATGCCGATAGAGGGCGCTTTAGACTTTGGAGTAACGAACAACTATTTTTTGCATCTCATTGAAAGTTTTCGTAAGCTTAGACTCAAACTTAAATTTTGAGCTCAAAATCTGTAATTGGGAGTGGTTGAGAAACACAAACTGAGCTGTGTTCAGAGGGTTTAAATTTCAAATGATTATAAAAAAACGGAAAAATTGGTCGATTGATTTGCGATTTTCACTAAAACTATTCTTTATTTAGGTATTTTCGTGAAAATAAATTAAAAAGATAAATTTAAAAAAACCGATAGAGGGCGCTTTAGACTTTGGAGTAACGAAACACTCTTTTTTGGCGTTATTTTTTGCATCTTATTAAATGCTTTCGTAAGCTTAGACTTGAACTTAAATTTTGAGCTCAAAATCTTAATAGCTGGGAGTGGTTAAGTAGACAAACTCAGCTGTGTTCAGAGGGTTCAAATTTTATATAACAGTAAAAAACGGAAAAATTGGTCGATTCGTTTGCGGTTTTTGCTAAAACTAATTTTTAAATTAGCAGTTTTCTTGATTAGCCAGTGTTTTCTTGGAAATAATTTTTAAAGATAAATTTCACAAAATGCCGATAGAGGGCGCCTTAGACTTTGGAGTAGCGTACAACTATTTTTAATTGTTATTTTTTTAATCTCATTAAATGCTTTCAAATGCATAAACTTAAATTTTCGGCTGAAATTCTGAATCGTTGGGAGTGTTTAAGTGGCGAAAAATTGAATTGTGCTCGAGGAGGAAAGAGGGTTAAATTTTAACTCCTGAACACACTTCAGTTTGCGCTTCTTAACTCCTCATAACGATTAAGGATTTGAGCTCAAAATTTAAGTTTAAATCTAAGCTTCCGAGAACATTTAAAATGCTTTTGCAAGCATTTAATTAGAACCAACAAATAATGGTTAAAATTAATTGTTGGTTACTCTGAAGTTTAAGGCTCCCTCTGAAGGAATTTTTTGAGATTTATATTTAAAAATTATTTTCAAGAAGATACTGACTTAAAGAATAGTTTTACTTTAAACCGCAAACAAATCGACCAATTTTTCCATTTTCTATAATTACTTTAAATTTGAACCTCCCAATCCCCCTTGAACACAGTTCAGTTTGTGCTACTTTACCACTCCCTACTATTCAGATTTTCAGCTCAAATTTTAAGTTTAAGTCTAACCTTCCTAAATCATTTAAAGAGATGCAAAAAATAACGGCAAAAAATAGTTGTTCGTTACTCCAAATTCTAAAGCGCCCTCTATCGGCATTTTTTGAAATTTATCTTTATAATTTATTTTCAGGAAAATAACTAAATAAAGAATAGCTTTAGTGAAAACTGCAAATTAATCGACTAATTTTTCCGTTTTCTTTTAATCATTTGAAATTCGAACCCTCTGAACACAGCTCAGTTTGTGTTTCTCAACCACTCCCAACTACAGATTTTGAGCTCAAAATTTAAGTTTGAGTGTAAACTTACGAAAACATTTAATGAGATGCAAAACATACCGGCAAAAAATAGTTGTTTGTTACTCCAAAGTCTAAAGCGCCCTCTATCGGCATTTTTTGAAATTTATCTTTATAATTTAATTTCAAGAAAATGCCGACATAAAGAATAATTTTAGTGAAAACCGCAAATCAATCGACCGATTTTTCCGTTTTTTATGTTTATTTGAAATTTTGGTACCTAAACTTTAATGGCGGCTATCGCCTTAGGAAAACGTTTTGGACCCTTGGTCTCCTATTTAATATTGTTTGTCCTGATGTGTACTATCACCCCTCTTTTATTGTAAAAAAAAAAAAAAAATTGGAATCACCCTGTATATATATATATATATATATATATGTGTGTGTGTGTGTGTGTGTGCGTGTGTGCATATTTAAATGCAACAAACATTTCTTTTATATTTATGAAATTATGTCCTCTTTATGCGAATTCTCAATTTCAAATTTTATGTTCATCTAGATTTTGAATTATTATTTAAAAGTACCAAAAGACTTGTTTAAGGAAACATTAATGACGTGCGCACACAAATATATACATATATATAATTTATTTTACTGAAACATTTTGGTTGGCAATAGTCGAAAGATATTGCCAAATGAATTTGTATTACCGACAAAATAAAAATCGTTTGTGGAAGTCACTTAATCATTCTCAGATTTTAAATATCTAGCACTGATCTTTTACTTGGATAAAACCCCTTAAGTATACTAGTTAAAAATAATTACATTTTACTAATCGATCAAATTTCCTGAAAATTTGTAATAAGGCAAGATGTAGAAGTATGTAGAATTTAGTTAAAATATCTGTTTAGTGGTTTGCTGTTGAAAAAAAAATCAAAGTTTGGATTTTTTCTGCATAAAGATTGCCCTCTTTAGGCTTTGTTTATGAATATCATAGTAATTTAAATGTAGATAATATTTCCGATTCTTTGGCATTAATAACTGTCTTCTACAACAATTTCTCCTAAAAGTAACGGAAGAAAGTATACTTTTTCCCCATCACTGAATCTACAAAAGCAATATTTTAATTATCATGCAAATTCTTAGAATTTACTAACTAGAGCGGATTATAAAACCAATAAAACCTACCAGAAATTTTTTATCATTTTAGATTTTTTTTCGGTTATTCTACACATAATTTTATAGAAAATCGGTAACGCTCTAAATTTTATTTTAATCGTTATTATGATATATTTTGTTTATTTTTTGTGTTCCTATATTATATACTTATTGAATTGCAATCGGTAATTTCCTGATCTCGTAAATATATTTGGGGATTTATTCTGATAATTGTGCAAAAAAAAAAAAAAAAAAAAAAATCACAATTGTCAGGCATAAGTTTTGCAAATCTTGTTTTCCTCTTACAAGTATTTTCATAGTGTATGCATTTTCGCCTATGCACATGTACTTCATATATCATAGAATTTAGTTTGTAAAATTGAAAAATTAGGGGTTACTTTTTTATGTTTAATATAGGTACCTCAACTAAATAACTTCTGCTAATATCAAGATCTTAGTCCTAAATCCAAATTCATACTATAACAAATTTAATAGTGAAAAAACTAAATTTAAAGCAACCTTATGTATTATGCCTATTTTAAATAATTTTTAAATCTGCTATTGTTCCGCGGTCTCAATCTGGCATTTGAAATTGGAGTATTTGTGTATTTAAATCGGTCAGTTATGGATTAACTACAAATAGCTAATCGCTTATAAAAAAATAACTAACAATAGCTGTGGCTGTGCTGAAAATAGCACATTTATTGGTATGTTATGAAGGAAAAATATCGACTGTAATTTGTATGTAATAATATAAGGGTTGTTTTTATATATAAAAAAAATATGCAATTAAAAAAAGAATAATTTGATATACGTTATTAAATTTAAGAGTTGTTGCAAATATTTTTCTTTATAACATTGGTAAATGATTTGCTAATATACGGTTTAAAAAAATTAAGTATAAATTTTTTTATTGAAAATTTGGTTTAAACCTAAATCCTCAGTAAAATTTGACAAACAAATGCCTGAACTTGAAAAAATACTGAAACTTCCATTAAAAATTTATATGAACTCATTCTTTTGATTTAAGAAAAAAAATAAATAATAAAATCATATTTTTCAAAAAAAGTGCCCTGAAATAGGGACATACCTTAAGAGATTCTAAGCTTTAGATTACCGAACTAGTAAATCAAGTGGCAGTGTAACGACAATGTAAGTAAAATATTAATGGTTCGACTACCGTTTGAACATTCTTTCAACACACTTGGCTAATTGCATTGTGTTTGCTTTTCCACAAGCAGTATGAGTGTATTTTAATTAATTGCGTGAGATTAATGTTATTGATTGAAGACATTATAGAATATTAAAAATATTACATATTTGATATTTAAACCAGGGATTAGTAAAATTAATGCCTCTATGGGCGTTCCGCTCTTGCAATCTTATAGTTAAGAACAACTCCAGAAAACGGTCTAAACTGTTTACTCAAGAAAAAAAACAATTCCTTTATATAAATAGAGAAAAAAAATGTATATTGTAAGCAATTAAAACCACCATTTTCTTAGATAAAATCTAAAACTAAAACGAAACTACATTTCAAACATATGAAAGCAACTCCGACAAAAATATATACTTTTTATTTCTTCTTTTGCCTCATTTATTCTTTACAAATGGCAGATAAACAAATCTCAAAGAAAATTTCGTTCACGGATACTATATTGGGAATGAATTCATCTCATGGTAAATTCTATTTTCGAGCTTTAACTAGATGCTTACACAGCACGCGACATTTTTTAGAAAACATTCTTCATGATTGAACTTCAAATCAGAATTTTTCGATGGAGATATGTACGTAATTCTAACATAGTTTATTTCGTTTTTTGAGTCATTTGAATTTTTCGTTACTTGATTGTTTTTGGAATGGATTGGTTAATTTCGAAATTATTTTTGCTTTATATTCGAGTTATTTTAATCGCAGTAATTTAATTAAATTTTAATAAACAATCTCAGAAAATTTCTGTTTCATGAAATTATGCAAGATTATATGAGGCTGTTAAAAATTTTAATCTTAGTTCAGAAATGTTCATATTTTTCTAGTTTAATGTAAAAAAGCTGGACAAAACACTTTACAACACTTTACATGCTAAACAAAAATAAATGTTTAGCAGATACATTTCTAAATTGGAAAACTAAATTTTTATTATTTAAAAAATATAAATAAATATAGTAAAATTTATATTATTTTATTATAAATATTTGAATTACTGTGCAGTTCTTGTTTTGAAAATGAGCCTTGTATCACGGAAAATTATCTATTGAAAATAATTTTTATACGAATATATATAAAGTGGCGCTCAAAAGTTTCCGGCCAGTTAGTTTCTTCGATTTATTTACCAAAAGGTTTCAGCAAAGAAGAAGCACAAATGCTTCAAAAGTTAAGAATATGTAAATGACATCTGACCACGTGATCATTTTGATTGAATACTGAAGATGCTTCATGAAAAGGGATAAAAATCGAAGTTCGCGTTTCCGGCCACTTATCATTCATTAGTTTTTTTTTTCTATTGGTAAACTGTTTTTGATTGTGTTTATGAATGAATCAGCGTGTATAGCATTGTCTGAATTAAAACTGAAAATTTTAATAATTATTGTTCATAAATGAGTGATTAGTTTGTCGCTAAAATGCCAATCTTCTCGCGATATTGAGGCAAAGTTATCGATCGGTAATATCGACTGTAAACGATATTTAAAAATTGTATAAAGATGGCTGTGGCCTTCAGGACTTTCAGAATTCCAGGAGATCTCGGAAAATTACTATTCCTATGGACAGAATTATCAGGAGAAAAGCAATTGATAATCCGCATAAAAATTCCGCTGCAATATACTGCGATTTACGGAAGGAATATATTGCCGAAGTAAGTCCGTATACCGTATCAACATGCTGACATGATGCATAACTTTATGGAAGAGTCGGTGTTAAATTTTTTTAGAGTTAAAAAAATACAAACGTACCCGAGTGGCGTTTTCCAAAAAACACAAAGTCTGGGCAAGTGAAAACTGGAAAAAGGGTCTATTTTTCCATCAATCGAATTAGAAACAGTTTTGTAAGTTATGACAGATACAACGTCTGATGACCTAACAAAAAAAGATATGATTTGACCTATGTTATTCCTACAATGAAGCATGACGGAGGACACGTTATGCCGTGGGGAGTATTTTCTTTAAAAAGTGTCGGTCCGTTATTTGAAGTCCACGGCCAGGTGAATGATACAATGTATAACGATATCTTGCAAGTCTATTTTCTGCCTTATAAGAGGAAAAAATTTGGTCGCAACTATTTTTCTTAACATGATAACGACATAAATAATATTTGCAAACCTCGATAAGCAATGGTTTTCGCAGAAAAAATTTCGTTTTTGAAATAATAAGTCCAAGCGCCCAACATGAATCCCATAGAAAATCTTTGAAAAGAAGTTGACAAAAGTCTGCGGAACTATAAATATTCGAATTCAGCCAAAATTTTGCCAAAATTGCAAGAAATTCTAGAAAACCGTACCATAGATGATCTTTAACCGTTGATTGTATGAATGTCATGTTGCTGCGCCGCAGTATTTATTACTAAAACTAATAAAATAGTAATACGATAAAATACAAATTTTAAATGTCGTTGATCACTGTAATTTTCTATTACAATACCACTTTTTTACAAACTTGGGAAGGTGGCCAGAAACTTTTGAGAACATGCGTTTTCCTTTATACTTAATTTTGCCACTTAAATTTATTGATATTTACATGTTCTTCTATACGTAAGTTCCTAACTATTATGTCAATAAAATGTATAAATATCACTTTGAGATTCCTCTTCATATGGGTATACTTAGAAATTAGCTGAAAAATTTTTGCTGGCCCGAAACTTTTGACAGCCACTGTATATATATATATGTAAGTATTTACATACATCAAATTAAGGTTCTTTTTCCCCAATGAGCCTTGCTCGTCATCCCTCGTCTCAACGAGGGATGACGAGCTATATTCTAAATCACGCTAATGTGATCGGCTTCTAAAAGATTGGGAAACATTTAACGATATATATACATATAAATATATAAATGTATATATTCAGGGTGTTTATAAAGTCCCGGACCCATTTTGATGTATAATAACTCATAAAATAATAAAGATAGATTAAAATTTATAACATAAATGGTTAGATAGATTCAAAAATTTCATTACCCTTGTCAAGCAACTTCCAAGTGTGCCCCTTTCGTCGCACGGAGAAAAACCTGTCGATAGCCAATTTCACGCCTGGTAGCGGCAAACATGTCGGCATCCACAGAAGCTATTGCGATTCTAATTCTGTTTTTAAAGTCATCAATGTTTGACACTCTCATCCTGTAAACAATGTCCTTTACAAATCCCCAAAGAAAAAAGTCCAGCGGCGTTATATCAGGTGATCTGGGTGGCCAAGGAATTGGACCTCTTTGCCCAATCCATATTCCTGGAAAATGCTCATTCAAACAAGTACGAACGGCGGTACCCCAATGAGGTGGTGCGCCATCTTCTTGCAAAAAGACATGTGGCAGAAGCTGAATAGTTGCCAAACACAAAAGAGAGAAAAAAGCAATTAATAAGCAGACGATATTTAGAAAAGTACATATATTTAGACTGGAAAATGAAATTATCCGAAATTAATCACCCGCGCAAACGATATTTACAAAAGTAAAGATATTCAAACCTGAAAAGGAAATTATATCAGTTATTCCATATATATATATATATATATATATATATATATATATATATATATATATATATATATATATATATATATATATATATATATATATATATATATATATATATATATATATATATATACTCGTATTAACCATTTTCTATTAGTTACCCTTTGACTGGGGAAAGTTGAAGGTCTAATCCGTTGCTTTTAAACATTTTTAGGCTATTTACATGTTTGATAAAATAACATAAGTTACACAGTGAAATACACAGAGTCGTTGCCTCCTGAATTTTTTAAGCCGCGATATATATGTATAATTTTTTTAAATAAGTCATTTTTAAATATATCTTTTAAATTTTTTATGATTTTCACATTTTTCTCTTTATTTTTTTTAAGTTTACGTGAAAATATGTTTGTTTTTTGAAAGGAAATATTTCTTGTGCCATATTAGAATTCACAAAAAATAGTGATCATAAATCGTATCAGAATAAGATCATATCAAAATATGAAGTACATGTCTCATCTGTTTTCTTTTTAATTTTAGCTGTATATTACTTGGTCATTTTAAATATGACCTAAGTTCTTGCTGTTTTTAATGCATATTAATAAATTTATTTTTTTTTTCTTATTTTATAAATTAACGTGAATATGTATTTTTACTGCTATAAAAAAATATTTTTTAGCTCCGCATTATATTTTTCCATTTACGGCAATTTATGCATTTTAATGAATTCATTTTTTTAATATTTCCATTCCTGTTCAATATTCAATTTTAAATATTGTCTTAAGACGTAATTTATCATATTTTCCGATTATAATTAATAATTTTTAAATTCTCATTTAAAAGTTTTTTTCCCTGTTTTTGATAATCGCGAGTATATATATATATTTTTAATTTGAAGGAAATACAGCTCTTTGTTCATTTGGCAACATTATAAAATAGTAAACTTTTCTAAAACGTGTAAAAAATTTCTTTCAAAATGCTGAAAATCTGAATTTAAAATGAAAATAAATCCTCGAAAAATGATTTAAAATAATAATATATCTACACATACAATCTGCATGCTAAGAAGTTACAATGTATAAAAAGGTCTAAAAAATAATTCCTATGTGCAGTTTTTGCTCCTATATATATATTTTTAATAGAGGTTTTTTACCAACATCTGCATTAAATATCTCTTAAAATAATTTTTTTTAATTTGAAAACTGCATACATTATCGTGTTTCTCAAACATATTTCTATAATGCTAAAAATTTTCATATTTTTATGTGCAGTAATTTTCTTAAAATTAGTGAAGAAGTAACCTAGGTCACAAAAAAGTTATTGTCTGCGGCAGTGAAAATGTAAGTTATTTTTCTTTAGAATCGAGAGAAACAAATATTTGATACATGAGTGCAATTCATAAACATAGTTCTAGAAAAAATAATTTTTGAATGATTTAATAAATGTTTGTGATAGGAAACACTGTATTTTATATAACATTGTATTTAATACAATTTTATGAAAACATTGTATTTATAAATTATACGATTTTTTCTGTAAAAAGCTTATATATACAGTGTCCTAAATTATACAGACGGATTCAGTTTTCTGATTGTAGCATCAAAATAAGGAAAAAACTCCATAAAACACGGGATCGTAAGCTTTATTATTATTATTATTATTATTATTATTATTATTATTATTATTATTATTATTATTCACGGAATATAACTAGTTTTAAAAATAATCCGAAACGGTAATAGACAAAAGTATGCAACCAGTGGCATTTTATTAAAATAAACATAAGGATCTGAGATATAGAAACAATAAAATTTGACTGAAATACGTCTCCGATAGATGATGATGCAGAGAGAAATATTGATGACTATAAGCAGAGCTTGGACTCTATGAACGATCAGTCGCCAATGATTTCGCCTTTGAAATGTGACAGTTATTGTGTACACTAAAATAAACTCAGGAAGTCATGTACTGTGTGGTGGAACGTGCGTTTATTTTGTTGAGGAACCATACTTTAAATTGCAGTTTTACTACCACAAAGACAAATAATCAAAATGCGATTTCAATTAGAAAAAGATCCAGGTCAGAAATTAATTCATGAACCTATCAGAAAAACCTTTAGCAGACAGCCAGTGCAGCCAATAATTCATTCGGAAAGTCAATTTCTAAGTACTCAATCGTTACAACAGAAATTGCACGGCACATGTCACAGATCATCTTCCATTAGTCTGCAGATTGAATTTGAAATACTAAATTTGAAATCCTGTAAAAGACACTACGTTTGTTTCTATAAAAATGTATGTAGACAGGATGGTAATGATAGGAGATTTACCGTTTCTATCTGGCTTTAAAAAATTGGTGTCAATAAAGTCGAATCGCAAAAAACTTTAAAAATATTATTAATATTAATTATGGAATGTTTGTTAAAGCAAAATGTAGCGCGTGAAGCTAAATTTGCATTAAAGGTGCATTCAAAAGGATTTCATTACATTAGCACCTATGGAGAAATTTATTTGCAGTGTTTTAAATGATGTTTCATTATTTCGAAGACGTTGAAACTTCTGTGAATGTTTATAAAATACTCTACAGAATCAATGACATAGAATACGGCATACATAACAGTTATCAGTCATTTATAAGAACACTTAAAAGTGTTACGTTACATTTCGTTGTATGTAGAAAATGCGTTTTTTATACATGTTATCATGTTGCACTATTTCCGCTGTACTTAAATTGATCAGTTTGTCTGAGGTAGTATACGCAGTACGGTTGAAAAATTTGCGGAATGAGGCCATTCTTGACCGTACTACGTATACTAGTGCCTAGAGTAAAACCACTTGAAATGTGTTTTTCGAATTCTCCCCTACTTGCCCATGCTGGCTTAGCCCATGTCACGTGACCGAATCGCATGCTCAGTTGTTATCTTCTAATGTTAGTTACCTTTACCTTGCGACGCCCGTAAGAAGGATGGATTTTCTTCAACAGCTCTGCAGAATTAAACTCTGTCCACGCTTAGGTAAAATACCAATGGTGACTTTGAAACTGCTAAGAAAGGTGCGCGATAAATCTACTATAATGAGACTCGAGATTTATGAATGACATCGACTTTTTAAAGATGGCCAATAATCTGTCGATGACGTTGTTCAAACTTCGATGAAGCTATACACTGGTATCGTTCGCATGGCAATGCATCAGTACATTGATATCAACTGGTAAAACAATTCTAGGTCAAAACTCAGTGCTTCTGCTCCTCCCATCAACCCGTGTGACTTTTACCTGTCTCCATCAATTTAAAAAAAGACAGTAAAGCTGTTTTTATTCATGAAATGAAGTGAAAGCATCATTTCAGGAGGTCTATGAGAGGTTGTGAAAAGTGGCTTCCAGAAAAGTGCTTCTAGAAGTTATACAAAGACTAGCAGAGATGTATCATCACACAAGGCGACTACTTTGAAGATTGATATGCTTCAGTGTTGTGAATTTTTCACATTCAGGGTAATGTTTAGAACAACTTGTTCCTAAACTTTTGGATTATACTACGTACAAGGTTCAATATGCTGTGCATAGCATTCATTTTTCATGTAAAAAGGTACACAAATTAAATCATTTATATTTCTGTCTACAATCAATACTTGCTGGTAGTTCTTTTGTGCAGTGAAAGGCTTTTAAAAAATGCATACTGACTTGCGAATATAAATTCTAAAAATTGGATATAACGCTGTACCAAACTTCTGAACCACATTTCCGTTTGTTCATGGAAATTGTTGAAGAGAAATTTTTACCTGTGCTATGTGTTCATCCACTGTTAAAAATTTTGGTATATTATGCATTATATGATAAACAAAAAATTCATGTAGAGGATTGTGTGTGATTTTAAGCATTTTTAATACTTTGGCTGAAATAGAGTTTTTAAATATGTTATGAGTTTTGTGAATTGTTTTTTTAAGATATTAAAATATGAGTTTTATTTTAATACTCTGACTCCACTGGAAAATGTTTTATAACCTGATTAACACTTTATGTTTGTTTGATAATTTTAATTATACCCTCTTAAATATATGGAAGCAAAACTGATAGAACTTGTTTTGCATTATTTTAACAAAAAAATTATAAAATAGTTTTTCTTTTACAGAATTTTATTAAAATTTAAAATATGAGTGGAATATTCGATATTTTTAATGAAAATTGATTTTTTTTTCTATCGTATTGTTTATGTATATTTATCTTTGCAGAGTGGAACCTTATGTAAATAATCGAACGACAAGGCATCATAAGAAAATATCTACATTACTTTTTGCATTGCATCCAATCTGAATTTGGGGACTTTGTCTGGATCAATTTCTTAACCAGCTGAATTTTGCAAAAATGTAAAATATTTTACGTCAGTTTGTTTTGATATATCTACATAAAACTTATAACTTGTGTTCACATTTTGTCAGATATTTAAGCTTTTCAAGCTTACAAAACTTATGGTGCTTTTCATTGTAATTAATCTCTATAAACATATAAGGGTCACCCAAATGAAAGTGGCATTGTTGTAGTAATTGCACCATTTGAAAAGCAAGATGACTGTGTATCCTTCTACTATGAAAGCGAAGAGTATTGTGAATGCATGCGTTATGGTCATATTCCGCCAGATGTGTCTGTGATAGCGTGACAGTCCACTAAAAGTCATCGCTTGCATCATGCATTCCTCCAAACGGCATTAACATACGTTTGTGCTGTTTTTAACAGCCAAAACTTAAGTGGTAGTAAAATCAATCTTTGAATGCAAAATAGTTTGTCATGCATAACGGTATTTCAGGAGAGTAGGAATTTTCATTGTAGAAGAAACAATACTAATGACAAATCACGAGCATGTTTTCATCTTTGATTATGAAAATCCCAACAGCATCGGAATACTGATCTGCGTGCCTTACGCTCTGTGCCATACACATTTTTCATTCGACAATATATTTCACTAGTACTCTAAATTTGCTCTGTTAAAAATTATACGACCACATACGTTTACACTGTTTGGAGGCATCCTTCATTTAAACGATGCCTTTTAACATACTACCATGCTATACCGCATGCATCTGTTGGGATTTCAGGATATCGAATTCATATCAGCACTCTGCATTTTGAATAGGAGCATGTCCAGTCTTTCTCTTCAAAGTGTAAATTTATTACAGCAATGCCACTTTTATTCGAACGATCCATATACGTGTAGAAAGAGAAGCGACAAGCTTGCATTTGTACAGTTTTCTGTCAATATATAGTAGAATTAATAAATTACAACTAATTTTAATTAAGGTACCCTGGGGTAATAATGCCAGGCAAGGTAATAACGCCAAGTGCTTATATTTTGCATAATTATTAAATAATCAGGTAAATGACACCCATGTAATCTGCGCAGAAGGGTTTTGAATCAGATAAATCGGAAAAAACTGCTTCAAGTTAATTTGTTTCATTTTTAGGTCTTATTGTTTTTTCAAGCAACTAAAATTAACGCTTGATCTAAAATTTGCGAGATAAGGTTTTTGATGTGAAGACTATATTTTTTATCCGGAAATACCGTGTATTTCATAAATTTGTAGTGTATTTCATGTACTTTCAAATTGTTGTAGAAGATTTTGGATATCTTCTCGAGATAATTTGTAGTTTAGGATTTACTGCGCAATAAGTATCCCGGGGTAATAACGCCAGGGATTAGCGTTATTGGTATTGGCGTGACCAGCTTCTGATGCAAGTTGAAGAATCCCCCTTTTTTGTCTCTTGCTAAAATGTGGATTACCTTTTTGGTAAAATTTTTGCCATATGTTGCTGGATCTTTTCTATAGTTATATATCACACCAGCAGATCTTTTAATTAATTTACTAATTTTCGGGACAGACTTTCCACAACATAAATATGCGTCGATTTTACCTCTTTTTTCTTCAGCCAAAATCTTTCATTTAACCATCGCGAAAATTTTAACTGAAATATATTGATTTCTCTGTACAACGCTTTTTATGTCTACTTTGCAGTTCACGTTACCTTGTTTTATGCAAATTTTTGTCAAATTGCTTCGGAATAACCAATGAAATATGATCTTTCATAAATCAATTTCTGTGTTCGCACATTGAGAAAATTTAAATTTTGACTTTTTGTTTATGTTTAATGTTATGCGTGAAATTTTATTTTTGTAAAAGATTTTTCATATGTACTATGTATATCCCATGAAATTTCATTCATTTTTAGTTAATATTATAGAAGTTTTTGTCAAAAAACCGTATTTTTATAAAACAATTTACATCAGTGTAGCAGGTACTGAGAACAAAACTTTGGTACAAATTAGGACACAAATTTTTAATAGTGAGGAAATTTAATATATATTCTGAGTTTATAGCGAATGGTTCTCGTTGAATTCATTTTATATTATACTAATACGAAATACATATAATAGTACATGGTGATTGTGAACAGATGATTTAAACTTTAAAAGTTGACACAGGGCACTGTAACAACCATTTTTTTTATAAAAGTGCTTAGGCAAAAACCGCACGTTGAGCTACAAACATCAGAGAGCCAATGTGGCCTTTTTTATTTCAAACTTTCTCATTCACACCAGAAAATATGTATAATATTTTCTACATTTAAAACAGATTTTTTATGATTCATCTGACTCTTCCAGATTGATTGATGATGATGTAAAAAAGATATTTTCTCAAAACTTTCTGTTTGAAATCGAAATTTTTGAATTAATCTTTTCACAGGGGCTTACACAGCATTTGCCCGACTTAGCATTTATTTTCGTACAGAGATTATCGCAACCCCCATGTGAAGGTTAAAGAAAAAACAAAATAAAACAAATAAAGATAAATCTATAAATCTGGTAAACCTCTCAAATACAGGAAATTCTTTTAAAAGTAAAAATAAATCTTTATTTTATTAAAATTTTTTTATTTGAAACCAAAATTTTTCAAATAATTTTTATATATTGTAATAAAGATGTGTTTGTCTTAAATAAAGAAAAGAATATTATGGGATTATTTTAGTATGAATCAGAAAATTTGAAATAAAACAGATCGAAATTGGTCCTTTGGTGCTTGTTCCTCAGCGCGTTACATGCGCTCATATATTTCTATACAATAAATCGCTGTTATAGTATCCCGTACCAGTTCTTAAAGTTTGTACTATGAACTTAGAATTGCCCTGTATAATAGGGTTAGAAAAAAATAAATTTTTTCATAATCTTTAAATCTTTAAAAACACAACCTTTAATAAAACATTTAGTGACTGAAGTACGACATACGACTGAAGTACGATGATAATGTAAATGTACTTTAGTCTGATTTGTTTTGAATAACTCAGTAGATAAAGTATTGAAGGCTTAGCCAGAGTCAACGTTCAATCTATAGCCTCAAGATCCTCCATTCTTACTGTTAAAAAATTCTATAAAAACACAGAATAAAATCGAAACTATCTGTAAATTTACACTAGTTTTTGGTTAAATTGAATCGATTGACTTTCCCGGTGATTTCTTTTCACTTCTTTCCCTTATCTCTTTATTTAATTGATAATCCTGAAGAGATTTCTAAGTCTTTATTTAAAGACACTTCTACTATATTAAACTTTTAACTTAAAACTACGTAGCTTTAAAATTATTTTGCAACTTTATTAGAAACATTAAAGAAGAAAATTCAGTTTATTTATTTATATTTAAATTTGCAATAACTTAGGAACGGAAAAATCATCTCATCGGTGCTAGTGGAAAATTTCCCCTCTGAATCCTATAAAACATATTTTGAACTTAATTACAGCAGATCCTATAGTCAAGTGTTCTTACACTTTTAAGAATTACCGGTTTCAGCTACAAACATACAGTGTTACAGTTTAATGATACAGCAACTCGAATTCATTAGAAAAATGAAAATTCTCTGAAGATTAAATTCATCTATTTAAAAAGAAATTAATTAAATTTTATTCTATTTAATTAAAGTTTATTCTAAAATTACAGCAATTTTTTTCTAATCTATGTAATTTTACATAAGACATAGGATAATGGATTACCTGTACATTATCTGTAATTTTACAAAAAGGTTTATAACAGTGCAACAGTTATGCACTGTTAAAAATCTGCTGCAATTTGTTGCATACATACGCCTTCGCTCGTGTATAATTTCTCTATTCCGACTTATCAGAATGCTTCATAATGCAGTCAAGTAATCGTTTTTTATACGAACGGCTAAATGCGTTTGCAAAAAAAAGATGTAGCAGATATTTAACAGTGTAAGTGTAATAGAAATGCGCATTTTAAAGTACGAAACATAAAACTGCATGACATTGCTCTAAATTGAGAGATATTGTTAAATATAAATTATTTTTGATAAATAAATAAGAATATAGATTTTATTGAAGTTATATTATTCAATAATTAAATAAAGGAACGTTTTCAAATAAATTTAAAAAAATAAATAAATAATGAACATAATACCGGGTGATCCAAATGTCGGGACGAACTTTGAAAAGGAATATTTCGAAAACGAATCAAGGTACAAAGGGATGGAAAAGAAACCGGGTTTTGCGTGGCTACGAAAAACTATTTATATTTGCAACCAAAAGATAATTGTGTATGATTTCGGAATTGCAAGCGCGACAGACACTCCAAACAGTCACCATTAGGAAAGATGGAGCCCCATCTCATATTGTTCTGCCTTTGTAACGTCTGCTACGCTTAATATTTGGTGGAGGATCACATTATCAATCGCTACTTTAATCACGCATGGCCCCCAAGATCTCCTGATCTGACACCCTCGGACTTTTTACTGTGGGGATTATTGAAGTCAAAAGTGTACCGCGACCAACTGGCATCACAAA
Source organism: Maratus speculifer (assembly GCA_964019185.1). Classification (NCBI taxonomy): domain Eukaryota; kingdom Metazoa; phylum Arthropoda; class Arachnida; order Araneae; family Salticidae; genus Maratus; species Maratus speculifer. The sequence goes on along the minus strand of OZ025297.1, from coordinate 210,133,648 downwards.
GAGCACTGAAAGATGCCATCCGCTAAAAAGTGTTTGTCATAACACAAAAAATGTGCCTCGCCTCACAGCTGCAATTCTGAATGACGGACAGCACATTGAACATTTACTGTAGTAATAATGAACTTTAATCAAGCTGACTTGTAAGTTGTCAACATATTTTTTTTCATTTGTAAATCATCTTTTTGTGCATAAAATCACAATAGCGCCATCTGCTGGTCTCCAACAGAACTGTTGTTTTTCGTTGCCACACAAAAACCAGTATCTTTTACATCTGTTTGGTGCAAACGGTATCTATGTATCTTGTTTCGTTTTCGAATTATTCATTTTTAAATTTCGTCCTAAATTTTGTATCACCCGGTATATGCATTGTTTAAAAAAATGTGTTTGTATATCAGGAATGTATATTTTTGTTAACGCATTAAAAATACCATGGATTGCAAGTCGAAAGTATTAGCAAATAATTTAAAAAATGAATAAAGCATAATAAATTTAAAAGAGAATATTTTACAAAGCCAAGATTTTGGACTGAAACATTTTTTATATATTTTTTTAAGCATAATAACATGTTAATTAAAACCTAGTAATTACATAGTAATTACAGCAAATTAAGATGTAATATTAATCAGAAAACAAGTAGAACTTTAAATTTTTCCAACAAATTGAAAACATTATCCAAATCAATCATTTAGCACATAACATTTGGCTTAAATGTCTAACGTCCTAATTATTGTACTATCTAGACTAACAGTCAGTGCAATGGGACGCAATTCATTCAGAAAATATTGATAAATGTCAGTTGTCAATCCATTTAATCAAACTGGCAAAGGGAAGGAAAGAAGTATGTACTTTAAACGAGGTAAATGAAGTGCATTCGTACCATAAGTGGGTTTATAAATACACTGATCTTGGTGAATAGCTACTGCAATCTTATGCAATGAAGCGTGAATATAAAATTTATTACGATTATATATATTAAAATTTAGTAATACAAATAAATATGGGTCCATAAAAATGTTGATGTAATCATTTTGTCGAACTAGATTCATTGTTATCATCTAATATCATAGAATTAATCATGTATTATAGGAATTAATTGAATAATCACCATGTCAATCTAGAATAATTACTTATCATGTGATATTGAATTCACTACGTATGATTGGAATTAATAGAATTATCATAATGACTGTCTAACCTATCAAGAGATATTATGACATTAATTGAGTATGATGGCCTGTAGTAAACTACAGCAAACATTTATTAAGATTTCGTTTTAAGTTTTGATTCGATGTTAAAATACTTTAAAATGACTCGACAAAACTCTGCAATGATTATATATATAGGATTATCTGCCAATTAGGTTTTGAGCTATTATATGTCGAAAGACATACAATTAGACGGATCGGACGACAACCATAAGTACTACATAATGATATAATTAAAAAAAAAATACAAAACGTTTTGTATCCATCTCACCACATATGCACTTTTCTTGACAGTTACCAAAATTTGAATTCAATTACAATATTTCCTAATCGATATGATTCATTTTAAAATAATAAAATGTAAAAGAAAAAGTCTAAAATCTAAATTTAATTAAGTTCCGTCATTGCTTAGCAGTCATTTTAACAACAGTCATTTTCCTCAGTAAAGTTAAAGCAGGCGTAGTTTCCAATCGAAGTTTATTTATTTATTTATTTATTTATTTATAAATTTGTGGTAATGTGATAAATAGAACATGCGGCTTATTCTATATGTTACCGTCAATTTGGTTAATCCTTAATTATTAATATATGTCTTGAAGGAAAGGACTGAATCTATAAAGGAAAGAAATACTTAAATTAAAACAGTAATCGTATTTAAAATTAAATGCAAGATAAAAACAATAGTGTGCAAAAATAAAATGAAATGATAAATTACAAAATATGCATACACATAATAAAAATCATCGGAGATCTCCATTATTCAGAAAAATAAGCATAAGCTGTGTAAGGGTTTTTCTAAAATAACTATTATAAATCATTGATTTTTTTATTATTTCATTACCATATTTTATTAAGCATCTTCCATATATATTTCTTATTCTAACACTATTGGAAATTGAGCTTTAAAATATTTTGTAAGAGCAAAAAAACTAAATTAGTTTCGTATGTAATAGAGTTTCTACAATTTGTCAGGGAAATCCATTGCTTTATATGTCTGCCCAGGATCTTCATAAATGGCAACTCTTCAAATTGAACTAAATTTATAATAATTATTCTAGTTTTGTGTCTTATACTGTAAAGGATGGATTTCGATAATGTACATATAGAATTTATTGAATAGGAAATGTATGTAGGAAATGTAGATTTTGGAATTGGTTTACCTTGGTTATTGGTTGGAACTATGATTTACTTAAGTTTACTGATGAGGTTATATGAATTATATTGTTATAAAGTAGTTTTTTTATAAAGTAGACATCAATATATTTTTTAAAAATACAGAATTTAACATTTTTTTCAAACACATATATTTAAAATAGATATCAGAGAATAATCTAAACGTACCAGTTTACGTGTATAAAAGTGTGATGTATAAACACTATTACAGTATTTAATTATTATGTAACGTTACGCCATAAAACTGGTGCAAAATTTTGACTCCAAATTTATGGTGTAAAATTTTATTTAATCCAATATTATTTAATCCAACACAATTATTGGATTACTACACAGAGTGTAATGTAGCACCATTAAAAGGGTTGAATTAATTTAATGGAACATAAAGCAAAAGTGTAAAGTAACACGTTTCAAATAAATTTAACGAAGATAAATTTGGCTAAAATTTTTAAAATACTTTGATATAAAAATTAAAATATCACCACTTTTTCTAAATTTTAAGCCATTTAAATAAAATTGAGAAATTCTTCTAAAACTCTCAGCGGCACATTTTCCATACTAAACATGTATGAAATTCAGTGACAATATTTTTTAGGCCCACCTTATTGTTCTATAAACATTTCGTATATTTTGTTCTTATAGTTTAAAACAGATGATGTTAGGTGAATATATGGCAGTAGAAATACTTAATAAATAAACCATTAGCTACTCAATTTTTCTGTCAGTAATCATTAGTCAAATATTGATTGCATTAAACGATTCAATGTTTACATAAAAACTGAACAATCACAGAAATATAGCAGTATGCTTTTATGAATACTTAATAAAGCAATGCTGCGAATGTAAATATACACACGCATATATATTAAAAAATCAAAATGATGCTTGTATCTTGCTTTCATTTTACTATATATTGCTAAATTTTTAGCTAAACCAATATGCGCTTTATTTTTAAGTTAATTTAATTTTCAGTAAAAGTTAAACTATGATTTACGCTGAAGAAACTCTTTTATGTAATTCTTGCATTAACTAAAATCTTTACCGTCATTCATTTTTTTTATACTCAATTAATAAATTTCTCGCTCACAATATCTAAGCAAATATCTTGAATACAGCTACTATTCCAAATGAAATAATAAAATTATTTTAATCCTTTTCCTCCTATGTGTTTCTTTTTTTCAAAATGAGTCAAAAACATAAATAATATTTGATTTACCAAAAAGAGTGTATGATTCCAGATTAATATAGAAATAAAATTAGAAATCATGAGGATAACTGTAATAAGTAACTTTATTTAAAAATTCGTTTAAAACCGCAAGATCGAAAAAAAAGAGAGAGAAAGAAAGAATAAGAAGTCAAATAATTTCTTTTAAAGAAAAAGTAAGTGATGCGTTTTAGTATCTTCTGAAAAAAAAATATATTACTTCATCCTTTTTTAAATGACTTTCATTTTTCCCCTTTTTTGCCAGAAATCGTTTTTTTTTCCTTTCTTAAACTAATCTCTCTTTCTTTCCTTCCTTAAGACTAATTCAAAAGCTTTTCTTTTAAAATATTATTTTATTTAGAAAGGAAATTTATTTATAAAATTAACCATTTCTTTCATTTTTTGAATGTCAACTTATAATGTAACAATAATGAAAATTTTTAAGGTTATATTGCAAGGAAATTTAAATTGTGTGTGCTTTATGTGATCTTTATAAAACTTTTGTGATTATGGGTGTCGTGTATAGTGGGGGGAAACGTTTATAACGACGTTTCGAAACAAGAAAATTAAGTGCGTGATCGTATTTCAGTAGTACACTGCATAGAATTGGCCGCAAACGATCACATGACATGAAGCAATATAGATCAACAACTTTTTGGAATAATATGTGCCATATTCACAGGAAAATATAATTGAAAAATCAAAATAGAGCTTACCTGCATTAGCTTGAATGAGACAGTGAGCAGATACACACAGAAGAATAAGTTCATAACATTTTTTAGTAAAGAACTTTTGTTTATTTTTTTATGAAGATAAATCATCATAAATTCTTGGAGTATATTATAGCTTTTAGAAGAAATGACTCTCTTATTTTTAGAGACAGGCATGGAAAACACATTATCACTTGAACAAAAATTTATGAATGAATAGAAGAACTTTTTTTTTAAACGGTTATACCTTTTTGTGATTCTCTTGGAGAATAAGGGGCAAAATATTAACATTCTCAATAAAACAAAAAAGTATTCCTTCCTGTATTGAGGATACAATGTAATGCTAACGGACATTCTAAGAGAGCGAAGTTCCAACAATTTAAAAAAAACAATCATTCCTTCAGGAAAATACACCATTCTCTTAAATCGAAACATGTTTCTTTATACAAAATTTTCTTCTTTTTTTGGAAATCATAAGATGCATGTTTGATAGACGAACAAGTCCTAAAATATCTCCACAAAGGGATAAAAGTCTTTCCTTGCTTTTTAAATAATTCCATCATTTTCGCATTAAAAAAAATGCTGAACGTTAGTCGTAAAAAGCCGAACAAACCATTTTTATTGGGATCCCCCACATCATTTTTGCAGGCGTTTATTTCCGTACATCTGCAGACTTCCGCTCCGCTCTGAGCCGAAACCGCTTCCCTTCTATTCTGTTCTTTTCTGACGAAACCACAGCGGTCGCTCCGGAAAGAAGGCAGGGGTTGCTATAAAATTTAAAAATACTCCAACTGGCAGGGCAACAAGAAGTGGCGAAAAAATAGAGAGGCCTTCGGATCGCGGAATAGGGAAAACTGTATTATAAGAATAAACCTTTATATCAGCAGAAAGATGCGGAGCCAAAACTGGATAACAGGACGCACCAACTTTTAAATTACGTAACAGAAAAATAGTACCTGATTGGACAATAGGAGGAGTCATAAAACGGAAGAAGACACCCCATCGAACGTTCTAGAAAAGACAGGAAACTTCCAAAACCGGAAGAAACAAAATTGCTGACTGATTTCAACATTTGAAATCAACAAAAAGTTAGGTAATAAAAAGGACTTTACAGGGGAGATTAAAAAAAGCGATAATTAAGATAACTTTTATAATAAATGACTAAAGATTAAAACCAAAAATAGACGATAAATTGAATTAAATAAAAATATGGTAATGGGTAAGAGTAACCACAACAATGGGAAAGAAAGAAAATAACAATAATTTCATATATACAAATAATTACTGCACACACAAAAAAAAAGTCCAAAAATGACAAAAATATTCCTATAAATTTATTTCGAAGCATATTTTCTAAAATTAAGAAATTAAAGCGTTTTCTTTTCAATCTTATTCTTTGAAATCTTAATTTCAATCTTATTCTTTGTTTTCTTTGAAAAATAAATAAACATTTCTTATGTTACTAGTACCTAGTTTTTTCTTATGTTCCATTTACATAAATGTATCATATGTTACGTTTTGTATAAATGCTTCTAAAAGATGCATATACATTTACTTTTCTTAGGCCAATAATTTAAGTATTAAATAGTAGTTATTCTCTAGAAATTGATTAGGCCAAATTTTAACCATGTAATCAATTAATATAGATGGTTTTTATGAAAATTTTCTAACGTGTTTCATATGACCATTTATTAATAACGCTATAACGTAATGATCAATATTCTTATCTATAGGTTTTTGTTGATTAAAAGTAGAAAAAAATGGAAAATGAGCGTATTTTGACTGTAATGCAGTCGAGTATAAAAAAATATTTTATTGGAATTTTTTCATTCTAAATTGTATATTCCAGTAAATATTACCTTAAAGTCTTGCGTACACTGTAAAAAAAATCTGCAAAGGTACTAAACATTTTCTAGGAAACTGGGATTCCAAGAACTTTTCCTGTAACGGTGACAGCAAAAATTCAAGTTTCAGAATCGGTTACATGAGTTTTTCCTGTTATCGTTACATGAAAAGTTCTTGGAATCCCAGTTTCCTAGAAAATGTTTAGTGCCTTCACAGATTTGTTTTTACAGTGTATATGAACACTGTAGCGCACATAGACACTATACTCAAATATGAAAATATGTGCTATTAGTTAACATTAAATAAAAAGAAAAATGTATAATGAAGTTGTTAAAACTATGTATAATTTTTGAGAGATAAAAATCATGAAAATCTGTGAATCGGTACTTTTAACAATTATATATTTCACTTAATTTCAAAATCTGTTTATTATTATTTTTTATTAAATGAAGAACGTGTGTCCATACATATTAAATATACTTTCTCATTTGCTGCTGGTGAAAATTGAATTTTTTACAGATATAATTATTCAAAATTATTATTAATATTATTGAAAGACACAATTATGACATAAATTAGCCTATAAACGGCTCTAACTGCAGCTGTCGTAACTGACAAATTATCCTTTTAACAAATACGACCATTAAAATCATTATTTGATGTAAACACGTTTCAAAAACATAAATACTGAAGTTCTAATGTACTTTACATTATCAAATAACGCTGAGTTCTAATCTTGCTGGAAATCTGAAATTACGAAAAGAATAATCATTCTGTTTTCTAGAACGAAAAGACATATCTTTCGCTGTTGTTGATATTGTTATTTTGTTTTTTCTAGATGACGCATCCCATTGTTTGAATCGGAAATACGACGATAAACAAGGTGATAAATAAGTATGGAACGAATAGCATACTTTCGCAAATATTGCCTTAAGGCAGTTACTTCCAAATGCAAAGTTTCATGATTGTGCAAAATTTGATGCCATAAGTGACAACCTCTTGTCGAACAGATTATAGAAAAAAAAAACAGATATTTTAAAAAATTAAAAAATATATATGAAATAACATATCAAATGAAAATCTGGGCAATATACATATTCAAGGCGAATTTCCTCTCTCTCTGGAAAAAAATTTCCATGCATTAATATATATGAAATAATTTTTAAAATGGGTCTTTTAGGGTAAAATACCTATCTAGGAAAAGTATCGTTTTTATTAGACAATGAAACAAGGAAAATGCACCTCAAAGGGATATGTCCGTTTTGAAATTCCGTCATGTTTTTAGGTATTAGATATAAATTTAAATTATTTAAATTATTGAACTATTATAAAAATCTCAATTTGAATTATATTTTTTCAATTTCTATTAAGTTATTTTTTTATTATGTACCCTTTTTATTATTTTCAATTCACCAATGTGATGTAATTAATTAAATGCCTTAAATTGTCTTTTAATAAGGTGTAGTTTTGTGAGTGTTTATTATTTTGCATTTGAAATGCATCATTGTCACGTCACTGAAACTTATTCTTAAGTAGTGTAAGTGACGAATTTTGGCTTTTAATAATGCTGTTTGTTTGCAGACATAACAATTGTTTTTTTTTAATTCATTGATAATTTATAAGAATTTTTTTTCTAATTGGAAATTATACCCTTTGGGTGTCTTGTAAAAATTTAGTTTGAGTATTTTCGCTAATAGAACTCTAAGAAATTCGCACCATTTTTATCAAACTTCGAGACAGGAAATATCTTCTTAGAGCAATATTTAAATAATATGTATGGTACTGGCTCCATATTTATTAATCACTTTGTATATTTCAATACATAACAATAAGAGCTAACACTGAGAAAAAAAATATGCCGCCTTCAACTAGAATGAATAGTTAGTCACTTTCTGAATCTCTAAACTAGAAATATAGATGTCCAAACTATGCGAGTGGGGTAAACAACTAAGCTGAATAGGCAAAATGACTTGACATTTCTAGTCTCGTGTTTTATAGGAGACGAAACGACATTGAACCGTTTCAGTAGCGAGAAATTATCGCTTGATTTTAGGAATGGTTTCTTAAGCTATAATTCTAGCTACTAAATCAAATCTATTGTGTTCGCATCTATTTGAAGAGATTTTTAGATAAATTTGACAACAAAAATATAGGAAAACGCGCTTGAATTCTAGTAAGAGACTCTGGAACTCTCTAAAAAATGGAACTAAAATTTATAGGGATGACATGGAACTATTTTTTCTAGAGCCATTACTTAGATTCCATATGCCAGAACCATATTTTTTTCTCAGTGAAGTCCTTAGAACACGATTGTGAATATAATTTTCTACTTTAATGCATAGGAATCACCAATAGCAGACCTTAAATGCGTGTACTTTCTAATAACAATCGTCTCATGATTTGGTCGTAAAATTTAGAAGCTGTAATATGAATATACAAAAAGAAAGTATTGGATTTGTGAAAACTTACAGATTCAGGTTTCAGACGGATTTTGTTGTTTCAGGGGGTCTGCTAACCCCAAAAAACATGTTTTTTCGAAATTTCTGTCAATCTTTCACTTTATCATTGTAGGAGTCTGTATGTAACAAAAATTTTGTGGCCCTCTATCACAAGAAATAAAGCACATAATTTCACAAGCTTTAGTGTCAGTTAAAACTTACTTTAAACTAGATCTTACTAGTTTTTGGTGAAAATCGCCCAATAGAATAACGCTGCTACGCTGTCTTTATTATGATTTCAGCAATAGATATATTAGATCAAGAACTAATGGATGTATTTTTATAAAATTTAAGAATCATTTAGTCTTTGATAAAATATGGTGCTGATACCTTTTGGTGTAAATCATCGAAAAGGTGATGACGCTATGCAGAATTATTCATAATTATTTCAATAACTCAGTCACAAAAAGTAATGTACGAATTTTCATCAAATTTTAGATTCATTTAATTTTTGATATGAATTAGTATTCTTTGTTGTTTGGAGTAAATCGCTCAAGAGATGGCAGATGATTTATTTATAATTTCTGCAATTGTTGAACCTCAAAATATAAAGCAAGGATTTTTCTGTAACTTCAGATTTAGAATTTGACACAAATTGTTGCTTCATAAATTTTGGTTTAAATTACCTAACCGGTGCCAAACGGTTACCTGACACTGCTATGCTTCATTTTTCTTGAACTATTAATGTGTATGAGACAGAAGAAGTTTTTCTAATTGCCAAATTCGACTAGTTTAATCTTGTATTCCATGTATATTTTAATTCTAAAACTTTTTTTATTTTACTTTTTTAATTAAGTCAACATATTATATTCACTCTTTTAAAAACTGACATTTTCATTAACTTTTTTTTATTTTTTCATGCAATATTTATTTACTTTATTAGCTATTTAAGATCATTGGATCACATTGAAAAGTACCATTCTTATTTTGTAAGCTATTGCTGATACATAATTACTTAATAGACTGAGATGGAAGCATTAAATTTAATTTTTTATTAAAACATTGGACTGAAATGCCAAACGAATTAGAATTAATAAAAACTAAAAATGATACTTTTATGCGCACAAGAATAATATACTTTTAATTTGACAATCTTCACAGTTTTATATAATTCTAAATTTGCCAAATGGTTCTCATTAACTCCTAGGTCAAACGAATTATTCCCATACGTAGGGGAAGATGGGGATACTTGAGCCATTTTTTGAATTTTAATTTTTTTTAATTTTTTATATTTTTTTAGAATAAAATAAAATATTGAAAATGAAAATTTGATATTTTTTCTTCAACTAAAAACCACTTTCAGTGAATTTTGAACTATTTTTCTATGTATAATAAATGTTTATTTTTTGTTTTACATCATGGCTCAAGTATCCCCATGGCGGGGATACTTGAGCCATAGTGAAGGGATACTTGAGCCACTACGGAAAAATACCTACAAAAGTAATTTTTTTCGCTTTATTTTTGCACAAACATTTTACAGAATGATAAATTATGAAACGTAAAGTCTTTCAAAACCAATTGAGAAAACAAAGCAAGTAATACGATCATTTTTTGTCGTAAAACTGGTTGTCGAAGGATAATTTTAACTTGAGTTATAACGACGGTAGAAACATCCTCAGTTCAGAGCCATTTAAATTTGGAATCTGCAATTCTTCGGGAAAATTTCATTTTCAAAATATTAAGCACTTATCCAACAAATATTTTTACAGTTTTCTTTCTGGCATATTTTATTAGTAACCAACCATCAATAGAAGGTTTTCTTTCACATCATCACCATCATTGACAGAATTTTCCTCTAATGATATTATCGAACTCATGCTTTTAGTTTAGTAGCTGTCGGAATTTAAGCCAGATGTATCATTCTACTATTTCAAACACTTTTTTGATTTCACAGGAAAAGATTTTGTCTTCCTCTTTGGCTCCATGTAGGTAAGTTTGAACTGGGATTTTTGTTGCTTTTCTTGTTTTTGTGCGCTCTTTTTACCAATTTTTCTTCAATTTTCTTAGTTAAAAAAAAAGTTACAGCAATAGAGTTTACGATTTCAATATAAAATACTAATCTTAATATGTTATATTAAAAAATAAATATTTTAATATGTTGGACCTAACTAATTAAAGTATTAGAGATTATAGCCCGTAAAACCGTTTTAAAAAGTTATTTTCATTTAATGAAAGTTAAATTGAAAACTATGTTTACATTTATCTAGACAGGCTATTTTGTTAGTCAAATCGAAAAATAAAATAGACATTTTCATTTAAAAAATATACATTTTTAAACATTTTTATGTCGTTATTTTTTTAAGAAAAAAAATAAAATGAAAAATTATTCTCCTTTTTCTCCAGAAAAATATCTATTAGTGAATATAAGGATGGAATTTTATTTTTTGTTTGTTTCACCCATGTTTAATTTCTAGTGGGGATGGTTGAGACATGGCTCAAGTATCCCCACTCTCATTGGCTCAAGTATCCCCACTATCACTATTTTTGTTTCCCAGAGTTTTACTAAATAAAGCATGCAGCAATTAGAACTATTTTAGACTCAAAATACAATTGAAATTATGCTTATTGAATGTATGTATATAGTTGCAACTTTAAACAAATCTTTGATTACAAAAAAACAAAAAAACCATGCACCCAAATATTTACTTCATATAGGGAAAAGACAACTATTAATCACTATACTTTCAAAATGGTACCAAGATGTGTGATTTCTTTTTTACATGTTCAGAACTATAAATATGTTACCATATTGGCAGTTTTAGAAAGAAAAATTAATCAACTGTAGAGATAATAGGGGTGGCTCAAGTATCCCCTATGCTCAAGTATCCCCACTCTCCCCTACATGTTTACATCCGATATTAATTCTCACGTTTACAAACTGTTGATGTTTAAAAATCCTTTTCTTTAGGAATTTTAAGTAAACTGAAAGGCAATATTTAAAAGCAGAATACAATAATTTTGTATGTCTGATGCATATGGATGCAGGCCTTTTATTTTCACCTTACCATAAATGTTATCAAAATACTCCTCTTTTTTAACGAGCATCAGAAATATACATAAAAACACAATTAGGCTGATATGAATAAACAATTTTGACAATTTGTTGTAATGAAATACAGAAAAATGAAGTTTTTAGATTAATTCATGTAAGGTAAAGATCTTAAAATTACATATTTTAACCTATTTTGCAAAATATATGCATGTGTTGAGATATATTCTTGTTTATATAATGTTATTAAGTGTTTAACTTTATTAATGCACAAAAGATTTTTGAACTACATCTATAGAAAAAACTAGTCGGAAGTATGAATTCCAAATCTATGTTCTCTCTCCAACATATTACTACTTCAAAAATCGCGATTAAAGTGCCAAAATTAAATGCAATCGAAGTCCATAATAAGGATTCTAATGAAATGAAATTCCGTGCATAAATTCTTCAAATATGATTAGATCACATAAATCTTAGATCACATAAATCTTAGATCACATAACTTAGATCACAAAAATCTTGCAAAAGCATAGCCGAGCCACTTCTTACGTGATTTAAACTGAAACGTCATTTGAAAAAAACTGTAACAACGTTAACGGAATTTAAAGTTTGATGAAAAATCCGTGTATCAGTTCATGAAATAAAGCTACTGCAGGAATTGTAAAAATGCAGCATAGAAGCACCATCTGTTCAGAGGATTACGCCATAATATAGAAAACATAAAATCATAAAAGGGACTAAATGAAACTGAGGTTATTTTGTTTTAATTCCGTACATTATTTCTGGAAATAGAGTTATAAAGAAAATCGCTAAAAATGCAGCACAGCAGCAAAATCTATTGAGAAATTTACATAAAAATTTAGAACACACCAATTCGTGTCATGGAATAATTATATCCGAAGTTTGATAACAATTTAAGTATTATTTCTAGAAGTGAAGCTATTGCGGTAATTGTGAAGTATGCTGCTTTATCTGTTGTGCGGTTTACACTATAAACTAATCTGCACCAACTTACATCAGGAATCAAATGAATGTGCGTTTATATTAGATCACATGCATTACTTCTTGAGATAGAGTGCCTAAGACATGTGTGTCATATACAGATAGAAAGAATCCAGAAACACAAACAGACATTTATAAAAAGTGTTTATAGTCAGGACAGGGATGGAAAAGCAGCTTTCCTATTTCTTGGTTTTACTCGAAACTAATTTGACTCTAATTTTAAAAAGCTAAAATGCGACGAGCCAGATAAGGGAGTCTTTTTCAATGCGGAATTTAAATGAGAATTGCGTCAAATTAGTAAGCCAAGTTGGCATATTTATGGTTACTTTTCTGTCACCAAATTTGAAGATAATTCGCTAAGTGTCGCAAAACTTTGCGATAACTTGAAGCTGGCGGAAATTAATAATATTTAAGCTTTCCGCAGCAATGTACGGTGAAATAGGTTGCCATTTTAGAACAGGCTCGTTGGCAACGGTCGAGTCATTGATAATACTATATGTCAATTAATCTAATCGAAATCAGTCTTTAAATGTGAGAGCTGTAGCACGATGAAAACCAGTCAGTCATCCTAGAAATTGACACAGCTATATGCCACTAATTTATTAAAATAAAGAAAAAAAATATATCTGCATAGGAAATCCTTGTATTAAGATCAAACTCTTAACAAAAAAAAAGTATTTTTATGTTTTTTTATTTATTTGCACCATTTTTTAAATTTTTTTAAAAAAAGTAAAAATCCCAAATGGTTGGCATTTTTGCAAGGATATGCCTGATGGAGATTGTCAATGAACTCGGTCGATAGATTAGTATGTAGAATGCATACAATGAATCTCATTCGAATCAATATGAAAGTTATCCTCACATTCAGTACGAAAATTATTGAATGACTTAAATCAGGTATATATATATATATATATATATATGTATATAACTCAACATTTGAGCATAGGGACGTTTTGGGGTCTAGGGGTCCGGAAAATTCCGGACGGCTGCAAAAATGCATCTTTACTTTTGTAATGAAAGTTACCTAAAAATGAGAAAACACTGTTTTTCGTTTGTTAGCTCTAAACCCGAAAACCTGTAAATCCGACAAAACTAGAAGTCAATAAATTCTTACGAAATCAATGTTTAATTTTTTTCTGTCAAAGTTAGAAGAAAATAAAATGTTAAAAACCCATTTAACCCTTTAAGCATCCTGTAGAATTTTTCAATCATGTTTAATGATTAATAAGCGTATCATAACTAATTAAAAATAACATTAACTCAAAAATTTTGCATTAAAATTAATGATAATTACGAATGATCATCACTGAAGAAAATTGATATTCCAAGAGAAAAAGAATAGGAAAATGATCTTTAAATCCTTTATTTTTTTAAACACAGGTATACATTTATGTAATAAGCTTTCAGAAACATTAATACGATTAGATTTCTTAATTACATATTTTATTATGTAAATTGTTCTGAGCGTCTTATAAATGCTTTAACTTTTGAAAAAAAAATTAGCTATTTTATTTAATGATATTTCACAGAAACTTTCTGTAACATGGTTTAACGTTAATAGTTAAATTGAAATAATTGCTAATAGAACTGTAGATCATACATTTATATGGAAAAACATGCATTCATACAGGAAAATAAAACATTTATGCAGCAAATCAAATAACTTTTCATTCAAATAATGTGAAATTATAGAATATCGAATGATAAATGTATCCAACTCAATGATTTACACTTTCTACGGGATTTATATAACGTCTTGAACTTGACATTATACATATTGTTAATCTGCAAAATGATGGGATTCATTTTTTTTGTTGTTGTTGTCATTTAGCTTTTGATATTATAATATAATTGGTATTTATAATAGACTAGTAAATCTACAGATCAGGAGCCTCAACGCCAGCTTTGCGCATCTTTTTTTAAGCACACTTTGGGTAGTATTCAACTTCCTGGAAACTGTAATTTAAAATTTTCAAATTATGTAATTATTTATAAGAATAAAATAAGAATAAGAAGTTTTCAACCATCAAAAGCGTAAATTAAAGAGTTAGTTATGCTAGGATATTCTGAAATTTTCAAGATCTATTATTTTTGTTTTTTTATTATAACATAGTAGATTTCTTCAGTGGGGGCTCCGCCCCCCTGAACCCCCCATAGTCTCATTAAATTTAAATTTGTAACTTTCTATCAATTTGCTAATGGTTATCGTATATCTTGTATTTCTTTATACATTTTGAATTATAAGGATAAGTAACAGTTTTAATAAGCAATTTTCATTATCCTCATACTTTTACACACCTGCCCACCGCAAACATTATATCTGATGTATCAGGAACTTTTGAAAGTGTAAACTCAGTAATCTAGGGTTTTACAATTTTGTTTCCGAAAAAAAGAAGTTTTGATTGCATTTTTGTGGCAGTTATCGCGGACAGACAGACAGAAGAACAGACTGACAGGCGGAAAACAATAAATTTTGTGTCAATAATAAAAGCATTCACTAAAGTTTCGGCAATGACGTCATTATTCATGAGTTATTGCTATCCATGTTTCTTGTATTTTTAACGACTATTATAAAATACCTGTTTTATTTCAACTATGACGTCAAATTTTACCAAGTGAAATATTGGTTTAAAATATAATTATTTTTTATTTCTTTTACTTCTAATTATGTCCCCATTTTTGTCAGAAAAATTCTTATTAACGAAACAAATTTCCGTGTTTAATATTTAACAAAGTACTATATTTATTTTTATTTTAATTCTGACATCATGTTTATTTCTTAATTTTTTTATTTATTTTTTCTTTTTTTCTTTTTTTGTTTAATTTTTCGAATGGAAATTGCTCAATTGAAACTTATTGCCGTTGAAAAATTATTCCAGATTTCGAATTTTTTTGGCAACGATAAAATAAATTGGTTAAATTTTATCTAAAAAATTGCGATTGATTCTGTATGAAAAAGAAAGAAATTTTGAATTATTAAAGAAAATATTTGAATAAAATTTATAAAACATAGCATATGTTCTGTTCTGGGTTATGTTATATTTATACGCAAAGATACAAAGACATTAATTAATTCATTAGTTTTGACACTGACTTCATTTAAATTTTCGTACACGCATTCAAATTTATAACATTATAAAAATAAGGATTAGGATGAATGGTTGCTTAGCAATCATTAAGAGAAAATAAAGAAAATGAAATAAATACATTTGAAATAAGTAAATCTCTGAAACAAATCAGTTTATGTTATTGGAAAACATTCATAAAAAAAATCTCCAAAATTTACAGTAATAACTTTAAAAATCTGACAAATACGCAGACAAAATTTCAAAACAATACGAATAATTTAACTGGTAAATTTCAGTATCCATTTATCACATTGAATTCCATTAATGAAATGTGTCATTTTCTCTCAAGGAAAAAAATTTAAAAATCATTAGATTTGCCGTAGAAAAGCATTATTGCGCAAAATAAAATATTCTATATTTTCCGATCGAATGAATCAAATCTAACAAAAAACTATACAGCTTAATTCCAGTTCCTCACTAACATACCCACTTAATTTCAAGCCAACCGGATGTTTTTTTGCATTAGTTATCGCGGAACAGACAGACTGACAGACAGAAACCAAAAAATTTCGTGTCTCCAAAATAAGCCTTCACTGACGTTTCGGCAATAAGTCATCTGTTAAGATAAAATAATTAAGCAAACACAACTATTTTGTTTATATAAGTAATGTGTACTAGAATACATATTTGGGTATATTTGGCTATACACTATTATTTCCCAAAATAACAAACTTTTGTAAAAGATTTCATGAAGTGTTTAAAGTGCTTCGTAATCTATGCTTAACGCATGATTTTTCTTACTTGTTGTGAATTCTGCCCACTTATGTATTATGTTTTTTGCCCGCTTTGACAAAATGTGTGCTCGTTTAGAGACTTTGTGACTTACTTGTTTAAATTTTTTAGCAGAGAATTGTAATCATAATACATTAAATGCATCTGCTAGTGCAATACAAATTGTTTAAAAAAAGAATTGAGCTATCAAAAATATAAAAATTACGTACTTTCTATTTCGAAAGAAATTTCCCTTTATATTAAACAAGTAAGAAAAATCATGCGTTAATCATAGATTATGAAGCACTTTCCAACACTTTATGAAATCTTTAACAATACTTCTTTAATTAGGGAAATAAGGGGTATATAGCTAAATATGTATTCCAATGTTTTTGAACAACCCTGTATTTGATCTGTCAGTTGATATACATATTATATAATGGGAAAATTTAATTTAGCTAGAAAAAAGCTTAAAATTCTTTTTGAGCAATTTGCACTAATAAATGGAAAACATACTTGAAAACTTTTTTTCAGCCCAGTAGTTTACCTTGTACCTTTATTACACGTTAGTAAGAAGCTAAAATTAATTTTAAAATAAAACATTCTTAAAACAACTGAAATCACATTGTTATAAATTACCATTCATAGGTGCATACGATTTTCATAAAATTTGAAATGACTCGACATCTAATAATTATATATATTTTATGTTTCAAACTATTCGGTTGGGTAGTTTTTGAGTTGCTACATGCGAACAGAGGGACGGACGGACAGAGAGACGAATGCGCAACTCGGGAACCCGGGATTCTTTTCCCTTCAATTCAAAACAAAAGCGACTTTTCTAAGTATCCGGGATCGGAGGAGATAGCGTTACATACATACATACGGTCGGATTTTAATAGTGTAGATTCTTGGTTGTAAATTTTAATTTGCTGACAGATGATTTTCGCTTCTGTTGAAAAACTTCATTAATGAAACGTCAATGTTTGAAAATATATTTTTAGTTTTAGAAAATTTATTTTAATTTTTATACCATCTGCACAAATTGAAACTTAATTCTTTTTAACTTTAAAGAAAAAAATAGCTTCAAAAATACATTAATCAGTTTTATTTTCCCCTTTTTTCCGACAAAAAAAAAAGCCTTCCACTGCTAATTTTTAGTTTTTAATGAAGTTTTTTATCTGTATGTAACTTATAATTTAGTATTCGTAAAAAATATTTCTTATCCATTTTAAATATGACGTCATTATTTTTCTAACTCCATGAATTATTGCTATCCATGTCCCGTTTATTTTTAACGACTACTATAAAATACCTCTTTTATTTCAATTATGAGGTTATAGTTTACCAAATAAATATTTTATTTAAAATATTTTTATTCCTTTTATTTTTAATTATGTCGCCATATTGACAAAAAAAATTCATGTTAACGAAACAAATATCATTGTTTAATATTTAACAAAAAATAGTATATTTATTTTTATTGCAAATACGACGTCATATTTATTTTTTTCTTTTAAATTTTCCTTAGTTTCAGTTTTCGCATGGAAATTGCTCAATTGAAAATTTATCGTCGCTGAAAAATTAATATTCGAAATTTTGATTTTCTTGGCAACGGAAAGAAAATTGATTAAATTTTATCTAAAAAATGCCGATTGGTTATGCAAAAAAATAATGAAATTCAGAATTATTAACGAAAATATTCGAATAAAATAAATAATACATAGCCTTTGTTCTTTTCTGGCTATAATTATCTATACGCAAAGATACGAAGTTGAAGTTATGCTATTGAAGCATTGAAGTTATGTTATTCAAACTTCCGTACACATTTTAAAATTTATAATATTATAAGAATAAGAATTAGGATAAATGGTTGCTTAGCGACTATTAAAAAAAATGAAGAAAACGAAATAAATACATTTGAAATAAGTAAATCTCTAAAACAAATTAGCTTATATTATTGGAACACATTTATAAAAAAATGGCCAAGATTTACAGCAATAATTTAAAAAATCTGACGTATGCATAGATAAAATTTCAAAACAATATGAATAATTTAAGCCCCGTACTGGCAAATTTCAGTATCCATTTATCGTTGAATTCCATTAATCAAATGAGTCATTTTCTCTCAACAAATAAAAATTTGAAAATCGTTGGATTTGCCATAGAAAAACATTATTGCGCAAAATAAAATATTGTATATTTTACGAACGAATTAATAAAATATAACAAAAAACTATACAGCTAAATCCGAGTGCCTTACCAATATACACACTTAATTTCAAGTCTTTCGGATGTTTTTTGCGGTAGTTATCGCGGAACAGACAGACTGACAAACTGACAGACAGACAGACAGAAACCAAAAAATTTCGTGTCTCCTTCACTGACGTTTCGGCAATTAATACCAAAAAATATTCAAAATGTTTATATTTGTTACTCATTTTATATGAAAATATACCGATGTTACTACTTCATTTGCGAAAAAATATCTTTGTCTGAACAAGCTTCAATAAAAAAAAAATATACCCACTTACAATTTATGATATATCAGTTTTTATATACATTAAGGACAAAGTATGCATTATTTGATACACTGCTTCTACAAAAATAATGCAAAAGCAGATCACAATAAATGAAATATTTTCTCTTAATTTATTATTGAATTTCTATCTGTAATTTGTACGAAATGGTTTCATAATTACTCTATTTTTCACTACATTTTAGCCCTGAAAGTGAGTATTATTTATTTTAAAAGTTTAAAATAAATGAACGAACCGCAAATAACTATTATGCTTTTGCAAAATATATTTCAAAAGTATTGATGTGTTCTATCAAATAACTTAAATGACATATATATATATATATATAATAAATGTAAAATAACTTAGATAAATCAAAATGAAATGTTAAAAAGTGTAAACTTTGAAGAGGAAAGCAATATAAATAATATTAATTTTTTAAGTCTTTATATAAAATTAAAAAGACAAGTAAAGGGTGTTTAGAATACTTTTCACATGGTAAATTTAATAGATGAATTAACACGTACTATCTGTATGAAACATAAAGATACAGAAGTAAAACGAAATTGCTCTACGACAGTTCTTGATAGTTCAACCGAGAATACCGCTGTAGTGCAGCTATAAAACGAGTTTTAAAGCAAATTCTTTACAACAAATTATTACTGTTCATATCCACAGGATATACGCAGCTTAAATACTTGAAATTGTTGGTAACAAGAAATTATTTGCTGTTAGGATGTAGGTTGATAACAAATTAGATTGATAATAAATAAGAAGGTATACAAAATTTGTTTCGCGTATATGCTTGTCATAGTCACACATATCTATAAATAAACTGTAAAAAAAATATAAAATATAAATATCAGTGAAACAAATTAAACTAAAATATCAATAAATAAAAAAAGCAGAATTTAATTTACCCATGAAAATATTTCTTTTATATGGTTAATAAATCAATATACAAACATACACACACATGCTAAAAGTAATAGTAATTGGGTCATTTTTTAGAATGTGTTCGAATACTTAATAATTCATTTCATAAAAATAAACTGTATATTATAAAAGCTATGTACTTTTATTTATTAATATAGCATTGACATTTTTTTTTTGTAGACCAATATATTTCAACAATTACATATTATATAATCAATGTGGCGAGATTTGACAGTTTTATAATCTGTCTTTCGAAAAGATATTCCTCTCTTTTTTTAGCCACAAAATAATAGCTAAAATATAAAGAAATATTTTTATTCAAAATAAATCGTAGATGTTTTTTAAACATCAAATTTGAACTATCTGAAACTTTTCACAAGAATAGCTGCTATTTAACAGAAATTTAAGTAAGGTGTTTTATTTATTTATTTATTATTAACGATAATAAATAAGCATGTTCATTTTAGTTGCATTCTATACGGAGTCAAAATATTCCATTGCTGTAAAATAAATTTTTTATTTATAAAAACAAATATAAAATATTGAAAAATGGGATATTTAGCTTAATTCTGTGCCAAATATAGAATTATTTTAAATGCCAGTTCAAATCTATGAAGATGCATCATTTTAAAAATGAGTTTATGAATGCTAATGAAATATTGCTGTGACAATCAAACGGCATGCTTTTCTTTAAAAAAAAAATCAATCACATAATAAAACACAATTTCTGTTTCTCATACCATTCAAATACAGAAGAAAATCTATGAGTAGTTGTAATTCGCAATTCGCAATGCTAAATTTACAATAAAGTAACAAATAGGTGTAATAAACCATTAAATAAGGTGCTTAAGAAATTTGAGAAATGTTTAAATCGGTGTTTTGAAATTACAGATAACGAAAACTAAGCTTACAATAAAAACGTTTTTATAACGAGTTAGTCTCACATTCAATAAAACATATGTCCAATGATTAAAGATCTTTTAACACTGATGTTGTGTGTTGAAAGAACGTACTACATTTAATTTCTAAATTAAGAACAAGAATTCATAAGATACAAATTAAATTAAAATACATAAATATTATGTTAAATGCTTTAATTGCTATTTTATGCTATTTTTTTTGTAACTAGTAAAAAATTTAACTTAAAATAATGTAATGATTGAGAAAAATGAACGAATACTTTTTTTGCTAAGCGTGTTTACTAACTTAAATTTTGGTACAAAGCTCAAAATCGTTTGAAACATCTTTTTTTTTTCCATAAGTTAAAAAGTTCAGTTAAAAAACGCTTTGTCCTACTTTGTCTTTGCATCATTATCCTGAAATTCTAAACTCTTATTTATTGGAACTGTCTTGAAGACTTTTATTTAAAAAATTGCGAATTTATTTATATAAAACAAACAGACACTGCCTATACATTTTATTATATTTTTTTATCCCGAATTTCTCATCTTGATAAGTTTGTAAATAAAATAATTTTAATGCGATTATAGCTCAAGAAATTTGAGAAATGAAAGGACACGAAAGATATCATTTAAGAAAATTTCAAGTTAAGCGGAGATTGTAGCACCTTAAAATTGTTCAAAACTTTTATTTTTCATTGCTTTTTTATATTAAAAGACGTCCTGTTAAATTGTAATCATTTTCAAGCCACAATTTCACCCACACGGTAATTAAATAGCAAGGTATTTTATTTTTTAATACCCTCACGAAATTAATAAAACAAAATAAAATATTAATTTTTTTCCTCCATTTTTATAATTTTCTTTAATATCTTTGTTTTAAAAATGCTAAATTATTAAGATTTTTTATAACTGAGATATTAGCTTTGAATAATTTTTGTTACTTACAAATTAAATATGTAAGCAAGTAAGAGTATATGAAGCTGTGTGAGATCGAAACGTTTTATACATTACGTATCTTTATGTATCTATTAAAAACTAATATTAGAAAGATTAATAATTTAGGCTCAGTGTAGGTATTTAATGGAAAAATATCAATTTGTATTCATTCTAATTAAATATAAAGTTAACATGCTGAATGAATATACAGTTAAGGGGGCTCAGAGGTTGATCGATACGGAAAAAAATGTAAACAGAGCTCTCGCTTCGAGTCCATATAAAACTAGAAATATTCAAAGTAATTAATTTAAACTTTCTGATATTTTAAACGTATGTTTGTAGTTTTATAAAATTATAAAAAGAAGTACTTCAATGTAATATAATAAGAAATGTAGCAAAATTTATGTAACACAATTTTCGAAAAAAAAATATGTTATATCACCAACACCAAGATATCTTAACGTTGAATTGACATAAGAACCTAATTTTTGCTCTAAAATGATGGGAAACTTTACACTAGAGAATGGATTAAGGATATAATAAATTATATAAAATATTAAACTATCTAAACGATAATAATTTATTCTATAGATATTGATGTAATATAGATACGCATGTAAAAAAAATTAAGCTATTCCATCAAATAGTTTTTTTTTTTAAATCTTGGTGTTAGTCGTCAAAAATCAAGTTTTGAGAAGACGCGACTTAAAGTTGAAATTATATGGGTGTGGCTATGAAAGTGTTGATACATAAATGCTTATAACTCCATTAAAAATGCAAATATTATTATCCTTTTTTTGCATTGAGTTCAATATTAATTCAATAATAAAACTAGGTCATAAAGAAAAATCGATTTTTTGAAAAGTTTTCAACACCTGAGCCCCCTTAACAGGGTGTTTATAAAGTCTCGGACCCATTTTGATGTTTATAACTCATAAAATAATAAAGATAGATTAAAATTAATAAGATAAATGGTTAGAGAGACTCAAAATGTTTCATGACCCTTGTCAATGATCTTCCACATGTGCCCCTTTCGTCGCACGGAGAATATCAAGTCGATAGTTAATTTCACGCCAGGTAGCAGCAAGCATGTCAGTTATCCACAGAAAATCGACTTGATATTCTCCGTGTGACGAAGGGGGGACACGTGGAAGTTCATTGACAAGAGTCATGAAACTTTTTGAGTCTATTCAAACATTTATGTTATTATTTTTAATCAATCTTTATTATTTTATGAGTTATTAAACAACGAAACGGGTCTGGGACGTTATAAACACTTTGTATATAGTTTTGGTTTTTTCGTTTTATAATTCAATTTTATTTGTACATAGAAATAAACTTATTTCATCATTTAAACAATAATTTTAAAATGAATATATATATATATATATATATTAAATAAGTAAACATTTCCTTTTTTATCGTAACCGTGTATTATTTTTTATGAAAAGTTTAAACAAACTATTTTCAAATATAAAAAAGAACCTAACCTGTAAAATGTTTAGGTAAGAAAAACACCTAAAACTAAAATGATTGAAAAGATGTCATTTTTCATAAATTTGAAAAAAATATTAAGTTAAAATTAGAAGAAAATATTAAAAATATCTTACATTTTGATGAATATTATATTTTTATTTGGCAATCCAAACAATAAGAGATACTGAATCTAGTTTTTAAAATAATATTGTTATTTTGAAAAAAATAAAAATAAAAACCTTAAAAAAATTTTCTTTTTAAAACATATAAAAAAATACTCAATAAATAAATAAATAAATAATATATATATATATATACAGGGTGTCCAGCAAATAACACGCTGATTTCAAAATTAAATTTCTCAAAAACAAAGATCGATAATAATATGCAGTAAACGGTTTCTTCATTTGGTAAACTGTAAAAATCTTATACAGAAATTTCAAACAGTGAATATTTTGAAAAAACTGCGTTCTGATGAAACTATGTAATATGGCACTTTAAGCCGAAAAACACAGTCTCTGGTAGCAATCTAAAGCAAGAAAAATGTCAAATCAAAGTATCTTTGCAATCAGAACACAAACTTTTCAAAATATTTACCATTCGAAACTTTTGTATAAGATTTTTACAGCTTACCTGACAAGCAAACCGTTTACTGCATAATTCTATTGATCTTTGTTTTTGAGAAATTTCATTTTGAAATCAGGGTGTTATTTGCTAGACACCCTGTATATATATATTCTGCCAGAACTTTTGATTTTGGGTAAGTCTGCATTAAAAAAAGTAGAAAAAGAGAGAAAAAACTAATTTTTCATAAAATATGAACAAATTAACATTTAGTTTAACATTTTGCTATACAACAAATTATGTTAGGTATTTAAGTGCATTTAATTTTTCTAATTATTCCATTTACCTTTTTGATTAATATCTAAAATGTAAAAATACATCTTTTGAAGAAATTCTTTTTCTACTTTTACAAATATATATATATATAGAGAGAGAGAGAGAATGTTTTAATTATACGATTGAATGGAAAGAAGAAAAAGTGGAAATATTTTTTAATTTAAGGTAAAAATACTAGAAAATTAATAGAATATAAATTATATGAAAATTTTAAATGGCTGATTTTTCTAATGTGTACAAAATCTGCTCATAAATACTAAATAAAGAAAAAAATATTGCACTAATAATACATGCCTATTTACGCTTTGTTTCATAGTAATGCCTGTATAGATAACACTTAAAAAGGAATTTTAAATAAAAACCAGTTTTTACTACGACAAAATGAAGGAATATTTAATCATTTAAATAAGAAGAATAATGATATTGTGAAAATATAAGTTTGAAAAAAATTCACACTAACAATAAATCAATGACGTAAAACATTGAATCAACAAATGTAATAAAAAATAAACTAATTTACTTCCAATTAAAAAATGTAATTTTTATTTTTACTCGAGAAACATATGTTAAAGAAGTATGTTAAATACGTTTAAAAATACTTCATATTTAGGCCCATGCGATTTATCTTCTAACTTCCTTAAAAACAATAAAAAAATAACACAAGAATACTTTCTGTGTACATATAAGAAATGAATGTTATTTTTAGATTAGAACTTATTAAATCAAATGCTTATAAAACTCAGAAAAAAAAATCATGTTATCAACTTTTAATTTTTAAGTAACGAAAAAGGCAATTTATCTTTGCATGTAAGCTTTTGTTATTAAGTGGAGTCATTCTATCTATGGTTTCCTCAGTTTGGAAATTAGTCATTGATAACGGCATTAATAATGTATTATGTCAAAATCCATTAAAATAGCTTGATATGCTTTAAAACAAATTTATTGGTGATTATAAAAAGTGGGATTAATAATTAATGTTATATTTGATTAAAAACCTTTTAAATCAACTGCTTATATAAGGCACAGAAATAATTATTTCTTGTTATCTGTTTTTAATTTCTAAGCAACAAAAAACGCAATTATTTTTTTATGTATGCTATTGTAATTAAGTGGAGTCATTCTATCAATGATTTCCTCATTTTGGAAATTAGTCATTGATTACGGCATTATTAATGCATTTTACAAAAATCCATTAAAATAGCTTAATGTACTTTAAAACAAATTTATATGTGATTATAAAAAGTGGGATTAATAATATTTATTCAGCAATTTGTTTTTACATTTATTGTAATTATTTTTAATGTAATGGTGCATAAAAATGTATTTTTGTGTTAATTAAAATTTAAATTTTGGCGAGATTATCTGAGGTCAGAAATTTTTCCTACCTAGCAATAAAATGTGTATGTAACCGTCAGGTTTAGTAATATTGCTTAATTATTCTAAATTAAATAATATTAAATTCACATTGAGAGAAAAAAAAATGAACATAAATACTTAATATCCATTTCAAATAATAAATATCATGCCTAATTTTTCTCAATGATTTATTTGCATGTTAAAAACGTAAGTTTTTTTTATATGTTATACTTCACCAGCACAAGTATAATAGCATTCCTGATTATGATTTTCTATGAACATCATTGATAATTTGCTGACATATTGACCTTTCAAGACTGACGGTTACAGTATAACAGTAATACACATTTGAAAATCTTAAAAGTAAAACATTGGGCAAAATTATGAATATTTAAATTAATAGTAAGGATGTTCAAATTTATGTATTTTAACCCCCCCCTTTTTAAGTTTAAATTAAATATGCAGATTTTTTTAAAATGTACTTTTAGCTGAATATTTAAAATCATTGCGTTAACTATTTGAACTAAACTTTAACAATAACCAACATTTTTGAAAAAAATGCCCACTTAAGGTAAAGCTACTTGCGTGATAAATATAATGTCAGTAATTAAAATTAATCGTTAAACAGCCAATAAATGAATGTATAAAAAATGTACATGTCAAATTATGAATGGGGATTCAGTCACGCAACGCCTGAAAGATAAATTTGAGAACGTTGGTTATTTTGGGCTGTGAAAAATGAAGTGTCGTGCATGAAATTTCGACTTTTGGATCAAAAGCGCAAACTAAAGTCATTTTATTTTCAGCGGTAAAATTTCACACAATTGATGTACTGATATAAAAGGAAATTTTAGCACCAAGCCCTTTTTAAATTAAAAAAAGAAAATAAATGAAAAAAAAGCTTTACACTAATTTACAGTTTTATATAAAAGACAATTGAAAATCTTAAAAAAAATAAAACATAAGCCAAAATTATACATTTTTAAAGTAATAGTAAGTGTGTTAAAAAAAAATGCAATTTAAATTTGTCTTTTAAATTTCAATTAAACATGTATTTACTAATATTTTCAATATGTACTTTTACTTGAACATTCAAATCCATTGTGTTTACAATCTGAACCCTATTTTTAAAAGTTATAGAAAAAATATTGAAAATGTAAATTGTCCACCTAATGTGAAGCTACTTCCGCGATAAATGCAACATCAACAATTATAAAAATCCCTGTCGGCTTGGCCTATAGGCGGAGATAGATTTCGAAGAGTTTTCATTTGAACAACAAAAAATAAAATTTTATTAGTGATTTTATTTGGCCGCTTTTGAAAAAAAAAATATTTCATTTTTCTGTAAGAACTGATTTTATAAAAATCATCTTAAACTAAATTAGGCTCAAATGCCCATTTTGAAAAGATGGTTTGAAATATATTCTGACATTTTTTTAAAAAATCGACCAATACAAACGTTATATAATTCATAAAGAACAAAAAAAAAAATGGTCGATTAAATGCGTTTGAGAGCAAAATTAAATTTAAAATTGAGTCATAAAATAACCAATTTTTTATTTGAATGCATCCACAATTCTTTAATCAAGATCGCTTTGGGAAATTTTGTGCGTAGTGCCCATTTTGTTAGCATTTTTAAATATACTAGGGGGCCCCGCCCCCCTGCTCGCTATGCTCGCCAACCCCCCGCGTAATCGCTTCGCGATTCCAAATTACTGGCTACCCCTGCTTGCTGCGCTCACCAATATCCCATGGTATGAATAAGCAGTTGCAGATCTTTCAAATGATGTGTCACACGACTGGCGTTGTAAAGAAATTAAAAATGTGCCCCCTGGGGGGCAGAAGGGGGGGCGACACAAAAGACATCCATAATATGAATAAGCAGCTGCAGACCTCTCAAATGATGTCACACGACTGGTGTTGTAAAAAAATTGAAAATGTGCCCCCCTGGGGGGCAGAGTGGGCGTGACACACAAGACATCCATAAAATGAATAAACAGTTGCAGACCTTTCAAATGATGTGTCACACAATTGGTGTTGTAAAGAAATTAAAAATGTGCCCGCCTGGGTGGCAGAGTGGTGGATGACACACAACACATCCATAATATGAATAAGCAGTTGCAGACCTTTCAAATGATGTGTCACACAACTGGTGTTGTAAAGAAATTAAAAATGTGACCCCCCTGGGGAGAGCAGAGTGTGGGGGTGACACACAAGACATCCATAATATGAATAAGCAGTTGCAGACCTTTCAAATCTTGTGTAACACGACTGGTGTTGTAAAGAAATTAAAAATGTGTCCCCCTGGGGAGCAGAATGGGGGATAACACACAAGACATCCTTTAAATGAATAAGCAGTTGCAAACCTCTCAAATGATGTATCAAACGACTGATGTTGTAAAGAAATTAAAAATTTGGCGAAATATTACAGTTATCGCAAAGTTGGCGTCATTTTTGACAACTAATTTTGGTCGCTAAATTTGGCGATATATCGCCAAGTTGGCGACAAACTTGGCGATTGTTGGCAGTGGTAACCTTTCCTCTCTTTATGGTAACCCATATGGCGATGCATAGACGGAGCCCTTTCCTGATTGGTCTATTTGACTCATGGAAGGAGTGGACAAAGCGGATTCGTTAGTTCCGGAAATCTTCCACATCAGCATCATTCCAGGAGTCATTCTTTTTAAGGCTAGTTTTTTTTTTACTATAGAAGGATATATTTAGCCTTTATCAAAAAACTGATAAACAGGGCCCATTACACAGTTCCTACATAACAATTAACTGTCAATTGAATGCGTTTGAGAGCAAAATTGAATTTAAAAATGTGTCATGAAATAACCAATATGTTATTTGAATATATCCTCATTTCTTTAACCATGATCGCTTTAGGATTTCTTTTTTTTTTTTTTTTTGCAAAGTGCCCCGCTTTGACAGCTTAAAAAATATATATATTTAGCCTTTATCAAAAAATTGATGAATTCGCACGTTATATAGTTTCTAAATAAGAAAAAACGTCAATTGAATGCGTTTGAGAGTAAAAGTTGAGTTAAAAATGAGTAAAAAAGAAACCAATTTTTTATTTGAATACATTCACAATTCTTTAATCAAGATTGCTTTGGGAAAATTTGTGCGAAGTGTCCACTTTGACAGCATTTTTTAAATATGTATTTAGCCTTTATCGAAAAAAAATTTGACCAATGGGGCCCTTTATACAGTTCCTAAATAATAAATAACTGTCAATTGAATGCGTATAAGAGCAAAATTGGATTTAAAAAGAAGTCATAAAATAACCAATTTGTTATTTAAATACATCCTCAATTCTTTATCATGATCGCTTTAGGAAATTTTGTGCGAAGTGCCTAATTTGGTAGCTTTTTTAAAAAATATATTCTGCCTTTATTAAAAACCTGGCCAATCTGTCCCACTACATAGTTCCTAAATAAGAGGATCTGTAAATTGGATGTGTTTGAAAACAAAAATTGATTTAAAAAATGACTCAGAATAAAAGCAATTTCTTAGACTTCCTCAATTTTTAATCACTATTACTTCGGGAAATTCTGTTCAAAATACTCTTTTTGGCAGCCTTTTTAGAAATATATTCTGCCTTTATCAAAACACTGGCCTATACTTCACATTACATAGTTCCTAAATAAGAGGATCTGCCATTTGGATGCGTTTAAAATCAAAAATGAATTTAAAAATGAGTCAGAATATAAGCAGTTTGGATTTGAGGTTTTTCTCCAACTCCTATTTTTGTTTTATTTATTTTTGCTAGAAGAATTGGTCGTATGAAAAACTTGTTAATATAAAAGTTGCAGATATTATTGAAAAGATGTAAAATAAATTTAATTACATTTGATTGCTTAAGAATTGAGTAAGTTATGGATTTTTATTTCCTTTCCCCCTTTTTTTTCGTTTTTAATTTTTTTCATCGGTAAAAGTTGGACCAATGAAAAACTTGCAAATACAAAAGTTTCAGATAATCTTGAGTAAATTTATAAAAAAAAATTAGTTGGATTTGATATCTTGAGAATTGACGAAGTTATATTTTTTTTCTCCCCAAAACCCAGTTTTTTTCGCCCCTTGAGCCAATTTTTAACTTTACCAAAAATCTGTCTGCATAAAATTTTAGCCCATTTTTGAGAGATAATATAAACTTTAAACTGATTCGATATCTATTTCATTTAAGAAGTTATCGCGTTTTTTCGGTTTTCTTAAAAACCCTCCCAATTTCAACCCCCTTGGTCCGATTTTGCCCATTAACGAACTCAACAGAGATTTTTTGCTCCTCGATTTTATGTAAAAGTTTGAAGAAGATGTGAGCATAAGTGTGGAAGTTATAGTGTCCAGAAGAAAGTGATATACACCGATAGATAGACAGATAGATAGATAGACAGATAGATAAACTTTTTTTACTGATGATAGTTTTGGGGTTTAGGAGTCATGATCGGTGTAGATCTGCAAAAATTTTTCAGAAATTCCAACATGGGAGAGAATGTAATAGGTAGTATTTCATACGAAATCTACCTAAAAAGTAATCGTTCAACAAACTCTAAATGAATATATAACAAATGTAGAAGTCGATTTATGAATGCAAATTTACAGTCACGCAAGGCCTGACAGATAAATATGAGAATGTTGAACATTATGTTTCGTGGGAAAGAAATGCCGTAAAAGAATATTTTGCACTTTCTCTTATTAATTGATTGAAAAATCTTCTATGAGAGATAACTGAAAAAAAATAATGTAATGTTAAATGTAAAAAAAAATAAAAATAAAATGACTTGAGTCTACGCTTTTCAAAAGGCACAGACTCCAGCCTTTTTCTTTTCAGCGGTAAAAATTCACGCAGTTGTACACACACACACAAAAAAAAGAAAAAAAAACTTTATAAAAATCATTTTCATTTATAAAAATTAGTATAAAAATAACTGTTGGAACTCACCTTTTGAAACTCAAATTTTTGAATTCATATATATATATATATATATATCTTAATAGTAATACACAAATTTCTAAAACCTACTAGAAAAATGAAACGCAGGGCAAAATTTTAAGTATTAAAAAATATATTAAGAATGTTAAAAATAATGCAATCTTTAAAAAAAATTCTTTTAAATTTTAATTAAACATGCAATTAATATTGTTTCCAATATGTATTTTTAGTTGAACGCATGCACTTAATGCATGACATTTACTGTTTGAATCGTATTTTTAAAAATAAAGAAAATCATTGGGTATGTAAATATGAATAAAGGAAACTTGTAATTTCCTATTTAATAAAACTGGTGTAGAAATTATATTTAAATAGATTAACATAAAAAATAAAGATTATAAAATTCGTTATTCTTATTACGACATTCATGATAAGGATGATATTCATATAAGACCATTTTTTGGATTATTATTGCACTTAGCAGTTGTAAAGATCCAGACTGCTTTTAATATTTGAGAAGATTGTGCACTGACTGTAACTCGACATCTTTTGCTGTCTAGTAATAAATATGCTGTTTTTATTTATTTTATTTATATTTTTTTTTTATAAAAGTCTCATGAGTTCAACTCCAAAATAATAATAATGAAAGTATTTACGCAAAATTTAACATATGAGAGTATTCTATTTATTATAACAATATTATTAATGGGAAATCTCTTCCAATATTAATTATTTTCTTTAGTAAAATCTCAAAGTTCACTTTTGATGTTAAACATCCGAGTGTGGAATTCATGATTATAAAAAAATATCTCCATAGGAAAGTTATATTTTCATCTTTTTATGTACTGTGTTTTAGAAATATTAGCTTATTTTATTCTATTTGTTGAAATATTACCAGGTTTAAAGATCTTTTTTAAGACTCCAAAATACATTTTCCATATAATTTAGAAATTTCGTGCAACTTAAGCAACTGACATATTTAAAAATGAGTAAAGTTAAAGAAAAAAGTGTTAATTGTAGGGAGAGAAATTTTAAAACCACGAAAATAATCTTGATCCATGAGTTCCACATTAGCGAGAGGTATTGAAAATTTTACTATTTATCAGCGTTATTTATTTAAATGTTTGTTCAATAGAATCAGTCAGTCTGAAACTTCAAATCATTAAACCAAAAATAACTTTTTTTTTTTTTTTTTTTTTTTTTAATGTGGTGAAGTATGAATTGTGATACTCTCGACTAGGTAAATTTCTCTCAATGATCCAGGGTACAAGTTTAATGCGTAGCATCATGTTCACAAGTATCATCAGATATCTGTGTTCCGAACAATTTCTGCAATGGCCTGTATTGCATTTGAATATCAGTTAATCCAGTCACTGGCAGTGATTTTGCGTTACCAAATGGTAGTGTCTACGAAATCTTTTATTATTATTATTACTTTTAACGCGTGCACTGTAAAAAATGGAACATTACAAACATTTTTCTAGTAAAATTGCATTCCAAGAATTTTTGTGCAGTGGCAATAATAAAAGTTTATGTAACACATACATGTTTGCACTTTGAATCAGCAAATTGTAAGGTTACTAAGAATTTGTTTGGAAAATCGAATTCCCAGAACTTTTTAAGTAACGGTAACAAGGATTTCTGGTAAAATCTTAGTAAAATGACCAAAGTTTTAATAAATTCTTCTGTAGTTACAGATGTTTCTAGTTTTGCTAACAAGTTTTGTAGATTTACATCATTTTCTTATGCAGTGTACATATAAAATTTCAGTAAGCATAACAAATTTCGGTAAATTTGGATTACCAAGGTTACAGATATTTTTTTTACAGTGAGGATGCCCAACGACATGGTGTCTACTGACAGTTTCACCGCCATTCAACTGCTGTATCACGAAAAACACATTTTTTTTTATGTTTACGATTTTGCATGAGTGCACACCGTAAATAAATAAATAAATAAATAAATGTACAGTTATTAAGATGTTTTTAAAAGAATTGTATTCCAAGAATATTTCATGCAACGGTAACAGCAAAAAATCGTGTAAAATTCATCGATTATATAAAAATATTGCTGTTATCGTTATATGAAAAGTTGTTGGAATACAAGTTTACTAGAAAAAATTTTGTAACTTGACAGATTATTTATTTTTTTTTATTTATTTTTTTTTATTTTTACAGTGCAGTTTTGGAGATGCTCGTTTTGAGCCGGTCGGGTATTTAATCTGCTCTCTATCAAAGTCACTTACATTGACAGACTTTTACAGTCAGAAGTTAGCACCAAAATGATTCCTCAAACTTCTTGATGCAGTTAAATGCCATACACACCGGATGTTTCGGAAATGCTCGTTTTGAGCCGGTCGGGTATTTAATCTGCTCTCTATCAAAGTCACTTACATTGACAGACCTTTACAGTCAGAAGTTAGCACCAAAATGATTCCTCAAACTTCTTGATGCAGTTAAATGCCATACACACCGGATTACTTGTCTCCACTCACCAGGCAAATTTGTTGCAAAATGTAACAATGGTCATAATGTTTTGGGTTATCGTTGAATTTTATTTTTTATTTCGGAAATTTTGATTTACTATAAATAACCTATGATTGGTTTTAAAAAGTTGACCACAATATTTTTAATCACATAAAATTTTATTTGATTGAAACAAAAATAATCGAATTCTTCTAAATCAAAATGTTATTTTTACGAATGGTTGAAAGGAAAAAAGGAAAACGTTACATTATTTATTTCTTTAAAAACTTTGCAGTTGTAAATGAATTAAAATAAAATAATTTAATTCAAATATTGATTTTTAAAGTGTGACAATATTAAATGTATAAAATAACATGTAACTAAAATCCTTCTCCCAAACTTAGAGATAATTGTATCTTGCAATACTTCTGTATCACTCGTCTCCATAGCGAAAATTTTATATACGATTGGATTTCATATTGTTTTATTATTATTATTATTATGATTTCTTTTAGTATGAATCTGCAGTCATTCAATTCATTTTTTTCTTTTCGTGAGCTATAATAAAAACTTCTCGAGTAAAGTAACGTTATTAAAACAAATATCTCTAAAAAAAGTTTTATCTCGAGCCCTTTGATAATAAATCTTTTTACAAACACATTCTTGTTACTGTTATGTATTTCTTTATAAGAAATAAAACTCAATGATCTGTTACAGTGTTTTTTTCAGAAAAACTGTTTTCTTAGATTTACTTTTCAGAAAAGTCAATTTATTTTTCGCTTGATATATAAAATAAATATAATATTCCATCAAATACATAAATAAGTTTGTTCTAATGGCTACTTTTCGAGTATTTTAACTTACAATACAGTATATTTTATTAAAAAAATACAGTCATATAAATTGTACTTTTAAAAATCAAAATCAAAATCAAAATTTATTACTTTATTCATTATGTATCTTTCATAAACATAGTTTAGTTTTTATTGAAAATCCTAAAGAGTGTGATAATAATTTAACAGTTTTATTCGGTTTAAAAAAATGAAATTAATTTGCCGTTAATTGCATTTCGAATTTGAATACTAAAATAAATGATTTTTTAATAGTAAGTATGTATAATAATAATAATAATAATAATAATTGTTTATTTTTAATTGTTTATTAAATCTTTTTATTAATAACCTTTTGTCAACAGGTAGTATCATATGCAATTTAAGATTATAATTTATCATTATTAATATCATTTTACTCAAAATAAAACAAACCGTTTTGCGATTTGTTTCACACAAGTACAATGAATAAAATAAATATTGAAGTAAAATCGCAGATAAAATGTGCAGATGCTAATAAGAACAGTAAAAAATACATTTAAATTTTGGAAACACTAGACATCGCTTTAAAAATTGGTGACAAAATTGGTGACAAAAATCTATTATTTTGTAATTTTAATTAATAGTTTTCAAGAAACAAATGTTAAAAATAATTCAATAATTTTAAATCTAAGAAAATTACTAAACTATGACAATTAGTGTTTTTGCAAATTTTCACAATATATATGTACTAATGTAATATAACACGAACCATATATATATATTTTGTTGTTGTTCACGTACAAAAAAAAATGCTTTGATTAAATTATATGACAACAGTGCTCCGAAAAAAAGTGGTTAAAGCATCATTTTGTTTATGTGCTCGACTAATCTATAATATAATAACAAAACTACTCATTTTTATTGGAAAGCAAAGATAAATTTCTAAAATTTCTACATGCCACGTAGAAAAAAAAAATAAAAATCAAATCTTAGAAAATTCCTAAACCAGTACAATTAGTATTTTTGCAATTTTTCAAGATAAATATGTATTAATGATGTATCTGAGACGGACAATATATTTTTCACGTACAAAAGAAAAAAAAAATTTTGACTATATTACTACCGTGTTCAGAAAAAAAAGGTTAAAGCTATCATTTTGTTTATGTGCCTGACTATGCGATAATATAGCAAAACAATTACTCATTTTTAATTGAAAGCAAAGGTAAATTTCGCAAATTTCTACATGCCAAGTAAAAAAGAAAAAAAATGAAAAAAATATCAAATTCCGAAATATACTATTTTTTTTAAATCAAACTATTACGTCTCCCCTCCACCTTCTGCTAGATATAATCCACGAGCTTAAGAAGCACAGCACATACAAACGAATCATGTAATTTTTTCATCGTTGGTACTAAATAGCAAAATTATTTGATGAATGTTTTATGCGGTTCAA
This sequence comes from Maratus speculifer, assembly GCA_964019185.1. Classification (NCBI taxonomy): domain Eukaryota; kingdom Metazoa; phylum Arthropoda; class Arachnida; order Araneae; family Salticidae; genus Maratus; species Maratus speculifer. The sequence continues at coordinate 210,098,489 of OZ025297.1, read as the reverse complement.
CAGCCATCATTCAATGGTTTACTGATCGAAAAATCACTGTCTATAAAGAACAGTGTTACGCGATAAATATTTGGTCGACATTGAATAGTTCGATGTTATTTTGAAATTCATTTACGATGCTGATTGACACAACATAAAAATAACTCGTGGTGTCTTTGGATTGGCAATATCACTTATGCCGATTTTATAAGCGTATGACTTATTAAATTACGAGAATATTTTCGAAAGTCTATATATCACAACAAAGATCATATGCTTTGGGACAAAAATACAAATTCCGAGTACTTGTACTAAGATATTATGTTTAAGAACATGTCACAAGCATTCAAAAATGTTTTGCAGCACGCAATCGTTTGTTATTAACATGTAAAATGATATGAGGTGATGGAAACATTTCACAGCAAAGAGTAGTGCACGCGATCGGATTTTAAAAACAAACTCAGAATACTAATAAGGCATTTAAGTTACGACTGCCGTAATTCTAGAAACATTAGAAATGGTTTATGTTTTGTATTCCATTATGTTTTTATTTAGTTATTAAATACGGAAACACACCAATTCTATCTTGACTATTTTGTGGATTTTATATTACTGAACTTATTTTAATGTAAAATGTAACGAGTTTTTAATGAAATGTATATTTATTTTAAGTGTATATATATTTTAATTTCCATATTTTTTTGGTATAGAAAAATGTGATATTTATCTAATACGATTGTAGACATTTGAAAATATTTTCTAGTCGATTTCATAATTTTTCACCTTTAAATCAGTTTTCAAAACAACTTATAAATTTTAATATTATAATATTTTTAGTTGCAATGAGAAAACTATCAAACAATTATGTTTAATATTATTTTCATTTTGTTGTTATTATTTATGTTGTTATAACTCATGATGTTGTTAAGGATGTTGTAAGAATATACTACAATGAGTGTATCCTTAATGTCTATTTGATAAAAAAAGCTTTAAAATGCGTATATGTTAACCCTAAATATTATCTCTTCTAAAACAAAACTTTTGCAATCTCTTTAACATAAATGTATTCAATGTAGAAAATCGATATACAATAAGTTTTACGTTAATTATGCTAACTGACCGTGAAAAGTGATAAATTAAACTGAGAGATTAACTATGTCAGTATTTAGACATCTTGAAACAATAAATTTCAAAACACTTGAGACACCTCTTAGATGCGACGCCTCCTAGAAGCGGATAGCAAGAAAGTAAATATGTTTACGATATATATAATTTTCTCTGAAACATTTCAAAGATCTTACACAGAATCTTGCTGGAAAGTGTATCTTTTCTCCGCCTTTTCGATTAACAAGGACTGCCCTGTCTCCAATGATTAAAGGGTGTAATCGAGTAGCTAAAACTTGTTAGCAATGCCAATTAAGATAAGAAATTAAAGTATAGTTTGAATGCCAGTGAGGGACTTGCTGAGACAAGGAAGTCTTTTCTGTAGTCGGCCAATGAATCCACTAGAAAAATCGAACAATCCAGTGGACATAACTTACCTACATATTATTTACTACATATATTATACGAATGACCACATGAACATCTGATTCATGGCTTTATTTTTCGCGCTTTTATCTCGATCAGAAATACTATTTAGTTGCAAAAATCGACGTCATCAAGATTTCGTGTTTTCTTTCCTTTAGAAGGAAAGGTTTATCTTTTTTATCTTTTTATTTTATTTGAGAAGTGTTTCGCAGTTAAAAAAAAAACAAGAAGAAGAAAGAAAGAAAAGTGTTACATACTGATTGTGAGAGCTGATACGCTGATAATATATTCTCAGCGCCACTAAATTAAGAATATTTTTCTGCTTTCCTCATTTGATTTTACTTTTCACGCTTGTTTAAATTAATTCGTTTTTAATTAATAATAAATATTTACGCGATATCTTTTATTAAATTATGACTATTTTAAAGATTATGCGCATAAATTAGCATGCATATTTTGAATCAAAAATCCGTTTTAGCTGTTATAATTGAATGTATTCCATGCATTATTTGATGTTCAGTTATATATTTTTTTCAATTTCAAAAATACTTTCAACATTAGTGGCATTTTTATCAGTATATTTAAAATTACTATTTAATTTCATTCACTATTAATTATTTTGAATTTCATAACTTTATTTATAGTTTTAAATATTTAATACATAAGATATAACTAAAGATATTTTAACATCAATAAATTCTTTGATGAATGTATTTTAATTTATTATTCAAGTTAACTCATTATTATTAAACAATCCTTATCTATCAAATTACTGATGTTATGCTATAAGTGATAAATAAAATAAAATGGCTAAAAACAACTTTTGTTTAATATATCACTTGTAGCATAACATAAGTAATTTGATATTTTAAAGTGATGATTCATATTATACATAATTTTATTTAATATTTCATTTTATAATATATTACTATGTATATATCTATATCTAGCTATAATGAACAAATTCAGCGAAATGCATATTTTTATTTCAAAGTATGGTTTTATTAACTTTTAATTTATTACTATGCAATACTTTTTATTTGATAAATATTTTATGATTTATTATATTTTTATATATAATTTGTGAATTTTCAGAACTGCTTTTAAAGAAACATTTCAAATTTGTTTTTTATGTATGTTTCTATAATAAGCAATAAACACTAACGTGCAGAAGTTTTCACACGTTTTATTTAATTAGTCTCATTTGTTAATAAAACAGCTTCATTAAAACGCTTATTTTGTTTAAGAAATGTCTTAAAAATTATTTAGAAGCAAAACTATTGCTGTTTTAACAAAAATATTTTTTAAATGAGGAAAATATTTCGTTTGTGGGCTATATTAAACTTACATACTTGATCTGTGATCATACTGTACTATTTTGAGGGTTAAATAATTTGTTAAAATGTTTATTACGTATATTTAAAAAGTCTAAAAGTATATTTAAAAATTTTTATATAAAAATATCGTTGAAAATAAGTCATTTTTGTGTGAATATGCATAGTAACAACCTACTCAATGCATGTAAATTTCAAAAGGTTACATGGGAAAATGAATTTTTTACAATTTTTTAAAGAACACATTACACGAGTTAGGCTTAGCTGCGCAAAATCCTTCGGCCCTGAAGATGAAATCGAATTTCCCCGCTCCGTTCTCAGATGCGCGCGGCCGTCGCGAACGGGTTAAGGAGATTTGTTTTCTAACGACTATCGTATCTGTACATTATTTGCATGATGACTGTCTGCAGCACCAATTAATGCAGAAATATTTTCTTTGTCATAAATCCTTGTTTTAAAAATACTTTTCTGTTAAAAGATTTCTGTACTTACGTATACTACTTAAACTTTAGTTTTGCTAAAATGCATCTGTTATTTTATACTATGCAACTCTATTATTTTTTGGTACAAAAACATCAACTAAAAAATACACAAATACAAATTAATCAATGAAACAAATTACATAACACATTTACATCGATTAATTTTTTTTAATAGCTCTAAGTTAAAAAAAAAAATAAGTTTTTGTAGAATGACAAAAATATTATACTATAATATTATAATAGTTACACGACAGTTTTGCTGTTAATTAAAAAGCAATGTGTAAGTCAACATAGATTATAAAACCTGGATATGTATATATATATATATGCATATATATATATACATATCCAGGTTTTATAATCTTTATAATACATATATATATATATATATATATATATATATATATATATATATATATATATATATATATATATATATATATATATATATGCATATATATATATATATATATATGCATATATATATATATATATATATATATATATATATATATATATATATATATATATATGTGTGTGTGGGGGGGAAGTCCCCTCTACTATTAGACCTTCATATTAACTTTTACGCATCTCAACTCGATACAAGCAGCAGCGATAATTCCTATGCAGCCAGACGAAAGCCGTGATACTTGAGAAGTGAAATGAAGATAACGTTGGATGGAACGTTTTATTTGGTGTTGAACGAAGAATGTTCGATTAAGAGGACTTTCCGCATAAGATGTGATTAATTAGAGTTTATGATGTTTGAATTGTAAATAGAATTTATGTAAATAATCTTCTTTTTGTAAATAGTAAATGTTTTAATATAAGTTTTAAAAGTTTAATGGTGTCAGATTTCTATTTGTGAATCTAATTATGATATAAATAACTGAACTTTAGAAGGAATATTCCACATATATACTATATATATGCGTGTGTTTCGTTTATTTATTATGAAAATATTTTCGAAAGAGGTCAAAATGAGATAATAAACTATACTTTATATGGAATTATTTGTTGGAAATGTATTGTTTCATTTCATTAAAATTGAACACATTCTTTAAACTATATCAATTCGAGGAATAAATTAAATAATCTTTTTAAAGTAGAGCAAATGAAAGTGATGTTTGAAGTTATGTGTTCCAAATAAGGATTAGGGAACATATTTCGTAGAAGACAGAGCCTTCTAATTTAATGAAAATTAACTATTGATAAATATAAGTATATACATTGTATGGCCAGAGGTGAACGGCCACTTGCAATTTTAGACATTTTGTTTAATATCTAGAATATTACAGTAGGTATTATCTTGAAACTCTAAGTGAGTAAACATAATTGCAAATATAATAGCAACATAAGGTCATTTCCGTGAAATATTTTTATATATTTTGTATAATTCTCTCAAAACTAGTGTAGCATAGGCTTTCAGATTTTAGATTATAAAATAACTGTCATATTGCATTATTGCAATATGACAGTTAATTTGTAATAATAATGCAATATGACTGTGTTCATTTTTATGCAGATAGCATTAATACGCGTAGAAAAGTTTAGGCTTTAAGGGGGATCAGGGGTTGATCGATACGGAAAAACATGTAAACAGAGCTCTCGATTTCAGTCTATACAGGATGATTCTGAATTCATCATCAATATTTGGTGGGGAGGTAGGGAATAGGAAAAGAACACTATTTCACATAGGAAACCAAGGGTACCAAAGTCTTCCGAAAGTCTTCCGCCATTAAAGTTTAGGGTCCAAATATTCAAATGATTATAAAAAACAGAAAAATTGATCGATTCGTTTGCGGTTTTCACTAAAATTATTCTTTATGTCAGTATTGTCTTGAAAATAAATTATAAAGAAAAATTTTAAAAAATGACAATAGAGGGCGCTTTAGACTTTAGAGTAACGAACAACTACTTTTTACCGTTATTTTTTGCATCTCATTAAAGGTTTCGTAAGCGTAGACTTAAACTTAAATTTTGAGCTCAAAATCTGAATAGTTGGAAGCAGTTAAGTAGCACAAACTTAACTGTGTTCAGAGGGTTTTAAATTCAAATGATTATTAAAAACGGAAAAGTTGGTCAATTGATTTGCGATTTTCACTAAAACTATTCTTTATGTCGGTATTTTATTGAAAATGAATTATAAAGATAAATTTCAAAAAATGCCGATAGAGGGCGCTTTAGACTTTGGAGTAACGTACAACTATATTTTACCATTATTTTTCGCATCTCATAAAATTTTTTTAGAAGCTTAGACATAAACTTAAATTTCGAGATGAAAATCTGAATCGTTGGGAGTGGTTAAGTAGCGCAAACTGAAATGTGTTCAATGGGGGTGGGGAGGTTCAAATTTCAAATGATTATAAAAAACGGAAAAATTGTTCGATTCGTTTGCCGTTTTCGATAAAACTATTCTTTATGTCAATATTTCCTTGAAAATAAATTTTAAAGATTAATTTTAAAAAATATCGTTAGAGGGCGCCTTAAACTTTGGAGTAACCAACAACTATTTTTTACCGTTATTTTTTGTATATAATTAAATGCTTGTAAAATGTCAAACTTAAATTTGAGCTCAAAATCTGCATCGTTTTGAGTAATTAAGTGCGGAAATTTGAAATGTGTTCGAGGGGTGGGGAGGGTAACATTTTAACTTGTTCAGTTTCCGCTTCTTAACCCCTCCATCGATTTAGAATTTGAGCTCAAAATTTAAATCTAGGCATTTGCAAGCATTTAATTAGATACAAAAAATAGCGCTTAAAAATAGTTGTTGGTTACTCTAAAGTTTAAGGCGCCCTCTATCGGTATTTTTTGAAATTAATCTTTAAAATTTATTTTCAAGGAAACTTTGACATAAAGAATAGTTTTAGTGAAAATCGCAAATCAATCGACCAATTTTTCCGGTTTTTTATAATCATTTGAATTTTAAACCCTCTGAACACTGACTTGTATCCATTGCGCGCAGGTTTCTAGCAAAACTATTAGTTCAATAACCGCTAAAAAAGTTGATAATGGTGTAAAATTAATGTGTCTTGAACTTATACCTCATTTTAAAACAATTTATGCATTTATTTATTTAAAATTTAAATTTAATTTGAAAAAATTGAAAAAAAACCATTTTTTATAAAAAAATTGCCAATTATCAATAATCAATGTAATTAAAATTATAATTTTGAGGTATAAGATGTTCTTAAACTTAAAATGAAGATATTTACCAAGTTTCATACAAATTGCTTTATTATTTTTTGAGAAATGTTGCTCGCAGTCAAAGAATAATTTAAATTTTAAATCAAAATTAAACATAAAAATATATAATAAAAATTCAATATAGAATGTTAAAAAAATTATTTTTAATAGAACATATATTAAGTTGTCTATATAAAAAGTTTTATGCATTTAAGTTTAAGAGGGACTGAGAAAAAAAAGTCGCAGTACCAGGTAAAAAGTAAGACTCCTGAGACCCCTTTAAAAAAATAATTACTCGTTTTAATGCTTTAATAATTTTAATTCAATACCATAACAACTTTGATTTTCATCTTAAATTTCTGCTTCAAACAATAAATCGGTGTAAAAACGAATTTCCGTCTCTGCACGAGCCGATAGACAATAGAATGATAGGCAGGTTTTTTTTCAAAGTCAGGGAGGACCTACATGCCTTACCAAAATATAGTCATATTTAAAAAATTTAGTTCAGTTCTAGAACTAACTTCATACACTTTTATGCAGTGAAATATGGAAAATGGCATAAATTTCGCTATTGCAGCGCCCCCTTCCGGCGGATTTTTTTCAGATTCAGGGCGATACAACTAGCTATAGCCATATACTTACACAAAAAATTTCGTTCATTTCGATGCATAATTTCACATACTTTTGGTCGGTACAATATTAAAAATGGCACAAAAATCGCGATTACAGTGCCCTCTTCCGACGGATTTCTTTCAAAATCCGGGAGGAGAAACTAGCCATAGTCATACACTTACACAAAAATTTTCGTGAAATTCGATGCATAACTTCATATACATTTGGTCGGTACAATATTGAAAATGACACAAAAATCGCGATTGCAGCGCGCCCTTTCGGCGGAATGTTTCAAAACTGAAGGAAGACCTTCTTGCCACAGCCAAAAATATTCACAAAAAATTTGGTTCAATTCTATGCATAACTTCATACACTTTTGGATGGTAGAATGGCGACATACGCACAGACACACAGACACACGGACGCACAGACACACGGACAGACATTTTACAAAAACATGTTTTTTGGAATCTCTGCCTACTGAAACGTGTAAATCCGTCGAAAAACGAAAGTCGAAAAAAATTTCGATTACAGTACTTTCTTCTATTGAAGATAGAAGAAAGTAAAAATAATGATAATTGTGTGAAAAATGAAGGGTTTCACTAAATAGCTTTTCATTGTGTATACGTAAAGGTTATCAACATTTCATTTGCATATTGTGTTAGCTAAACGCATTGTACAACTTTTGTAAAACTCTCACAAACGTAGCGTGACAATTCTAAAGGTTATCGTCAGTAGATTAAGTTCCAAATCCGTTATTCCCAAAACGAAAAAAAAGTTGAAGAGCTGCATCCATATTTTCATTGATTTATGAAAATGCAGAATACACAATATGGCACGTACTTTTGTATAACATCGTATTTTAGGTAGATTTCGTATGAAATACAACCAATTGCATTCTCTCCCATGTTGGAATTTTTGAAAAATTTTTGCAGATCTACACCGATCATGACTCCTAGACCCCAAAACTACCATCAGTAAAAAAGTTTATCTATCTATCTATCTATCCATCGGTGTATATCACTTTCTTCTGGACACGATAACTTCCATAATTATGCTCGTACCTTCTTCACACTTTTACATAAAATCAAGCGGCATAAAATTTCGGTCGAGTTTGTAAATGGGGAAAATCGGACCAAGGAGGTGGAAATAGGGTCGGGTTTTGTGAAAATCGAAAAAAACGTCATAATTTAATAATTAAAATAGATATCGAATCGGTTTAAAGTTTATATTACTTCTCAAAAATAGGCCAAAAGTTTATGCGTGACAGAATTTTGATAAAATTAGAAATGGGCTCAAGGGGCGAAAAAAACAGGGTTTTTAAGCGAAAAAAAAATTTGTCAATTCTTAAGATATTAAATCCAACTAAATATTTTATAAATGTTCTCAAAATTATCTAAAACTTTTGTACTTACAAGTGTTTAATAGGGCCAACTTTTACCGATGAAAAAAAATAAAAACGATAAGAAAAAGGGGGGTGAAAAAACAAAAAAAAAAGCCATAACTCCGTCAATTTTTAAGAAATCCAATACAATTAAATTTATTTTACATATTCTTAATAGTATCTACAACTTTTATATTGACAAGTTTTTACAGGACCAATTCGTATAGCAAAAATATATTAAACAATAATAGGAGTCGGAGGAAAAAACCTCAAATCTAAACTGCTAATATTCTGACTCATTTTTAAATCCATTTTTGATTTTAATCGCATCCAAATGGCTGATCCTCTTATTTGGAAACTGTATAAAGTGACGCATTGGTAAGTGTTTAGATAAAGACAGAATATATTTCAAAAAAGGCTACCAAAAAGGGTACTTTGAACAGAAATTCCCGAAGTCATCGTGACTGAATATTTAAGGAAGTATTCAAATAAGAAATTGCGTATTTTTCTGACCCGTTTTTAAATCCATTTTTGCTCTCAAATGCATCCAATTTACAGATCCTCTCATTTAAGAACTATATAATGTGACGCATTGGTCAGTTTTTTGATAAAGACACAATATATTTCAAAAAAGGTTGCCAAAAATGGTATTTTAAACAGAATTTCTCGAAGTCATAGTGATTGAGTATTTGAACAAGTATTCAAATAACAAACTGTTTTTTTTGGACTCGTTTTTAAATCTATTTTCGCTCTCAAACGCATCCAATTTACAGATCCTCTTATTTAGGAACTATATAATATGGCGCATTGCCCACTTTTTTTATAAAAATAGAATATATTTTTAAAAATGTTGTGAAATTGGGCATTTCGCATAAAATTTTCCGAAGCAATCATGATTAAAGTATTAAGGAAGTATTCAAATAAATACTCGGTTACTTTATGACTCATTTTTAAATTCAATTTTACTCTCAAACGCATTTCATTGGTAGTTTTTTTTTATTTAGGAACTATATAATGTGTTGTTTTGATATATTTTTTGATAAATTCAGAATATATTTCAAAATATGTTGTTTAAAAGGGCATTTGAGCAGAATTTCGCTTAAGATGATTCTGATAAAACCAGTTCTTGCAGAAAAATTAAACTAAAAATTTTTCATAAGCGGCCAAATGAAGTTATTAAACTGGGTTTTATCTCTAATCATACTTTTTCTGTTGTTCTTGAAATGAGCACTCTTCGAAATCTACCTCCGCCTATAGGCCAAGCCGGCAGGGATTTTTTTTGCTTCATTTTGTGAACAACGTGTTTTGAGCTTATTCTACCGACGAACACTTTTAGAATTTTCAAGCTATCTTTTGAAACTTTTTAAATGTTTTTTGATACATTTAGCTAACACAATATGAAATTGAAATTTTGATAGCGTTTATGCTTGCTCAGTGAAAAAGCATTTTGTAAACTTGCTTTTTTTATACAATTTTTTAAATTTTTATTACAGGATATTGTGTATAATGTTATTTGTCATATTTTCGGAAAAAGAACATTATTTTATATTAAGAACTCTGCAAATTATAAGCAAAAAACATGGAAAAATTTGGGATTGTTTTTATAAAATTTTAGTAAAAATGCTATCCTCATAAAAATAAACCAGTTCCTTACAATAAGCCACTTAATCATAATTTACATTTTGAATGCTTTTTCTACATTAGTTTTAACAAGGTTATCCAAAATATATTCTGTTTATTTCAATTTGTTGGTAGTTCCCTATGGAGTATCTGAGAAATATCTACACAGAAGTGTATGACCTGTATTATTGTGTTTACATACTTAGAGTTACGGGGAAATTCCTTGTATATTTGTCTAGAAATTTAACAAAATGTCTGACATCGCAAGTGGTTGGTCACCTTTGGTCATATATTTTATATATAGAGAGAGGGGATAGATAGATTGTAGGCAGATTTTGAACAGATTTGGAAAAATATATTTTTCTTTTTTTCCTTCCCTTTTATCAATAAAGGATATATATATCAAATATATGCATCATTTTTCAAAGTGAAATTATTTATATAAAAAAATTAATTAATAATATATGTGCCTATTTGTTCGATGACCTTTTGCCATTTTTCTCTAAAAATTATAATTTTGCCACTGTAGAACTTATGAGATTTCTGGGCGAAAAACTGAACAAGGTGATTTTCACAAGCTTCTTTTAAATCAAGCTTGACACCATCAAGAGAGTTCTGCAGAGAGCGGAACAAATAATAATCGGGCCAGGTCCGGACTAAAGGGTGTGAACATCAAAACCTCCCAGCCAAGCTCTCTCAGTTTTTGCAGAGTGACTAAAGATGTGTGTGGTTCAGCGTTGCCGTGTAGGAAGACAACGCGTTTCCTATTGATAAATTTTGGGCGGGTTATTTTAATTGCCTGCTTTAATCGGATTAGTTGTTCATTAGATAGTTGAAGTAATGGTTTGTCCCAGTACGAGCAGCTCATGATAGACAATTCTTTTGCAATCCCACCAAACACACAGAATCAACTTCCTTGGCGTGAATCCGGGCTTGTTACCGTTTGGGAAGCTTCGATCAGGATTTATTTCGCACATTGTGGTCATACGTGATTCACTTTTCATCACCCGCAATCATTTGTTTAAAAAAGGGCTCGATTTCATTCTGTTTCAGTAACAATTCGCAAATAGAAACTCTGCCCATTAAATTTTTCACTGTAAATTCATGGGGAATTCAAGTATCGAGTTTCTTTTGATATCAAAGTTTATATAAATGGTTCAAAAGTGTTTTATGGTCGATATTTAGTTCCGTAGCAGTACCGCGGGAAGAACTATGTCAGTCAACCTCCATTTTGTTTTTAATTTCATCGACTTTTTCAACAATTGGCTGGCTAGGGAAAGGTTCCAATTTAGGATCAAAATTTCTGGAACGAAAACGAGCAAGCCAATTCTGACTTTACCGTTTACTTAAGCATAAACACCACAAAATTTTCGATGACCCTGTGCCGAATTTTTCCCTTTTTGTAAGTAAAAACTAAAATGTGACAAAAATGATCTTCTGTAATCTCTATTTTTAAAACAGAATAACTCTTGACTTACAGATACAGATACTTACAGATACTTACAGATACTTCTTGATACAGATGACTCTTTCTTTATATCTAGAATTTTTTAGAGACTGTTACCTTTCAAACGCTGTATAGTATGGCTTAGTTGAGTAAGTATTACTCGAGATATGCTACTTTTAAGCTATGTATTAGGAAAAAACGAAATTACTTTTTCCCCAATGTAATATATATATATAAACATATCTATATATACATGTATGTAGGTATATATAAATAGAAAGTTATTAAACAGAAGATTATGTAAAATTTTGGGATTTAGTTAGATATGCAAACTACCGTTAATCATTAAATCGTTATAAAAAATGTAGGTTACTACTGTAAAAATATGTATTTCAAAGCTAGTAATAAATAGAAGACAAGAAATATGAATATTTAAGAGTACCAACATTCGTTTCTTATAATTAAAATATTAAAGATATTGAATGCTGCTTCCACTAACAGTTTACTATCCTAATTATAGATTCATAAGTTAACTAGTGTAATTAAATTCTAAAATTTTATGTTTTGAAAATGCATAACAACATTAGTCTCTTTATAACTCACAAAATTCAGTAATTTTTTTGTTTTACATTCAGAATTCCTCACATGTTTTCCATTTAACATATGTTATTTTTTATAAAGAACAGTATAAATTTAATGATGACAAATACAATATTTTTACTTTCTGATTTTGAAGAATTGAATTTGATGAAATTCTTTTATTATATCCGTATCATAACAATACATATAAATACATGATAATTTAAATAAGAAGTGTCACCTTTGAAGCTGTTAAATTTTAAAATATTAATAAAGTTTAAACAAATCTTTCAATTTCAGGTATCATAAATTAAATGGTATCTTTCTAAAAATAAATATACGTAAAGTACTGAATAATAAAATAATTTGTGTTTCAAAACATTAACATAACAATTATTTAAAGCATATTTTAAAATACAAAATTCATGATTTATGAGACAAAATTGACCTGTAATTGTATACAGCAGAGACACGTCAGAATATTTACTATAGTTAGAGAATTGCGTGATATTAGTTGAGTAATCAGCCCATTAGAGAATTTTGATAAGTATACAATTCATCTTCTGAATGGAGAAAAATATTTGAGTTCGTGCGAAAATGCGTAATTTTGTTTAATAGCTATGAAATATTCAGTGCAACTAATGTCTTTTAATACATGTCGAACTTTTCAGCATTGTATAAAAGTAAAATACATGTTAATATACATAATAATATTGAAAAAGCTGAAAATCCTCGGGTCGATAGCTATATTTATTAAATATAATTAAAAGATCGTTTGTACATAGTAATTAAAATATAATGAAGCGGGTTAGTATGATCACAGATCGCAGAGAGGGTTTCATTTAATATCTCTCTTAAATCCCTTCATCTTAAAATTAATAAATCAAAACTGTTATTTTTTATCTTTTAAATCCTCACATAAATGGCAGCAACGCTACATTTAATTTTAAACTATCTGGCAAGACATTGTATAATCAAATAAGAAATAGTAATATATATATATATTAATTGAAAATCCGGATATTTTAAAAGCAGCAGTTAAAAATTAGAGTAGAAATAATTTTAAAAAAATGTTTTAAATGTTTAAGTAATTTCGAATAAGTACAAAACAATTCTTTTCTTTACAAAAACTAAGACGATGACGCTACATAAAAATGTTAACATTTACTAAAATTCGAAATAAAAAAGAAAACAACATCTTTCAATTCTTCAAAAATGTATATAGCTAACTTAATAAGAAAATCCATAAAAGTGTATTATTTCAAAATGTCTCTTCTGAACAGCTCAAATATGTACTAAGATTTTATTTAATTCAGATAATAATATTAATAATAATAATAATAATGCTTTGATAAAAAAATGCTGATTTGAATTTATTTATTTATTTTAAAATTAAATAAACTAAAATCCATAAGAATTTAATTTGGAAAAGGGATTATTGTCGTCATTTATTTCTTATCATAATTCTAAAACATTTTTTAATTTGTACGTCCAAATGAAATCAATTTTATTTCCATTATCTTCAAAATCACACAACTGTTCTAAAAAAATATTTTTTATAAGGTTATTTACATTCGATCTTATTATTGAGAAAATATTTAACTACGTTGTAAATTTATTTTTCGAATTGAAATATTGTACTTAATACATTTAATACGTATTTCTTTAAAATTACACATAGATTTTTTATATAAAACTAAGGCTCTTACTCAAATTAAAAGCAGCACATTGTTTCCCATGCATCTATTAAACAAATAATATACGTATTTTTTGTTATTTTTTTTTTATCCCGAACGCACTGCGTAGTAATTTGTTTAATTAAATTTAAGAAGCAAATTTCGTATCCAAGACATTCTTCAATGTTCATAAAGACTAATAGCTTCCAATTATCTCTATCCTTTTTTAATGCTATGTGGAATAATGAGATATTAAGCATAATGAAAGAAAGAACCATAAATTTGAAGAAGTTCAATAATTAGTTCTAATATTCAATTAAATTTGTTTGATAGAACGACACTTTTACCCCTCTTAGAACACAATGAAGCTGAAATGAATCCGTAAACCTTTTCTTTGAAAAATCTTATTTATGTAGCTTAATGGTGCGTCTCTAAAGGACACAATTTAGCGTTTAAGTGAATATTAATCTCAAGCTACAGAAAATAAAAGTTGTTACAACAGATGATTTGCTTTAGTATTAACTGAATAGATAATTTTACTTATTTTTATTTCTTAAAAGAGTGTTTCTTAAACAGAAAGGATTTTTTGAAATAAATACTTTTTATGAGTTATTAATTGAAAAAAAGCAATATTTAGCACATTAAAAATTGTAATTTAGGTAAGGTTAAAATTTGTAAAACGTTTAAAATGTAGAAAGATGTAAAAACCAACAACTTATTATTAATCCACGACGCAAAAATCTATTGCACTTTAGTGTCTGAAAGGTTTATAATTATATTAAATTAATTTTCAACACAACTATTCAATTGATAAACAAGAACAAACAAAATCATTTAAGTTGTAATTTCCATGTATGCTAGAAATACACGGGACAGGCTTCGTCTCGGCTGAAACTTCCAATTTACTGCACACACTATTATTGCAGATTAAAGGTCGCCAGTCGAATGATCCATTCCAATGGTCGAAGAAAACCATTCGAAAATTCCGACCTTTTATAAACGTAACAGTTACACTGATTAGCACTTTCTGTTCACATAATTTAAGAATATAACCCTGAATAATATTTTTTCTCATCGCGAATGGTTGAACAAAATGGCATTTTAAGATCCATAATCGGGAAATAAATTATTATTAAAACAACCTGTGTATACGTAAAATAATTTTTAATGTGCAAATAATTTGCACATTAAATTAATTGTGCAAATTAAATTTCGGAGTAAAAAACTTTTTTTACCCCCCCCCCCCCAAAAAAAAAAAAAACTTCAAAACCTATTACAAAGTGAAAAATATTTTTTTTCTACATCCCATATAGCACAAAAGCTCCTCAATACCTCCCCAGGAGCTCCAAGCCATCCCATATTCCTCCTAAAAATAAATGACAAGATCAGGACGTCCTGAGGAAGAATCTTTTACGATATCCTCAGGAATGAGCTCCTAGTAACGTCCCACGGAGCAACTTCCCAGGGACGCTACTCTTGAGGAAATACCTGGGAATTCACTCCTGGTGATGTACCCGATTAGTCATTCCTGGGGAAGTGCCCAGGAAGTCACAGTGCTGGCGCCATCTTATGAATGATTTTCGAATACAATACTCAATTATTTTTTAATAAAATATCAAATGCAATTTAATAAGTATCGATTTTAATGACTTAATTTTATTTTATTAATTATTCGATTCCTTATTTATTAGCAAATTAGATAATTGTTATTAAATTGCTATTATTTTTGATTATTGCTGTAACTTTAAAACTTTTTAGTTATATTAAAAATTTTTATTTATTATTTCAGTTACTTACTATTTTTATATACTAATTACTATTATATATCTTTTAAATCAAGTTTTGTTCATTTATTAATATTTTATTAATTATTAATAAATAACCTATTGTGTTTTGCTTTATTATTATTTGTTTTATTAATTAAGAAATTAATTTAACTTGAAGTTTTTAAATTAATACACTAAAATCTCTAAATAGAAGACATTTCTATATCATATATTTTTTCTGGTATTTAGAGGTAAAGATATTTGTGCAAAAAAAAAAGAAAAAAAAAAGATTTTTAATGTAAGTTTTTTTATGAGTATCCTTTAAAACCTTGTTATGAAAATTATCTAAATTGAGTCCTGATGCATCTTAATGTCAAATGTTAAATGTTTTTGTATATATATATATATATATATATATATATATATATATATATATATATAAAATAAGCAAAAAAGTCCCGTCGAAATAAGACATATTTATCACAGCACACAACACAAAATCAAAGATAATTCATTTAAAATAGTATATTTGGATTTAAAATGCATAGATATTGAGCCGCTCCCCCCCCCCTCCCCAAACACATACCAATAAATGATTTATTTGAAAAGATTTTCTGTTCAGAAATATACATTCTTATAAAATCAGTTTAAAAAATATAAATTCACGCTAATTTAAAGTTTAATTTAGGTTATTATCAATTATTTATCCAGAGTAATTTATATATGTATTGAAGATAAGAAATTGTTTTCTAAATAGAAGCATCAATTTAAATGTCATTTTTGAAGGTTTAATCTATTTTGTTTTGTTTATCATTAATATTTTTTTTAAATGTAAGTTGTACTTAATAACAAATTATTTTTCTAATATCTTTTATAGATTATCAAACATATTATTATTATTATTATTATTTAACTTCTGGAAGATAAAATGAAGTCTTTATTTTGAAAACTTTAGATATATAAATAATTTTTTGGTTCTGAAATTACAGATAAATATTTATCTGTATTTTCTAACTAACAAATATTTTTATCACAGTTTTCAACTAAATTGAATGGAATTTCTTCATACCTGTTTGACCAAGTTCGGTGACAATGAGAATATTCTATGTAAGCAACTCTGCAATACCCCAAGTGACCTTCAAAACCTTCAGTCACCTTCCCAACCTTCCAACAATTGAATTTTCAACAAGATTATCCCACCCTCCCAGTCAGTTGTCAGCTGAGAATGCGTTTTGCGGTTAACTCAATGAGAGAGAGAGAAAAAAAAGTGCGATATTCCAAGAATTTAGACTATTTCTGAATTTGTAAGAAAAAGCGTTTTACAAACAATTTTATTAGTAAATGTAAAAGAAATGTATACATATATTAATTTGGGATTTTTAAACAATAATTCGCTGATGAAAACATCTCATATTTTAAATAAAAATGTCAGTTCTTTTAGGCTTTTTAAATTGCCTAAAATCTTAGTTTCTAAAATTACATGTAAAGAAATCAACAAAAATATTTCCCGTCATTAATTAAATGAAAAATGGTGCATATGGTATTTTTTATGCATATAAAGACTTTAGACAATTTTCAAAGACAATTAAATGGAGATTTAAATGAAAAGTAATTTTATTTATAACAATAAGAAAATAAAATGATTTTGTAACAAATAAAAATTTTATTAATAGTTTCTATTTTATGTAACTCAAGCAGTGTTTCAGTGTAATGATAGAATTTTACAAATGATTTTCACACCAAATTCTGGTATAATAAAATTATACAAATTTGTACAATGGTGTGTTATTGATGAAAATACAGAATTTTAATATTTTACTATGCTATAAAATAATACAGTGGTTTTACAGTATTTTTTTAATCCCGCAACAAGTGGTAAATCTCCAAACATCTGTAACTCGTACCGTCGTATATAAGAATTTCATAAGCAAGGGACTTAATTATTTGTTAATAAATATTCGCCAAAATATACCTAATCACTTTAAAACGAGTTTGTTGATTGATTGTATTTATGACGGCCAATTATCAACATGAGGGACATATCAAGGGAAGGGGGGTTGCCCTCAGTAAAGGTCTTTCTAAAGGAACCTAACCCGTATTTACACAAGGAAATACAAGATTCGAAGAAAACCCCGGGAAACTGCCAACAATTAGGTCGACAAGCGCGATTGGTTATAAACTCTGCGCATCCCATCTACCAGCTTCGAGAGCAGGATCTCTTCACCATGTGTGGGGCTCAGAATGAAACTGCAACAATGAAATATTTCAAAGAGCAAAAAGTAGGAAAGAAAAGGCTTAAGAAAAGACTAAGCAAATTTATATTTTTTTTTCATAAATTCGTATAATAAGAGTATCTTTAACCAAGCGTAAAAAGAAAAAATATCGATAAAAATTTCTGTAAAAAAAAGTAAGATCGAGAGAGAGCAAAAAAGTTTCATTTTTGAATTGATTTACTTAGATTTTATTTGTCAATCATAAAAAAAAAAAAAAAAAAAAAAAAAAAAAATTAAGGTACATATCAAGGGATGAGGGATGCCCTCCGTTAGGGTCTTTCTAGAGGAACCTACCCGTATTTACGCAAGGAAGTTTAAGATTCGAAGAAAACCGTGGAAAACTCCGAACGATTAGGCCGACGGGTGCGATTGGGTATAAACTCAGCACCTCCCATCTACCATCTACCACCAAGAGAAAAAGGAAAAAAAATCGATTAAAATTTCTGTAAAATTCACAATTTTAAAGAAACTATGTGTTTTAATTTCCTGCTATTTTAATTTCTGGAAATAATATTTTTATTAACTAAAATTAAATTTTATAGGGGAAATCATCATAAACGTTTTGCATAATTTATTATGTGTCAAAATATATAGTTCATAATCAATTTTATAACTACTGAACGATTTAAATGGATTTTAAGTATTAAAAGCTAAAAGGACTTTTTTATCATTTAAAAATACAATTTCATTTAAAATTTTAAATTTGAAGACATTTATGTTATAAAAAATAATTATTGAAAATTTATTTAATGTCATTAACTTAAATTTATTTCGAGTGTATGCAAAAGGCACAAAATATGAGGACATTTCCTAGTTTTAAGTTTCAAAAGCGGAGTAAAAATGCATCTATACCTTAGAAACCTTTATTCCTTACTGACCCGACAGCATAACGGTCAGAGTGCGCTTCCGGAATACCAAGGTACTCGGGTTCAAATGCAGCCGGAAAAATAAAGGTAAGAAATTTGTTCCTGAATAATCTCTGTATATATAAATCCGTCTGAATAATAGAAAAAGTAAAACATTCGCGTTTTCTTCTTAAAAAAATTAAATTAAATCATAGCTTTAATTTTTTTTTGAACATATTAGTGACCTTGAAGTTTCCCAAAGTCCTCCTATATCACTATCACTTCCTCAAATCTTCCCCAGAACCTCCCGGGAGGACCCTGAAGGAGGTTCTGGGGAGCGGTCCAGGATGCTGTAAAGCGGACATTTTCGGTTCTTGAGGACCTCCTGGTGACAATTCTCTGCATCCTCAGGGATGCCTGGAGGATGAGGTTCATGGGATGTGAATCCTCCTCAGGACATCCTGGGGAGGCAAGTGTGCTATATGGGATAATAGTAATAAAATTAAATTACGGCATAGTATTTATCATGCGTATTATTATATTTATCTACATTAACGTTTCAGTGGGCTTTCAAAATCGCAAAAATCCTCAAAATGTAGAATTTTCATTTTTAGCATAAAAACATTACATCAACTACCTTCTATTGAACGCAAAAATAATTTTTAAATTTCGACTACTGGAGTTACAAGCATTTTTGTCCAATCAGCTGATTCTGCCACGCCCCTTTGTTTACTTTTACACCGATTCGCAGTGGTAAAATTTAGCTTAGTTTTTCGTTTCATCTTTACTCAATGTTATTATTTTGCACTGAATGCTTATTAATTTTGTGATTTCGGAAAACAATACTTTAACTGTAACATTTAACCATTTCTTTCAGCGTTTCTTTACAATGTTTTTAGAAGAGTTGCTTTTTGCCTAATCTTTTCTCCGTAAAATAAAAAAAAAATCCGTTTGTCAAAAACTATTTAAAATGTTTAACAAAAATTTTTACAATAAGAGGTATTTATACCATAAATATTCCAAAAAAAAAAAAAAAAAAAAAAAAAAAAAAAAAATCAACCGAAAATAAAAAAAGTTAGTTTTGAGAAGACTTTTGAAAATTTAAATAAAACATAAAACACTCAAATATAAGATAGAAATGATATTTTGTCCCTTATATATAACTGAAACTGCGGCAGAAGGAAAATATCAAGCAACTATAACCATGGTAAATACTGAAACATGTTTTTCTCAGAATGAAAATTTTCGTCCTTTTCATAATTTCAAAATGTTCCATGCGCAATACTTTATGCCCAATTTTTTCTGATTTTTCCCTTAATGCTTTCTATGGATGTGTTAACAAATATTACGTAAAATAAGCTTGTTTAGACGCATTTAAATTTTTAAATTTTCGGTTATATGGAATTTTTAATGATTGTTTAACGAAAAATACAAAAAAAAGAAAAAAAATTAAAATCATTTTTTTTTAATGTTTTACAAGTAATTTGCTACAGGGTTCGCACAGCTCTACTACTAAATTCTAGTAATATTTTCGAAGTGTTTCACTGCAGAAAAATATCGTAAAATCTGTGAATGAATGTGGGGATTAAAGATCTTGTGGTTTAAAAATTAAATATAAATTTTCTTATTTTTAATATTGGTGCCAGAGTCCTTGGAAATTCCAAGGAGTGTGCAAACTTTGGTGCTAAAAATATTCAGTAACATTTATTTGTATGTATGGAACGGGTATTATTGAAAATTTTTGAACAAGTATGAGTCATTCCCTACAAAATGAGCTAATTCGTTGTGGCTGACATGTCACAGATTTGAATGAAAATTGGCATATAAGTACACCCTGTTTATTTATGACGAAATGCAAAATAATAGATCACAGGACAGACTGTTTAAATATGTAAACTCACTTTAAAAATTGATTCAAAATCGAGTGCTTGTCTACATGCTTTAAATTTCAATCCGTAATATTAGCGTTAGGAATGAAAAAACTATATCATAAATTATTTTCAGATAAAAATGGATAATAAATAAGAGATTGGCGTAGTTTAGAATTTGAATTTTTATTCCTTACTGACAAAAAATATAGAAAATGAAAAATTTTAAAAAGAAAATTCAATATTTCTTTTGCTTATAAAAAATTTAGGACAGTTGCTATAACTTTAAAATTATTTGACATTTTAGATAAAAGTATATATTTTAACTACAAGAAGTTCCATATATGCTTTTTTTATTTCTTAATGTACTGTTGCTAATGCACTGTTTTTCAATTGAAATCATACAATATTTTTTTTAAAGCGCGCAAATTCAAAGGAAATTCTGCGTGGAATGTTGCAAAATTACCTTTTTGAACTCATTTTTTTTTCAATGTTAGGAATGAAAAGGCAATACTGAAATTTCTCTAGCATATAATACTCTTAAAAACCTTTATGTCGTGCAATATTGTTTAATATCGGACAGTTCCTTTATTTATATTTTGTACATACTTAAGTAGGAAAATTATGATTTTGCAATTTTTTAAAGTTTTTAAGTTTTATTGAAGTTGAAGGAAATAAATGGTATATTTCAAACTTTGGAAAATCGATCTTTATAGTCATTACTATATCAGGTATAAATTCGACAAATGCTTTTTTTTATTAGTTTAATTTCTATGAGGCTTCGAATTTTCTCAAAATTCACACATTTTCAATTTTTACAACTAATTTAAAATTAATCACGGTATTACCAGATTATTATCATTAAATAAATAAGGAAATATCTTTTCTGAGGTTATAATAGTAAAAGCAAAAATTATTTTGTTAAATAATTCTCAAGTTATAAAGCTTCAAAGTTGCAACTTTGGACGATTGCACACATGCCATTCTATATCACAAGTTTTTTAAATGTCCAAAACTACTAAAATAATTCATTTTTTGCCAATATATTTTTCAGAGCTCCATTTGAATATAAATTGAACTTGTGTATTAAATTTTATTAAAATCGGTTACCATGGGGCCGCGACTTTTTTTAATATTTTGCTCATTTTACGTGGAATGACCCGTATGTGAAAACTGGTTGTGCATGAAGCATTTTGAAATAGTGTCATTTTTCGTTAATTAAAAAAGAAAAAAAATCTTTATCTCAAAAACTACTGATTGTATTTAAAAAATGTGAAATAAGATACATATACATATATATATATATATATATATATATATACTATGACTATTTCCTGAAATGTTTTAAAAAAACCATTGAATATTTAAAAAAAGAGAGAGTAGTTTTGAGAGTCCACTGTACCCTTAATGTGATATTTTGGAGTCGGTTGGTTGTCATGCCACGTTACATGTAATTTTCAAATAGACACACCTCCAAGTATCTACGAGCGTTTTTACGATTTAATATTTGGTTAAAAAAATTAACTTTGTTATTTTTTAAACATTTCTTCTGATGTTATAAATGTGTATTTTCAATCGAGATTAGCAACTACAATTATGTGTCCGAAATAAAGAATTAATATGAAATTAATGCGTTTCTACAAGATATTATGTAAAAAAATATCGTTGCCAAACTCAGATTTTAAAATGCAGGACGCTGTCCGATTTGACTTATTAAGAATCGGATTTTATTTCGCAACATTTTTCCTGACCCTTATTACTATTGAAATTCGATAATTAATTTTAATTTTGAACTTTTCTAGCTGGCACTGATTCCAAAAAATCAAATTAATGTACATAAATATAATAATACGCATGGTAAATATTTTGCTCTTAATTTAGTTTCTTATTACTATTATGTAAAAAAGTTATTTTTCACTTTGCAGTTGGTTTTGAAGTTGGTTGTTGTTGGTTTTTTAGGGGTATAAAAGTTTTTTTTTTCTCTTTTAGTTAAAAGTTAACGATTCTTGCATTATTATTATTATTATTATTATTATTATTATTATTATTGTTGTTGTTGTTGTTATTGTTATTATGATTTTGGTGAAAATAGCGGACTTTCTCGCATGGAAAAATATTTGTCTGTGGAAATGGGCAACAAAAATTGTTTGTCTTACGAAAATGATTCTACGAAATAGAGAAGGGAGGTTCAATAACTTATCAAAAGATGACCGGCAAAAGACTAGAGTGTTAAATATGTGTAAAGCCTTTCATCAAATGTCTTGTCACTAATGAAATTTCTATAGTTCCAAAAGATAAGTTTTGGCACATTTAATTTAATGCGATTTTGTACATAGAAGTGCTTTTATAAAATAAAACTTTTATGGCACCCACATTTTATGTTACAATATGTTGTAGCTAATACCTTTCTGTTTCACGAGAGACGTTTCCGTGAACTCGATTACGGAAGATTAGAGAATCCATCTTCTTTCATATCTAATAGTCATAGTCATGCCTCGTAATCGGTCACACGTTGCTAGTTGACGTATTTTAGTAAGAAGAGTACACCAAACCATAAAAGTTTTGGAATCAAATTTAGTCCAGTCAAATGGTAAAGAATGATTACAAAAATTAGGGTAGAGCTAATTTTTTAATATGTTGCATGGGTGAGTACTATGACTAATTTCCACAAGTTTGCCAACAAAATTTTTTGCCGCTGGCGCCGCCATCTTGGAAAAACCTCTAATTTATCGGACTTTCTTTAGTTTTTACAAAATATTTGCTGAAATATCCATCTAACAAAAATGTTTTTAAACTTTTTTACAAAGTGGACTAAATTTGCTACAGTTTGAGTACAATTGGATTTTTATACCTATAATAGTTAGTGAGTTATAACTCTTCAAAGTTAGGCAAAATTTTTCAAAAAAAAAAAAAATTCGAGAATTTTCGGGTAATTTTTACACATAACTTTAAAATTGCGAGTCCTACGATAGAAAACAATTTATAACTTTCACGCAACAGTTAATTTGTACTATTTGAATATCGATTAGTTTCCGTGTGTTAAAAATATCATGAGATAGAAAGTTTTAGAAAATATTGTTTTCGCCAAATGCATCCCTCAAATATTAATTTTTTTTCATATTTATTTAAGTGAGGATCAATAACAGAATTAAAAACTAGTTATGTATACCTTAATGATTTTATTTACACATTTAAACACAATCTATAAAAAACTTTACATAAAGTTTATAATGTCACTTACGATTTTTGGCGCTTAGAAGGGCCTGGGCGGTCGATAGTGGAATTTTCATCGTCATTTTCTACTGATGTGCCAGTGTTTATAGAGTTGAGTGACAGATTTTCAGTATCTTCGTTCTCATCTTCTCGCAGCATGTCGATGGGTCCCATATCGTCTTCTTCCTCCAAGTCAGAGGCTAAGAAAAGTTCAGGTGTATTTTCACAGGACTGGCCATTACAATGCTTGCAAATATTTGTGCAGTTCAGTCCTGCTTTTCGACACCCACATGCTTTCAAACATCCTTTTTTGCAAGCGCAGAAGATTGTGTGGAGGATCGAATCTGGAGCTGCGTCATTGTTTGCTTTTAAGGGAAAGAGACCCATTGAAGTGTTCACCCAACCCCACATCAGTGGATCATTTTTTCCCTAACCATGATTGAACTTGGAGATATGAACGCATCGTATGCAGTTGAGCAGCATCTCTTGTTGGAGGTAACCTAGCTAGGTTGAATTTCGTCCTGGAAGCAGATTTTATGAACATGTAGTACCGAAGCTCATCGATGTTTTGTATTGTTAGGTCACCTCCATACAATCGAATCAGGAAATGTTCTCCAACTTTTTCCAATTCTTCCAACGTTGCATTAGGGTTAAAAAAAAGCTGTTGTATTTTCTTCAAGTTCAGGATGCTTTACAACCAGTGAACAAAACTGGTTTTTCACGTGGCCAAAAAGTGCTGAGGTCGTATCACACCCACTGAAAGCGTGAAGGAACAGTAGGATTTTGGAAAAGCTGTAGCGAAACGAATTAGCTGAGTAAAATATATCAGGCGTTTTACCTCTTCTGCACTTTTGAAAGGACACGTTATTTTTGTAAGGCGATTGTAATGCTGTGAGGAGTACAAGTAGATCAATATCCTCTCCGACTATGAAAACATTATCATACAGAGAGGCTTTTGAAATCGCAGTGTTGACAATGAATACATCAGCATTTTCAACTGCCTGTTGCACATGTATTAAAGCTTTTTCTAATAAATCTTTCAAAAAATCAATGAAGTGTTTCTTGTTATTGTTATTGGCAAGAAATTTTTCTCGTGTACTTTGAAATATAGTGGTTCTGTCGAAGATGATGTCCGGAGTAGAATGAGTAGATCTACGAAGTCGTTCACAGTTTTTGGTGAATTTTTGATCAGCGCTTAATGGGTAACCATCAAAGATTACAGAAACGTTCATACCGTAATGGGTTCGCAAGTATTTTATGTAGCTATCTGCTATAGCCATGAATGTAGTATGTCTACGCCACACTACTTTATGTAAAATATGACCGCCATCAACAACAACATATTTACTTCCATCGGAAATGTCTTTTTTCTTCAATGGAATAAATGAATCAGAAAATGATGATTTGGTCCCCTTACGCATACCTGTACCTGAAAATAATGACATGAGGTAAGGAGATAGCTCGAACTTGAAGAATTTCTTCAAATCTTCATCAGATTGTTTGGAAATGCACAACCTGTGAAATATTGTGAGGGGATCTATAATTAGCTTATCGTTTCCAATTTTTACGGTATTACTGGTGCCCGCGAGGGTGACTACCTTCATCTTGCGTTGAAATTTGACATCTTGAAAATTATTGCCAACAATTCTTGCTAATCCATCTCTTCTAATTTGTTCGGACAGGTGGCAGTTTACTTCTTCGCCTCCAATGATTCCTGAATAAATGGACATTATTGCATCATTTTGAGGGAAGGGATAGTGTTGAGAAAACCACTTATAGAGTTTTGCAGCATCTTCTGTATCTCGGGCAACACGAGCAGGCCTCATGTCTATGTGTTGTTCAGAGCTGGCTGACGTGATACCAAAGTATTTCTCAATTTCAGAGCAAATACTTTGGAGGTACACCATCCCCAGAGTCCAGCGAGTAAGCACAGCTTCTGTAATTCCTCGACCTGTTGTCAGCTCTCCAGATGTTTTCATCATTCTCATCAGGGTCTGTGCTATGGTCTGATCGGTCCATATACCAGACCAAAAATTTTCTGTTCTCCTGACGGTAAAGCATCCACGGGTCGTAAAGGCATTGTATTCAACTGGATCCATTCTAGTTTCTAAGGCTAACATATCTTGCAGATATAGATGGGCGCATTTTACGTAGAAAAAATGTCCTGCAGCATGAAAGTAAGGCAACATTTTTTGGACACAGGCAAGATAGAAATGCCAATCTCCCTTTCTTTCTGGTTCTATAAACTGCTTTACTAAAGTGACCATGCGAAAATATTGCATCCATAGTTTAGCGGTGGGTCCATGATTTTAAAGTTATGCATAGCCTCTCTGAATTTTCTCTTGATAATTTCAAATTTCTCGTTTTCCTCAATAGTTAGAACAACACATGTGTCCAAATCAATAAACACGTTTTCCATCATATTTTTTTCATCCTCTGTCAGTTGAACTGTCTCCCAAATAAGTTTTCCCAAAACGAGATGAACTAAATTATGTGCTCGCACTGCCCTCGAATACGCGTGCCCGTTCATCATCTTTTCAATACTGTTTTCTGCATACACCGTACTCAAAAGCTCCTTAAGCCCACTTCCAGCCATAATGGTTCCAAGAGTTCCCATGTAGGACATGAGAAGACGAAATCACTCTAGGCGGAGGACCACATTTTTCAATGCCGGGTCATTACAGTTGTTTATTATGTCCTGTGCTTTAATATAGAGGGGCTGGTCAAGGGTGACAAAACATGTCTTTTGATCACTTGCTCTACACTTGTCGACCGCGAATCGAAGAGCTGAATAAATCGTGTCATATTGCGTCGGAGGATTATTGATGAAAGGAAGACATATAATCTTGGAACGTTGATAGAACTCGTCTCTAGTTGCATTTTCCATAAATCCGTTCCACCCTGGAACTTCCACATTGCTTAAACTCTTACCATACAGCCATAGAATATCCGTACCTGTAGGAAATATTTCACCATTTAAAGGCTGAATCTCATTCAGATTAACAATGGAAACATTTTTCAAGCCTTCATCGTTAGTTTTCTTAAACGTCAGTAGTTCAATGTCACCACCAGTTTTTTTAATAAATTCTGCAGCAGAGCACCGCATGACACGGGTGATATTATTCTGAGGTTTTATTGACTCGTAAGGATTAACCACCATTATTCCTCCCATGGCATGGAAAGTCCCCAAACCATCAAGTGTGTTCACATTGAAGTCGGCATTGTCGAACACAAATTGACAGAATGATCCCTTCTCGATAATTAGTTTTTCAAATTCCATTATTGCGGATAATTCCAGTAAAGATACATCAGTGTAGCTCGATGAAAACTCAAACGATGACAAGAGATCAATAAGGTGTTTTGATCCAAAACGCTTATACAAATAAACGCCAATTCCATTTAAAAGTGATGAAATGAAGGAGCAAGGACGCACAGCTGAGATTACTGCATGTGAAAGCGCAATACACTTTCTTTTCTATCCAACCAAAGAGCCATGCTTGTGTTTCGGAATCACTCGTTCAAAGAAATGTAAAAGTGATTGAGGGATCACAGAAGTCGCATCAGTCAAAAAATTATCAGGTGGCGTGTATTCAGTGACATTGTACACCTGTGAACGAATGTCCCCTCGGATAATATCAGCAGCAGCCTCAACTATTCGTAGTTTTTTTCGACAGGGTCTGCTTACGGTTTTTATACCATGATTCTGATATAACCTTGTATCCTACATTTCTGATACAAACAATAGCCTTTTTGCGGAAATTCTCAGCAATTAACAAATCTTCTCCATACTTCTGAAAAAGGCGAGCTTTAATTGTTCTTACGTCAGGAATGTAATCACATTCAACACTTGCAATCAGTTCATCCATAGAAAATTGACATTCGGATGAATTTTTCTCAAGATATAAAAAAATCTGCTCCATTGCTTCATCGATATTATTGCTATGGATACGTCCTCTTTTGTTACTAGTTGGGGGTAACTTAAACACCTTCCGTTGGCAAAAAATATGATATCGTGCATCCACTACTACTAAATCCTACTCGTTCTTCAGACGGTCAATTATCTCTTTTCCCCACTCATTTCTCGTTTTTCAGCTGCTTTCAATATTTTGTCTCGCACTTCCAATTTCTCAACTAATATTACTTTATTTCTTTTAGATAATTTAGTCCTCTTAATTGATTACAAGAATTCATTGGTTATATCTTCTGCACACAAAAAAACACTTGGTTTGAAAGTTGAAACTTGTCCCTCCTGAATGAAGTTTTGGTTTCGTTTGCTTATCTTTTGAACCTCGACGAATGTATGCTTCGATCATTCGTGGGTTAATGTAACTTTTATAGCAACCATCATGCAGAGTAAGCTCGTTTATAGAATTCAATAATCGTTGGTGATTTGGAAGCGCACGTTTGACACTTGCTTTTAGTAGAGTTTGTATACCCCTTTGCTTCACAATTCTAGTTTCCCCTTCACTTAAACTGTTATTACAAATAAAACATAAATTCCTATCAGGAGTAGTCATATTGTATTAAAGAAAAGATAAGTCAGAAATGATCTCTAAGAGCTGCAGTACGCGACTGGATATAACTGACGCTCGAGCGAGGGTTTGTACTATTTTCAACTCTCTCTGCCTGCTATTGGTTAGAATCCCCCCCTCTCCTCTATCCCCATTGCTCTCGCATGCTACAACTTGTATTGGTTCATGCGACAACGGTCGAAAGTCATTTCATTCTCCCCCCCCCTCCCCTTTTCCCCAACACAAATCTACTTGAACGATAGAATGCGGGGGAAATATTTACTTTAATAGTTTTTTCTTTTTTTTTCTAACGATTTTTATATACCTACAGCCTACAGTTTTTATGAGGGCAAGCATAAAATAACGTTTTAAGCGTGGAGGATGAAAAGAGTAGCTATTTAGAAGATACTATTTGATAAATATGGTGAAAAACTCCAAAATTTCTCTTTTTCGGAAAGTTTTGCCTAACTTTGAAGAATCGTAACTTCAAAACTATTTGAGTTAAAATAACAAGTCTGAGCTTAAATTGTAAAACACTAAGTCTACTTAAAAAAAAAGTAAAACTTTTTTTTATCACACGTTTAATTTTGCATATATTTCGGAAAAACTAAAAAAAGTTTGAAAATTTCGCCATTTTTTCAAGATGGCGTCGCCGGCGGCAAAAAATTTTGTTGGCAAACCTGTAGAAATTAGTCTTAGTACTTACCCATACAACATATTAAAAAATTAGCTCTACCCTAATTTTTGTATTTCAGCGTAAATTATTATTACCATTTCACTGGACTAATTATGATACTCTCATTTCTCTTAACCATAAGTCTGCCTAAGAACTGTTAGTAACGTCCACTTTCAATTTTTCTCAGATAATCTGATTAAAAACCAAGATTTTCTTTAAGTACTGATGTTTCTTATCTTTGCTCTCATTGCTGGATACATTTCAGAAGGCTTTACTGAGAAGGACTCACTGAGATTGGCAATTATGTTTAATGTCTACTGCACAGAGACCGATTAAGACTATAGGGACCCCCGCGGCAAACATCATTCTGGGAGGTTCCCTTTTATCTTTGTTTTAAAAGAATTGTGAATAATGTAGTAGTGGTTAGTACAAACTGCATACGTATTTCATGTACGTAGACATTTTGTACTATGTACTGTTCAAATCTTTATACAGGGTGTCCCCAAAAGATTGTCACAGCTTTAAGAAAAAATACTAGCAGAATAAATGTAGAAAAATGGTAGATTGGTCGACAGAAATATCTATTTGCAAACTTTTTACTTGGCTTATTTACGAACGTTATAAGATGTCGAAAGGAAAATGTCCAAAATTGGTCATAATTAATGATTTTAACTTGTCACGTTATCATGAAATCTTTAATAAAGACTGTCTTTTGAAAACAACACAATAGAGAATTGTTGTAATAAAACTTCAATCATTAATCCAATACCGGAAGTTGAATTACCTGGTGTATATACCATCCCTTTTAAAACTTATTGCATTAAATTAATGGAATACATCGGGAAAACCAATAGAAAACTCAGAAAAAGAATAAAAGAACATAAAGCAGATATAAAATTTTATCGTCAATTTACTGCTGTCTCACTTTTTATATCTCAAACAGAATATCACAATAGATTTTGATCAGACGAAAATCATATTCCCAACATCCAATTATTACTTATCCATTATAAGAGAATCAATAGAAATCCTATGCAAGAGCAATACAGTATGCAATGATGCCCTGTCTTATAATATACACAGTTTCTGTTATACATCCAAAAAATAAAATCCTGAATATTTCAGAAAATGACGTATTAAAATTTCATGGTACGACAATCAAGTAATTCTTTTTCCGTTCAAATAAAATATTACTAACTCAATCTTCAAGCCACGAGTCTGGTTCATTTTTCAAAATGAAGCCTTTATTTGTATTTATAAAAGAAAATATTCTCTGAGGAATAACCTGTTTGGAAAAGGTTTAAAAGTACTAACATTTTTAGATAAAATTAACATTTAACATCTATAATTGATTATTTAATCGCCTTTTATTCCTTCGCCTTTTATCCTTTTATAACATTATTCATTTTATATTAAATTTCTACAGAAGTAATTTTATTTTTACATAAATGAGTGGAGTACTAAAAACAAAGAGGGGAAGACCGCACTACTTCATAGATGTTCTAATGTCTCGCTTCTTGAATGTTCAGAAATATTTGGCATCTTTTAATGAAAACCCTGATTAGTATCATGGGGGGGGGAACCTAACAAGGGGTTGCGGGGCAATTTCCCCGCATGCCCTTCCATATGACGGGCCCTGCTACTGCCGTTTAAGATCCTTGCCATGTAAATACATCGCACCAACAATGTAGGTAATACTAATCGCAATACCACTTTTTTCCTATGTTATAAATATAAGACAGTAGATATATTGTCATAAACTATTCGTAAAAATTTCATTCTCTCGCCAAGACTCCTATACTGGAAAACTACTGTTATTATCAACTCGTGAAATATTCATAAGCAATCTAGAAGCTTTCACATATATAACAGTTTAATATTAATATAATAAAAACATTGAGTGTATTTACATAAATATAAAAAGTATGTGCAGACAGTCTGATGTCATGTGCTCAATAAAACGTATACTAAATTATGTTTTTGTATAAATTTAATTTTGCTTCGGTATTACCTAAAAAAAGGTTCATATTTAATTAATTTTATTAGTTTTTCTTAGTTACATAAAAAGTACTGAATCATTTTTCACGAAACGGAGTGGTATCAATTCGAAAGCAACCTCTTTCATTTAACACAAAAACCAAACGTATCGTTTAGATAGTTTCGGAGTAATCGGTGAACATACATAGAAAAAAATATACGCCTCGAACTGATAGCATCCTCCTCCTTTTTTAAAGTCGGTTAAAAAGTAGAGTAAAATCCTATGAATAATTTCGGCAGTTAAATTTTGTTATACTGCTATATTTATGTTAGTAGTAACTAATTATGTAATTCTTCTTTCTTTATTTATTATTTTACAAATAAAAACTTGCATGAGTTTTTTTTTTATTGATTAATTTATTTTATTATCGTTATCACATCAATATATATATATATATATATATATATATATATATATATATATATATATATATATATATATGGAAAATCTAAAATAGACTTCCGTAAAAAAATCCAATAAAAAAGGCAACAAGATCAGCAAAACAGACTTTATAAAATGATTTTTTCCCTTCATAATAGAGCAAGATACCAGGGCCCAAAGACGTTACTTATTTTCTCACAAGTAAAATGTATTGGATAAAGTAGTGTTAGTAAGTGCCATGAGCGTAGTGACACCTGCTAGCTTGGACCGACGGCCAATTTACGTGTACCAAGTGCCAAAGGTAGGTAAAATCACTAAGAAATTTTCTTATTTTCTCAGTCTTGATTTTTATTTATGATGCTCAGGGAATAATTTCAATACTTTATGTAAGCTCCCAGACTATTTGCATAGGCCAAACATCTTCCCAGACATACAAAAGAAGCGTGTTCAGCTCAACTTACCGAAGTAATCCATTTTAAAATGATAAAGCAAATAAACAGAAAAACGAATGCTGATTTGAAATAAAATCGCCTGAATTTAATCAATGTTTTTTATTGAATGTCACTTATGAATTGGTAATACTTAAAGAGGAATCAATTTGAAATATTCCAATATTTTGGATTACTTGAATAAATATTCTAATATTTTCACTTTTCAAAATATATTTTTTTAATTAATCTTTTAAAAATGATATTAATATCTAAATATTCCTTAATTATTACTTCCATTAGACCATTAATAACATAAGTATGAAGCTATGTTATAAAACTATCTAATTACCACGCTTGCGCTCATACTCATAGCGACACACTATGTATGTCTGGGAAGATGTTTGGTCCATGCAATCGGTCTGGGAGCTTACATAAAGTATTGAAATAGTTCCCTTAGCACCATATATAAAAATCAAGACTGAGAAAATTTAGAAAAGTCCGTAGTGTTTTTAAATACCTTTGGTACCTGGTACCCGTAGATTGGCCGTCGCGTCGTTCCAAGCTAGCAGGTATCACTATGCTCATAGCACGTACTAACACTACTTTATCCAATACATTTTACTTGTGAGAAAATAAGTAACGTCTGGGGTCTCTGGGATCTTGGACTATACATTTAATATTTGTAGTTTTTGAAAATCAAGGCGTCCTTCAATGACAGATAACACTCATTAGGATTGCGCGATTTCTTTTTCTGCATGTAAACATTAGATGTGGAATTCGCTAAGTAACTTACTCCGAAGAACCTGTTTTTATTTTTATTTGCTTATTTATTTTAAACTGAATAAGGCACTGTAAAGAAAAATACACGTATATTTAATATTTGACTTTTCGTATTTTTATATCCGAATCAGATTTGGAAACTTCGTAAAAAAAAATAGATAAATAAATAAACATGAAAAAAAAATAGATGTGTACAAAGTGATTTTTGAAAGGGATTTATGTCAAATAGCTGTTACTCATATCGTTTTTAACAGACTATACTCAAAATAGAAATAGTTTTGGTTTTTTATTTATTCATTTATTTATTTATTTGTAGCGATGTTAGAAAGCAAGTTTTAGATTTTTAAACGTAACAGAGCCCACGAAAATGGTGAAAGCGAATTTATGTAATGAACGTTTTAAAAGCTTTAACATATATATATATATTTATTTGAAATCCAAAGTTTGTTGCGGTAAACCTTTTAATATTAATAATGGTTCAGTAGTTTTGTTTGTGTTTTCATTTACGAAGCCGATACTCAGTTTCAGAAATTTTAGAAGTGAGATAGTTGCAAAAAAATGTTTCGCCAAAGAATTTTTTACAAAAGGTTATTTTATTACTATTGTTTATGCATTGAAAAGAAAAAAGTTTTCGAAATGGGAATTAACGTAGATATGGACAAGCATCTTTTAGTATTTTCGCAGTTTGAACGGAAACACAGATGCATTTTAAGTATTACAGTAGTGGTACATACGCACAAATATGTGAATTTATTTAATATAAATGTTTCAAATTTGTGTTTTCCGAAACTATATGTAGGTTTCGAAATGGAAATAATGTAGATAACGTCAGGTATTTTCTAGTGTTTCGCAGTTACATTAGAATTGTAGACACATTTTTTAAATGTTGCATAAATTATAAATATAGCACAACTGTATATGTGAAACATTTGTTCGCATTGCTTATAAGTGTAAACATTCATATTTTTTAAAACTAAATTCATATTTTTAAAAACTAAATACATATTTTTTTTAAAAAATGAAGTGGATATGCTCAGGAAATTTTTTAGTTTTTTGTAGTTTGATCCTGATGCCATAGATACACATGTTAACTAATGTAGATGCTGTAAATATTGCGCAACTTTTCTATATATTTAATTTTATTCGGCGGATGTGGGATTCGTAAAATGAGAAAATGAATAAATTCAGAAAAAAATAAATTCGATGTTTCGGTTCAAATGAAATGAAATGAAAATTTTAAAATGATTGAAGAAAAATATTTATTCGAAGAAATTACAGCGATCAGAACATAAGTTATACGTCGTTTTAAGGGTATTGCAACATTTTCTCCAATATTGCACATTTTGTCCATAGAATTTTGCGCAAACAGAAATGAAAAAAAATCCTTTTTGCGCTTCCCAACGATGTTTTTTTTTTTTTTTTTTTTTTTTTTTTTTTTTTTTTTTTTGAAGAAAAAAAAAAAAAAAAAAAACAAAAAAACTCAGAACTAAACTGCATGCGCGCGTGGTCTGATTTTTATTTATTTATTTATTTATTTATTTTAGGAGTTTCTAATTAAAATTTCCACTAATATTCTAGAAAGGAAAAATTGCTTTTAAGCGGTGACTCTTCAAACTGTTGAATAACTTTTGTTCTCAATAAGTGTGCAAAGTTGATAATTTAATTTGATGCCTAAAAGCGGGCGAAAATAACGTTCAATGTACCGTTAAATGCATACATACATACAGGTGAAACTAACAAAAGCATGTTACAAACCCTATCCTCATATGTATCAGCACTTGTATTTGTACTTCCTCTCCCAAATATTCAGATTATTACGTTATTTTGCTAGCCATCAGCGACGAACAAAGTGAAACAAAGTAAAACTCAGTTCTATTATCATTGGTTTAAGATCAGTTAATTTGTTATACTCATACAGTTTTTTTTAATTAGTTTAAAGAAAAGATTTTTTTACATTAGTTTGGAAAAAAATAGTGTTACGGAAGATTAAATATTCTGTAATTGCTTTTTAGAAACAGCACCTTTCGAAAACTGCATTAAATAATTTCATAAAACAAGGGAGAAACGCAAGTCGTTATTAAATAAGTCACTGAGAACTGACATTATTTTGCATACTTTGAAAACATTTACTATAAGCATTTAAAGCAGCTACTGAAAATATAATACAAGTACGTTTTAGAAATTTTAATTAAGAATTATATATTTCTGAAGCAGAAGATTGATTGCAATGGTAATGTAAATTATTTTAATAGCATAAATGCAATTTGTATGCAGCAGCTGTTTTTCACACAAAGCAGTACAATTTCCTATCTTTCAAAAACAAGAAAAAGAAAAGAAAGAAATGACAGATTTGTGAATCCAAAATGTGTCTTTGAAGTACATTTCTTGCGTGTAAAACAAATTTATGATAATATTTTCTACGGTCACGCTTCGTTAACATACAGATGAGGGGTAATATAAAAAAGGAAATAAATTTACAAATGTCTTTTTTAACTTTTTTGTATGTATGATTCAGAAGGAATTTTAATAAACTTTCTTCAGTTTTTTATATTATAGAGAAAGATCACATTGCATGACTTAATATTTGTTTCTCCTTCAGACAATAATTCCCAGTAGAATATATTATAACTTTACGTTGAATTCATCCTTGTAATATTTGAAATATGTGAAATTACCTTACATATTTAATTACCTTACATATTTAATATTAGATCATTTTATAGAATTACAATCACTCTATCTTAACTCAAAAGCATGATAACACAGTTAGCGTACACTAAAAGAAAATAAACTGCTTAGATTTCAAATATGCATGCTATATTTTGTTTTCAAATCTTAAATAAATAATCAATATAATTCTATTTAAGTTATATATCTAATAAATTAATAACTAAGACTAAAGTATATTTATCTTGAATACATGTCGAGAGAAAATATTCAATG
Source organism: Maratus speculifer (assembly GCA_964019185.1). Taxonomy (NCBI): domain Eukaryota; kingdom Metazoa; phylum Arthropoda; class Arachnida; order Araneae; family Salticidae; genus Maratus; species Maratus speculifer. The sequence continues at coordinate 210,062,935 of OZ025297.1, read as the reverse complement.
AAAATGGAGAATTCGAGAGAAAAACATTTATTTATCTGATTTAACTGCAAAATTGTCCTTATGATTTTCACATAATTTACTTGTAACATATTTTACTTAATCACTAAATACTGTTTACAACATAATTTCTGATAACGCATATGATATTCGTTGACTCAACGAGAAAATCAAGTGAATAAATGAAGTTGAAAAATTTATATTTTGAAAACTAGTAACACATTTATAATTTCAAATAGTATATCCTCATCTATTACGCTATATATCTAAATTATATAGTTAAAATCTAAAAAATTAATTTATGAAATTTTTAAATGTTTTTCAAAATGACATTTTTTCAATGCCAATTAACAGTATTGTTTTTGAGGTGTCAAAACCGGTATTCTAATTAAAATTTGAATTACTTTTCCAAATAATATTATTTTTTTCTAATTAAAATAAAAAAAACTATAATGATAAAAACTAAATGAATTCATTGTTGTTGGAAAAAGTAAGAACAGGGAAAACCTATAAGGAATTTATATCTCTCTTTTTTTGTCATTTTTAAATTAAAATTGAAAGTATCTTTTATTTCATTCGATATTGAAAAAATTTGTGATTAAAAAATGTTTTAAAAGAAAAAAAAAAAAAAAAAAAAAAGATTTTTTTTTCATAATTTTAATTTGAAATTGAAAACAAAATTAATAATAATAAATAAATAAATAAATAACCAGGTATTAAAAGCAAAAAATGAAAAAAATACATTAAAATATTTACCTTAAACGTAAAAAAAAATAGCAAAAATTATAAAATAAAAAAATATTGCACACGAAATGCACTTACAGGTGATAGTGAGAAAAGTGAAAATCTTGATAAGAATGTACCGATTAGTGAGTATCTACTTTATATTAATATAAAGCATATCAGAGTGGGGGGCACCGTGTAAAGTCGTAAGAGTAAAGATGGCTGCTTATATAAAAAAGACGTAATTTTGTGAATCTTCTTATATTCCATTTTAAAAATGTGTATTTGATATATATTTAAATTTTTTAGATAAAAAATATTGTTTTTAATATTTACCAATAAAATTGAAGTTTATGAATACCTTTCATTGGTTTGTCTGTTTGTTTGTCCCCTACTCAATTCTCCTCTCTCTAACTCCAGTAAATGTATTCGGAATTCCATGTAATTCATTAATGTTGTTGATAATCCCCGTGAAGTGTTCGATAATGAGAATGAAGTGTGTATCAGTTACAGTTCCTGTACAGGGACATTTAAAAGAACATCGCTACATTACGTCCTGTAGGAAGAAAATCATTTTCTGCGTATTTTACCCATTTTCCAGAACTTCTAACTTTTGATGAAATTTCATTGAAATATATGCATGTATGTATATATATATATATATATATATATATATATATATATATATATATATATATGTATGTATATATGGAAATTTTCTTCCTCCTAAAAGTTCTTTTGGAATTATTATTAACTCATAATTAATTCATATCTGACACCATTTAAAACTTTTAAATGTTATATTAAAAATTACTATTTACAAAAAAAGACTATTTACAAAAACAATATTTACAATTTAAACAATTATAAAGTCTAATTAATTCGTTGTCTCTATCTTACATTCTTCTTACATCAACTCAAAACTCAAAACTTTCTATTCTCCATCAACTCAGTTCAATTCTTTTTCTGCGGCATTTCGTCTGGCTGCGTCGAAATTAATAGCTGCTTCTTTTATCATTTGCCGTGCTGGAGAGCCTTTTTCATCAGAGTTGCGCCATGGAGAAGCTACTAACACTGCTAGTTGGCTGTAGGAAAAAGGTCTATCCTGCACATATATATATACCGGGTGTCCCAAAAATGACTGATGGATTTTAAAATTCAATAACTTGCAAACGATGACATTTAAAAAATATTGCAGGAGGGTTATATATAATGTCAGGAGTTTTTTTCCCGTAATTTTTTATTGTAGTTCGAATTTCAAACAATAGGTGGCGCTGACTTCAATTGTTTGAAATTCGAACAAAAAGTAAAAAATTACGGTAAAAAAAACTCCTGACATTATACATAACCCTCCTCCAAAAAAATTTTAAATAGCTGTCACCGTTTGCAAGTTATTGAATTTTAAAAACTATCTTCATTTTTGGGACACTCGGTATATGTATATACATATAATGAATGTTTATATAATGAATATCATAATGAATGCTTATAATAATGTATAACACAGTCAACTCGGTGAAATTCATAAAATGTATTGTATGCAATACATGTTAGAATGTAAACATCGAAAAACGTCTTAACATATAAGCTCATAGAAGAAGTTAATTGATAACTTTTTTCATGAAATAACAATTTTTAATGAAATAAACAAGGATGTAAAAAATTCGCATATTTTGTACACAACATTTATAAATAATAATTTGAGGGAGTAAATGTGGCTTTTTTGACTTGTTATGCTTAATACAAACTTATACTTTGTTCAAGCAGCGATAAAAATTTAAATAACTGATTTTATCTCTACAAACATTTTGCTTATTTCACAATAAACAAGACTATTTCCTTCAGTAAAATTTCTTGAACCAGAAAATTTTATATTGGTTCAAGGAGTAATTTATGTTCATAGACTAGAGAAAAATTTTACTGACCACAAACCAAAACGAACTACAGTACAGGGCTTTTTCCTGGCAGTATCGTAAAATTTAGAATATGCCCCATTCCCCTCTATCCATAAGTTTTGAAAAACACAAAGATAAAAAAATTTCAACAATGGCATGTAGAACATGAATAAAATCACCTTTTGCACCTTTTAATTTTATTTAAACAAAAATTCCTGTGGTATTCAATGATATTCAATTTAATATAAAAACATTGCTTAAAATAGTTAAAATGAAACTAACATAATAAAATGAAGATATATTTTACACATGTAAAAATAAGAAATAATATAATTGATATAAAAACCATCTTCTTTTAAGTGATTGGTGTAAAAGCTGTTTAATTATATCTGTTTCATATTATGATTCATTTAATTACATAGATAAAGCTTTTGTAGCAATTGTGGTTGATATCTAATGTTTATGTACACAAAAACAAACATTTATATTCATTAAAAATCTAGAAAACTTATGATAAGTCACTGAGTAGTGTCCACTTCAGCTTTACATAAAATTCTAGACATTATACAAAATGTTTTAAAATTGATGACATGAAAAATTCTTATTTTATTCTCACAAATTATGTAAAATAATATTTATTCTTTAAGAACCACCTTAAATTAATAAAGAGCTATAAATAAAATAAACAACGCAGAAAGCATCGTATGAATTTATAAAAAGAATTTGGGCATACGCATTTAATCATTATTTAGATTTACTTAACTATAGTCGAATTAACAAACCTTGTAAAAGTTTTACTTGTTAACACTATAGATCACTAAAAAACATCATAAAACAAGTAACTTATCTACTGTTTTATCCAAAATTTCAGTTATAAAGCATAAAAGAAGCAATATTTGGTAATTGTAGAGTCGCTCAAATGTGTATAGCCTGTCAGCTCTCTATAAAGAAAAATAATACATCAAGCTGCAATTTTTAATATCATAAATTTCGAAATGAATAATTAATAATTAATAAACATGAACATGTTCATTTCAGATGCGTATATAATGAAAAATATTCAAAAAATAAACATTTTTAAACATGATTAAAACACTTAATTACACGCATATAATTACCCCAGATTAATAATTAATGATTTTTTCTTCTTTAAGTATGTAATTTTTTAGGAAATGCACCTGTTTATAATGAGATGTTCAAACATGTGTTAGTGAAATGAATATGAAGATTATGGCATGCGTGATTGAATTAGTTTTGAGAATGTTTTTTTCATTTTATAGATAATTTTCCGTCACTTTTTAAAATATTAACAGTTCAAACGAAAAGATTTAATGACGATAAAACATTGAATTTTGTTTTAATTTGAAAGATAAAATTTAAATATACTGTCAGACTCACCGGTATCTGCGTATAAAATGAAAATTCTACAAAAATTAACAGTTCAATCACGAGTAAAACACATAATTACACGCATATTATTAAACCATAATATTAATTAATTAATTTTCCTTCGTTAAGGATATAATTTTCTAGGACGTGCACGTGTTTATATTGAGGTGTTTAGATGTGTGTTTGTGAAATGTATATGAAGAGTATAGTATGCGTAATTAAATTAGTTTTGGGATTTTTTTTTTCATTAAAAAAAGCATTTTCTGTCACTTTTTTTCATATTATTAACAGTTCAAACAACAAAGATATCATGACGATAAAACATTGAATTTTGTTTTAAAGAGTAAATTTAAATATACTGCCAGACCCGCAGGCGTTGTATGGACTAGTAAAATATTAAAGGAAATTGGGACCAGTTAAAATTTTCATTTGAAAATATATTTTGAAAACACGTAATTTTATAGTTTTCTCAAAACAAAGTACTGAAATAAATGAGACATTATCATTTCTTCTGAAAAAAAATATATATTTTTAAAATTTATAAATGGAAAATTGGAAAAAATTGCGAAATCTTTTTATTCCGTTATCACACTCTTTTCTGCATACACTGTTAAAAAAGAAGGTGACAAACCGGTGCCATTTGGGACCCGGAGGTGAAAAGGCCCAAGGGTCCATTGGAACCCGGGGCATTTGGAACCCTAGGGTGCATAGCGGCTTGGATATGTGGTTGCAGTGCCGACTGTTCTCTTACTGGTTGATTGGAGCTAAATAAGGCGCCATGCACTTCGTATTGGTAGCAATGTGGCACCTCATCGGGTAACTGGAACTATGCGCATGCGCTGTGACGTGTGTCTTTGTTTTCTGTGACGGCAAGAAAAATCTATGGCTATGAATGAATGAAGGGGAGCTCGATGACTGAGCGGTTAGAACGCTGAGCTTGTAATCAGACGTTGTGAGTTCGAATCCTTCGACGGCCAAAAGTAGGTTTGTATATTTTTTATTTTTTTATTACTGGACACTCTGGATTCAGGGTGCAATCTTTTCACCCTAATTAAAGGGGCCATTCTGGCTCCTTTAGGGGTGTCACCAGAGAGACAAGCCTTTCACCCCTAAAAAGTGCAATGTGTCACCATTAGTTTTAACAGTGTACGATATCACAATCTGCCAATATACAAAGGTCTAATAGATTATGGATGCACGGATGTTTACAAAATTTTACATTTATTATTCCCTTAATTATTATTGATCGTGAGTGAAATTTGGTTCAAAAAGCAAAGACAAAACAGCAAAAAAATACTGGCAGATTACTTGAACGGACCTTGGTATACAACAAATCGTTTCACTAATTTTTTGAAAATTATATTCCTAAATATTATAATGATGCAATTTTTTTCAGTACATTAGAACATAAATCATGCTATACATTGACCTATTCTGTTTCATAATTTGGTCATATTTTTGTATTGCAACATTAAAATTATTTGTATTGCAAAATTGTAGTCTATGGGAATTTGGCGAAATACTGTAAATAACGTCAAGACGCCGTAAAACCTGGCGACATATGGTCAAAGAACCGCATTCTCCTGATTGTAAACCCCAATGATTTCTGGCTATCTACGCAGATTTTCATTGATCCATTTCGATTTGGTATTTCTTTTATATATATATATAGAAGGATATATATACGAGTACATTAAAAGAAAAGCGATAAAACTCTTAAAAAATCCTTACTATTTTAAAACTGTAAATAATATACAATATATAATGCTAATACTTAAAAATAATTGTAATCATTACCTTTTGCTCAATGTATATATTATTAATTTATTAACTACTTTTTAGCACTGAAATTACGCTTGAAATTTTTAAGTATGTTATAAGTGATTATCACATTGCTTACTAAGTGTAGAACAAACAGAGAGACAAATTTCTAAGCCGAGGATAGAATCAGAAAATGGGATTGGAATAGAACTTCAAGGTTTCCACCTTTTACTCTATGAGATAAATGCCTAGATTTGCATTTCTCACATTCATATCTTGGTAAAGCAGCAATTGCAGATTAGGATGAAATCATCTTCATGAGCACACGAACTTCCAGCATATCATGTGACCCAAACAAGTTCGGTATCGGTGAACATATAAAGGGAGGAGGGGGGGGGGGCTGGGGCACATGGGAACATGGGGACAGATGTAAACGTCGCTGTTTTTTATTAGTTATTGCATTTCTGTAATTGAATAAAAAAAGTACCAAATGCGTCGGTATCGGTATACATATGGTAAAAGATTCTGAAATTCTTTGACATTTTGTTTGTTTTTAAGAAGCCAAAATACTGTTTATAGATCTCAAAAGTCAAATAACAATTCCAACATGATAAGCGAATAACTTTAATTATATATTTCTTTATTTGAATTTTAATGTTTTAACGTATACTATAATGTTTTTTTTTTTTATAACGTTATCATTTTATTCTAAAATTAATAAATGTGAAAGATTTATCATTTTTACTCTAAAAACCATGTGGTTCAATTGTGAACAGATAGCTGGAACAGAAATAAACAGCTCTTTAACGATCTGATCTCTTTAACTGATTCTGTTTCATTCAGTTAAATTCATGATAATAGCTCCAAAATATATGTAATTTCAAGAATTGTAAGGCATTTTAATCATACAAAGTTAACTTTGTAACTTACACAAAACATCTGTCAGCAGTTAAAGTAATAGTAACATGCTCATTTATGTTTAATCAAAATGATAATTTATTTATAGCATTCTAAAATTCAATAGTGTTATGTATTATTTTACTAAATGGTTTGCAGCAATATTTTTATTTTATATTTATACAAAAAATATTACATTAAACAACTTTGCAATTTTTTTGTATTTCATTTGTTCCAAACGTACACACCTGTTTAATTTTCATCTCTAAAACAGCTATGAGTATGGCTTTGAATGGAGATAAAGAGCAGCAACATTTTATAAAATAAAAAATTCTAAACTTACACTGTTAAAAAGTTTTCTCTAGTAAAAACTAAATTTTGATTCTCAGTAGCTGCCACTATAAGATGGTGAAATCTCATACCAATATTTGTAACTTTCTATTTGAACCTCGTTTGAACTATTGGTACTATGTTTCAACAGGAGTTTCAAATATTTGTTCAAGATTTTACGGTCTTACAGTATCAGCTATTAAGCACCAAAATTGGGTACAAACTATTACAAGAATTTAACAGCGTTTAGCTGCGATAATATTCGAATCGTAAGCAATCACTCCTCCTCTTTCGAAAGCAAATGAAGTTGAATTTGAGAGGAGGGGTAGTATTAAAATTTAAAAAGGAAATCATCAGAAACGCTTTTATTTCATTTATTTAGAAGTAACTAAGACAAGTACAGGGATGAGATTTTTTCATATTTCAACAAATTTCCGATATATATTATTCAACTTACCCCGCTATAACCCCACTCCCAAATAAAAATCTAAGAAAATATGTGAGTTTTAATTTTACTTTATCAAATTTCCTTATTTATTTAATTTTTTTATTTTACTTCAGCAGTATTTAATCAATGACCTAACCCCTACCATCTTTCAAATCTATTTATTTTCATTCTATAATATTTTCCTTACACATATAACTCAGAATCTAGAGAAATATATACATATATATTATGGTGAATTTAACAAGTAAATAACTAATTGTTATAATGATATATGAATAACAGAATAAAAATAGATGCTAAAAGATATTTTTCCCTTTTGTTCAAATGTGCCACAATTTTGTTCATAACTGCAACAACAATAGATCGGATGTGATCCTTTTTTATTTATTTATTTATTTTTTTATTCAGAAAATTATGCTGTTTAGTGAAAAGGCTATATTTAATAGAACTCGTTAGATATGCCCCAGTTTCCATTTTTTATATCTTTAATTAATTTATAAGTTAATTTTCACCAATGAAACTATTTTTACCATTCTTGAATTCTTTAAAATGTAACTTATCACAATACTAACCAAGCATATATAAGTCCCATATGCTGATAAGATTGGAAGAGCACAAAATTCAGCACACATTCAGCACTAGATGTAATCATTTACAATGGTACACAAAAACCTGTTGAGTAACATGAGACCAAAACATATCCAGCATTGGTGAATACAAATATATTTTTAATTAATTTATCGATACATTTCTAGCAGTAAAGTTACTCTTTGTTGATTCTACGCTTAGTTAATTTTGTTATAAATCGCATATTAAATATACAAGTATTTCAAGGATTATTTCATTGCTGAAACTTAATTGATAAATTAATAAAATATATATGTATGTCTTTATTTATGCTGAGTCTGTAGGGGTCTGATGTTATGCTGCAGCTGTTTATGCTCTATAATGAAAATCGCATCGGCACAAACATTAAATCACACAGACATCGCTATTATGGTGCTCTCTCTTTCTGCGGGATATTTCCAAATTGAAGGAAAACCAAGTGGCTAAAGGCAGAAACTTATAAAACTCAATCGATTCTATGCATAACATCATAAACTTTTCGATGGTTCAATAATGCAAATGCCCCAAAAATATTTATTACAGCATTTGTTCCATCGAAATATTTTTACATGGACGAGGGACGACAACGCTGAAATCGCACAAGTTAGGTTAAGTTTCCGAATAACCTCATACACTTTTTAATATTACAATGACGAAACACTGACATTCAAATATTTTGTATAAATATATTTTTAGGGATATCTGACGTGTAATTCCAAAACACCCTTGAAATAATATATAATTCATATATACATATATATACATATATAACCATTAATTTATTACATTATATGAGCCATCGAATTTAATAGAAAATTACAACATTGAAAAATGGGAGAAAAAATGAATACAAATGGAATTTGCAGAACCAAAGCAGAATACCCAGGCCCCAAATACTTTGGAACTACAAATAAACACCTAATTATCTATCTTCTATTAAAAATAGAAGAAAGCAAAAAAGAATGTTCTAAGAAACATATTCTGTAGTACCACATTAGATATTTCCCATTTGTTTGTATAGTAAATCAGTTTAGCTCTTTTTAGTACGAGAGTACAGTACAAAACAGAGAACGTTTTAATAATCTTGGAACGACTATTCATTACCGTAAATCTACTTCGTTATAATTAAGGTATATTTTTACTCATAACTTTTTTCTTTATTCTTCATCTTAATATTAGGTTCATAATAAATATAGTTATATTGACCTAATGGTATCCTTCTTCATCGATGTGCATTGAAATCGATACGAGATGAGTTGTAATGGTAAAAAAATAAGAAATATGGTGACAAAGTTATCTCGGTTGCGGGTTAACTGTGTCAACTAACTAAAAATTTTTTTAAATGCTCGCATTAAGTGATTTGTGACCTCATGTATCGATGTTAAAGAAAAACATTCAACCTTTAGATCACCCAGCGATATTTTAACAATTACAATTTATGATTTATTTCAAGAAATATGATTTTTCAATTCCGTTTTCGATGGAGGAAATCATTGACTAAATCTTCAGATGGAATGTTATTAATCAATATAAGGGTATTGACTATCTTCAGTTTTAATTTTTTAATTAGTATTGTAAAAATGTGCTTTGTTAAGAGAAGACCACAATCAACTATACTTCCCAAGGTGTTGGGAATCGGTTTTCCTCTTTTTTCATGCTAAAGTTTCTCGGTCTACCCACACAATTGGTGTACCTTCGAAAGCACTAATTAACAAGATTACTAGATTGGATTTGTAGTGTTGGACTAGCTTTTTGGTTTTAGCTGGTTTATTACTCATGCCACTATTAGCAGCTGCGACTGCATTCACAACATTTTAAGCAGTGTAATTGCAATAATGTTAGTGTTTTTCGAAGATTCGTATTTCTATCCTATGCCTAAGACCTATATAAAAAAAGAATTAATCGTATGAATACAACACAAAAATGAATATCTATAAAACAGTGATAAAGCCATCCGTCTACAATATGACAAGATTACGTCACGGTTTGAAAGTGTTTATTGTGACACAGACTAGCATAGCAGTACATCAATAATATTTAAAACATAGTATATAGATAAGAACATTATATTTATAATGTTAAATTTATGATATGATTTTATAGATTCAATTTTTTTATTCTATATTCATTTCAGTGTTATTCAACGTTTCTTTTTTACTATTTTCCTTTTAATTATTTTTTAATGATTTTAAAGAATGTAATATACAGAGGTGTGAAAATTATTAGAAATATTGTGATTTTTCTTTCGGTTTTTATTGTTTAATATTTATATACTTGCAATGTTCCATTAAAGGAGATTTGTTTTGTTAAATATAGTGAATGTTTTACTCCGTTAAAATAATTTTGAGGATATAAATTTGTTAAATGTTTTCATTTTTTTAAATGAAACTATATGATTCGAAGTAATAAAATTATTTGCATTGTATAACAAATTTGTTTGATTAACAATCGAATCTTCAATAAAATTTTAAAAGTGCATAATTGCTGTGTTAGCATCTTCTTTCTTTTGTTGAGTTGGCATCAGTATTATTTTATTCTTAAAACATATATTTTTGCTGTTTTGATTAATTGGTTTATACTAGTTTGTAACTTTTTACGTTTTTCAAAGGATTGCTGTGTCATTATCGTTAAAGCAAGTGATATTTCTTCTAGAAAGCTAACCGTGGTAAAGTGTCTAATCCAAGAAAATAAACATACGTAGCACGAAAGCCCTAAAGAAGCAGGAATTTTGAAAGCATCTTTTTGTATAATAAAAAAAGATCTTTCGATTCCAAATGTGAATATGAAAATTCTAGAGTAGGGAAGTGCGGAGAGAAAAGTATGCTTACAGCGGGGCAAAAAGCATATGGAAATTTTTATATATGTAAATTTTTATATTTGAAAGCATATGGAGCAAATATATGTATTTCACCTATGTATAGATAACTTATCTCAGCAGGACTTCATTATCGTCGTTTTCAAAGAAAGGCTAAAATCACACAATCTACGGCAAAAATGAAACTTGCTTGGACAAAATGTGTGCAAGAACAACTCGGAATTGACTGATGCAAGATGTGGAATATCAATTTTCATTTATCAATCAGTTGAACTTAAGTTTATCATTTATTTTCTTGAAACCATATTCTTTTGTAAACTGACTAAAAGCACAGAAATTTTGTAAATTTGATTAAAAGTTTCTTCATAAGAATATTTCTCAAAAATTACATTCTATAAGAATTTTTTAAATCTTTTAGAAATGTTATCTGATGAATCAGTGTTTACAATATCAGAAGAGAGTAGTCAATTTGTCAGAAATACCAGTGAAAATTATTCCCCGAATTATATCGCAGAAACGGTTAAAAATCCTACTAAAGGAAAGGTTTGGAGTGTGATGTCGTCTTATGTTAGTGGGCATTTATTCATCGTAGAAGGCACGATGGACCAGTATCAGTATAAAAAGGTGCTCGAAGAAAGATTAATTCCACAGTTAATAGACTGATTTCGAAATAGTGACTTCATATACACATACATTGAGCTCCGCTTCATAAACTTCAATTGTGCAAAAAATATATATATATAAACCCTTCCATGGCCTGGAAAAAGGAAGAATATGAATATCCTATAGATCCTATAGATAAATCCCATAGTGAATCTTTGGGCCATTGTAAAGAAAAAATAAAGAAGTACAGCCTCACAAACAAGAATGATCTGATAGAAAGGTTCATTTGAATTTGACACCAGGACAATGAAATACAAATTAACTATCAAAAACTCATATAAAGAATGTCAAAACGTATCAAATCTTTAATAACAAACAAGGAAATACACAGTAAATATTAAATGTATAAACATTTCCTTAAAAAGTGTATTATTTTTGTAATATAACAAGATTTCATTGTAAATTTCACAATTATTTTTGTAATCTTCATACCTCTGTAGTTATATAAAGTCTTTTTAATTAAAAGCATAAGAAGTCACGGTAGTCTTTGAACGGCCTTTCTTTATTGAAGCAATTTAAGGTTTCTTTGGCTTAATTATAAACTATGCAATGAAAGAAAGTGATTTCCAAGAAATTCGATTTTTACCGGCAAAATTCGAAAAAAAAATTATTTATTTATTTATTTGAAAACTTATGCAAACATTAAAATATATATTCTCGTACACTGTTTGCCATTTTAAGCTATTTTTTTCTTTTGAACTATTCATAGAATCCTGCCAGACATTATTTTATGAATCCAATTTGTCATGGAGTACTTGGTTTGGGAGGGAAAAAATAGAATGTGCAATACAATTTTCTTTCATATTTATTTTTAAAAAAAACTAAAAACAAAACAAAAAACATTTTTACGTTATTGTAAATTTGATAGTTTTATCAAAAACACCATAAGAAACAACCAAAACGAATTTCGAGTCAATTGATCAAAAAGTATTTTTTTTTCACTTTGAACATGCCTATTCATAAAAAAGGAAGAATATAAAAACATAATTTTTTAGTGAAGTGGGCTATAGTATATGAAGGGACGATATAAAATATCATTAAAATGTAGTTATAACACTCAGAGCAAACCATTAGAACATCGGTATTTCGTTATTTTTCGCAGAATAAAAAGTTTCAAGTCCGTTTAATATATACATATACATTTTAAACTTGAGTCCAAATATTTTTTTGCACATTACCTAAGGTAAGAATAGATTTTTATGTTTCAGCGTATGTCATTAAGCTAGATAATTAACTTTAAGAAGTTAACTCTTTCGTGCAGTTTTAAACATTCCGTGCTTGGTCACGACATCATCACACAATTTCTTTTTATTTTCTATGCAAGCTATTTTATTAATTGTGCTGCTAGTTTTCCTTTTAACATATATCTTCATACCGGTCAATTTATTTCATTAACAATTTTCAAAAAAAAAAATATTTAATGACAGTATTTTAAATTTTGCTACAGAAAATACTAAAATATTTTAAATAAGTCTTTTATTATATGTATATTAAATGTATCTAGAAATCCACGTAAAGTTTATAAATAGATTAGTATGAAATAAGGTATTCTGGGATGATAATACCATGCTAAGATTCGCGATATTTGTTTACGGATAAGACACACACACACACACACACACACACACACACACACACATATATATATATATATATATATATCCTATATTTCTCTTTAAACAAATATAGGATATAATATAAAATCTTATTGATTATGAATACAAAATATAATGTTTTAGCTGATATGTATTCATGAAATGCAAAAACATGTTATCTTGACCAATGCTTTTGGGGGCTATTACTTTCTTATGTGGCTAATATCGCCACGCAAACAAAAATATAATATATGATAAAATAATGTCATGTAAATAATTCAAATCTAAATTTACAAACTCAATAGCTCTAAAATATAAGTATTCTTACTTACTATTGATTGCGATAACCGGATGCAGCAATAATGATTTCACATTTTATTCTTTTAACATGAAAAATTTAGCTGCAATTAGGCCGTAAAAATTCTCTGTATCCTTTTTGGTTTACAAAAATGTCAATAATGATCGTCGTGCATAAAATAGAACAGAAAGTTTTTTCTATTGCAGTTCTACCACTGAAAAAATCCACCAGAGCAACCAGGACGCCAATTAGTAGTTTTAGTACATCAGTATACTTATTTCTAAGAATGTTTTAAACTTCAAATAACTTCACGAGCACATGGATAAACTTGAAAATTATTTTAAATGTAATGGGAAATAAACTATATTTTTTTGTAATGAACAAAGTATTTCCTAGTAAAAAGATAATTTTTAGATCACATACGTTATCTTTAATGTTTTAGACCACCTGTTGATTCTTAAGTACGTATTTGTCCTAGCTATAAGTTCTAAAAATAAACCAATATAACGTTTTCCATTTTCCATCTTTCAGATGACTCAGTGCCCTTCTGAGAAGAATCTATAGGTGGTAAGTTTTGGTTTCCTTCATAATTAAGCACATTATTAGCACTTGGCGTTATTATCCAGCCTGGTGTTACCCCAAGATATCTTAAACACTGTCACTAATATTAAATATATAAGTATTCATAAATCCACTAACATATATATTTTTCGTTTGTATATCTCGTTTTTTAACATATATAAGTTTCGTGTTTTGTAACTCACTTTCCATAAGTTTTATAAAATATTATATTAGAAATTTTTTGAGAAAATAAAAATGTATATGACCTGTTAAATGTTTAGTCGAAAAATACTATATTTTATTTTCGACGTAGTAAAAATTATTTTAATAAAATGTACTAATAGTTTATTTTCGGAAAACAATATTTTATCTTTTCTTTTCAAAAAGTGTATCAAAATAATAAAAAATGAGTAATGATAATTATGCATCAATTTAAAGATAATTATTTGATTTTAACTATAAACTTAAACAGCAATCTTAAGTTTTGTTTTATACACGACTTTCATACAATGTAAATATTTTGTGGTATTTATTTAAAATGAATTTTAGGTATTATTTAAAGTTATTGGGGATAAAGAGAGCTAAGCATTTTCAGCTATCGAATCTGTCAGTAATAGGTTTATTTATTTATTTTTATTTGTTTTAAATTCCATGTTATAATCCAAATTATGTATTTTATATATAAATGCCAAATGATGTGATAAAATGATATGAGAATTGGCATAATTTATCTTAACTTTTTGAAGGAAAATGATTAAAGTGTAGTATTTATAAAATTAATTTAAATCCACACTGCAAAACATTTGTGCACTTTTATGCCCTAAATTTGGGGTAATTGCTACTACAATTTTATGGAGTAATTTATCTTATGTACTTGTAAGTCTAAACTGATATAGCTAGTATTACAGTGGGGTGAAAATTATTAAAATATATTTTTTTTTGTTTTTCTTAATTAATATTGTATACACTTGCAATTTTTCATGAAATGTAGTTTGTTTTGTTGATCTATTCAATTTTTCGCTCTTTTAGAATAGCTTTGGGGATATAATTTTGTTTAATGTTCTCACTTTTTATGAAAGAAAACAATTTGATCCAAAGTAATCAAATTGTTTGCATTGCATAAAGAGTTTCTTTGATTAACAAACGAATTTAAAATAAAATTTTAAACTGATCTGCTTACTGTACTAGTGTTTTCTTACAACTCTTGAGTTAGCATCAGTATTATCTTATTTTTAAAACAAATATTTTTGCTGTTTTGATTAGTTTATACAAAATATGTAACTTTTTCCATTTGTCAAAGAATTATTGCGTGATTATAGATAAAATAATTTCTATTTCTCCTAGAAAACTAACTGCGGTAGTGTTCCATTTAAGAAAATAACCATACACAACACGAAATCACCAAAAAAGCAAACATTTCACAACCATCTGTGTGTAGAATAAAAAGATCTTTGGACTCCAAATGTGAATATGAAAATTCTAAGAGTAGGAAAATGTGCAAGGAAAAGTAAATTTATGACAAGAAGAGAAATGAAATTATTTCAAATTGCTAAAACTAACAGTGCAACAACTAATCTAGGGCTAAATATATCTTTGCAAGCGTATGGAATAAATATATATGATTTTTCTTTCCATACGAAACTTGTCTCAGCTGGACTCATTGCACATCGTCCTCGAAAAAAAAAAGGTCTAAAATCATATTTGCTATGGTAAAGAAGACATTTGCTTGGACAAAAGTCATACAAAAAATATGAAAATGACTGGAGTAAAGCGAGAAATATTAATTTTCCCTCAATTAATCAGTTGAACTTAAGTTGTTACTCATTTTTCTTGAAATCATGATTTTTTGCGTACTGACTAAAGATACAGAACTGTTTATAAATTTTATTAAATTTTCTTTATAAGAATATTTTTCTATAAATTATATACCCTAAAAAATATTTTTTACATTAAATATGTTTTTCTCTTGAATCTTCCGAATATCTTGAAACATCACGATATCCGAAGAAAGCACTCAATATGTCAAGAGAAGGACCATTAAGGAATATCCCCCAAACTGCATAGCACAAATGGTTAAATATAAAACTTAAGTAATTGTTAGGAGCGTGATGTGTTCTCAGGATACTGGATTTTTATAAATTGTAGAAGGCATGGTGGACTAGTATCAGTATAAAAAAGTGCTTGAAAAGACTAATTCCACAACTGAGCAACTGGTTTCCAAATGGAGATAGCATATTCATGCATAATGGAGCGCCGTGTCAAAAAGCTCAATCTGTAACCAGAATTTTGGATAAAAAAATATATAAAGCCTTCCGTGGCCTGCCAACACTCCAGATATAAATCCCATTAGAGAATCCTTGAGTCATTGAAAAGAAAGAATAAAAGTTGTATAGAAATGCAACATCACAGACTAGAATGACCTGCGATAAAGACTCATCTGAATTTGGCAGCATAACAACAAAATACAAATTAATTGCCAAAAACTCATACCAAGTGCACGAAAAAGTAACGAATCTTTAATAAATGACAAGGGAATGCACAGTAGATAGAGTAGATAGTAAATGTATCAATATTTTTTTAAATAACGTATTTTTTCTGAAACATAGCAAAATTATTCAATAAATTTCACAATTATTCTGATAATTTTCACACTTCTGTATATAGTACAACAGCATAACACCAGCTAAAGTACCCTAATAACAAAGACCGCTAGTTTGTGAGCAGAATTATGGAGTAATGATACATGTTTTATAGACAATTGAAATATGGGTAAAGTGGAATAAATAAAACTTCTAGTTCCAATTAAATATATTTGTTTGTCATAAAATGCCGACGTCTCATCTCGATCGATTCAATAAGCCAGATTCTAAATGTTCAAATTTAGGCAAAGTTTTTTACTTCTAACCTTAGATATTACATTACGAAACTCTTTACTGTATACCAAAAGCTTTCGTATATGATGCAAAATTGACAAAAAAAAAAAAAAAAAAAAAACAATTTTAAAATTACAAACATATTTTTTTTTCATAAAATTCTAAGATTTTTTTTCTTTCTAGTTTATTCATAATATTCTACTATGTATTTTCTTAAAATATTGTATTTCTGTATTTGGAATTTCTGCTATTTAAAAAAAAGCAAGGTTATAAAAACCTATAAGTGCTATATATTTATTTTTAAACAGAAACAAGCAATTGATATTTTGTATGTAATTATAAATATATCAAATGAGAATATTTTGTTTTAGGATATGTTAATAAACAAGTAAGAATTATATAAAAAAGCTAGTATTTTATATCATTTTAATTATTGAGTCTATTCCGTCTATTGAGTCTAAAATTATATTAAATATAATTTTATTCTATTTGCTAAAATTACAATTTTCATTAACGTCCAAGACTATATTTTCAATCCGGTTCCTTATACATTTACGGAAGAGTAAATTTTGGATGAGAAGATGTGTTAAATAAACTTTAATTACAACGTTGAAAGTTATATGGCAATAATATGGCTAGAATAAACACAAAATTGGCAAATCATCATTAAATATTCCTATTTTTGACCGATAAACTGAAATGGCTTCTTTGATAAGGTTAATTGAGAAAATTTATTATCTCGTAATAAAAGTTATCAGTTTCATTTCTTTTTTACAGAAACCCTCTAATTTTTATGGATAAAATTACACACTTAGTTGCTATTATTGATTTACAACAAACATAAAAAGAATTATAGCGAAAATTGTTATGAACGACAGTATTTTAGATATATTTTTGGGTTATAAATAGAAAATCTGTCAGTGTCCAGTTTAAAATACTTTTATTTTAAAAGTGTAATAGGATTATTTATTAAGTAGATTATCTTACATGAAGAATTTATAATAGAATTACAACATTAATTCTGACTCGTTTTCTTTGAAGGAGGTATTATTTTAAACATTCCATAATAAATTAACGATGCTTATGATTTCAGTATGCCTATTCATCAGTCTGTCTGTCAATCGTCTGTCTATCTGAACGTGCTTTAACGCATATAAATGTACACTGCGTGCCATGCACCTGATTTGTGGAATTCAGTTTTACTATGGAATGATCAGTATTTAGTACGAAGTATATATTGTTTAGAGTTTATTTACAGGGATATTAAAAATATTCGGTTTAGAGGACAAATTATTTCCAGAAGATTTTAATGTTGATATGGCATTTAACATATGAAAAAGCGGTTAATCTTACCGAAGGGTGGTATAAAAGAATACTGCACTCTACAGTGCGCATGTAATTTTTTTTACATCTAAAGAGTCGTACAAAATGATTCGGTTACAATACTGCCCATAAAAAAAGTACACCTGCGTTTTAAAATATGGTTAATTTTTTTAAGTATTGTTAAATAGTTTCCTATTATTTAGTGTCTAAATTCTCCAAATCATATATAGGATTGCAAAAATTTGTCGCGTAAATTTACATTTATTATATTAAATTCTAAAAAAACATTTTCCATTATGCTACGCGTTTCCTGACTAAATTTTATTTTAAATTACTATGTATCATACTTATGTGAGTAGAAATCTATAGATTATACAGATCCACAAAAGTAATTTAGATATTTTTCCTACTTTTAATGGTAAATCCATTCATAGGATTCAAGTGTATTGTGCATAATTCTACTTTGTTAAATTTGACACATTTACAGGTCATTCTTTTTTCAAATGCATCATTTTTATCTTATTAAATGATGAAGTTTTGTTAAAGTATTCTGGAACTGCTAAAAACTGTTTAATTATGTGTGTTTTACAAATAATTTTATTTGAGTGCTCAAAATTAATTCAAAAATTAATTAGTTAATTTTACCATTTTAAGCTTTG
The DNA here is from genome assembly GCA_964019185.1 of Maratus speculifer. Taxonomy (NCBI): domain Eukaryota; kingdom Metazoa; phylum Arthropoda; class Arachnida; order Araneae; family Salticidae; genus Maratus; species Maratus speculifer. The sequence continues at coordinate 210,044,102 of OZ025297.1, read as the reverse complement.
ATCTTACAAAGAAGTCCCCACTATTTAAATCCTTTCTTCAACGTATTTCAGAAAACAAAACAATAAAAATTAAATAAATAAATAACTTTTGGAGACGGGCTTGATATGTAAAAAATACAGTTTTATGCTTTAATATGTATTACACGATTTTGAAAAACAAATTATATTTTTTACATTATGCTTCAGTTTTATAAATTTGTCAATTTAACGTATAGTTGAAACCTCATGGAGTTTATACTCAATTCCTGTTTTGTATTTTTTTTTTATTCTACACGTATAAGTATTACATTTTAAACCATTAAAGGAATAAATGCACGAGATTTTTATTTCCTTTATTAAGAATTGTTTTTATTCTTGAAAGTATCTTTAATTCACTGCATATTAAAATTCTAACATTTAATAGCGATTCGTATATCTTAGGAAACTGTTCTCCTTGATGAAGAAATAGCGTGCATGTAAGATACAAAAAGTACACGCAAAAATTAAATCCGTTTAGATGTGCTACATCAGAAATGGATGCATTTTTTTGAAATCATGTGACAGCGGCATTCTTATATAACTTTGTAAAATGATAAATTTATATCTTTTTATTCAGTTTAAAGAAACCTTTGAAGTAAACATGTGCTTAACCTTTTTATGCATGATTTATTTTTTAAAACCGCAATGAACTAATAAAATTAAACAATCTTTTTTTGTGATAAATAGGAATCCATTATGAAATAATTTTATTTTTTTACTGAATAATAAATATTACATGTTCGCAAATCAGATGTCTATAAATAAATGTTGAAAATTTTTGTAAATCTTTATAGGACATTATTTATCTGTCCTCATATGAGTTCTTATGCATTAGCGGGTTAAATTCTTTGGTGATAAAATTCCAGATATTTTAGTATATATATATGCAAATATGTATCAGGTGGCAAAAAATCTGTAAAAACTTTAAAAATTCATAAGAGCCGAAATATAACCAAGATAAAAGCGGTTTTTGGAATTAGCATCTATAGATATCCGGATTTTTTAAAAAGACAGGAATGAGAAATAACTGAAAAACTGGAAATGATCCAACTCTGTGAAAATGTGCAAATGAGACATCAATAAGAGCTTGGGTTGTTAATCCAAAATTAGTTCACAGTTGAGAGCCGTGTGCTTAATCAAGAATTCTGAGTGCTAAAAAAATAATAAATACATATTTCAGCGATTTTACAAATAGATCTCCTGAGGGCATTAAAAAGAGTTTGAAACAATTTAGAGCATTTAGCACATCTCAGCAGTCGTTTTAAGTAGAAGCGTGAAACTGCAGAAAATAAATCTATTAAAAAGACATTCATCAGCGATTTAAAATTTTCTTCCCTCCCACTTTAACCCCCTCAAGGTTTAAAGTGGGAGGGTTAAAAATGCCAAAAATTTTTTGGATCCGACATGAGATATATCATTTGAAAATCCTCGGATCGCTCTTTCATATTATGGACTTTTCTTACCTCACCTCGATTTGCCCCCCACCGAGGGTTAGTTTTCGATTTTTTTTATATTGAAGCATTATATCATTACAGATCAGATTTTTTACGGGACCCTCTGATAAATATTAGTTATAATGTTTGTAATTTTTCAGAGAAAGTGGGTTTTCAGTGAGAAGTGGGGCAATTTTCCAAATTCAGCCAGAACCCCCTCATATAGTATGTCATTGGAAAGCTCTCTTAACATAATTTCAGGTTAAATACCTCTAGCGCTTCTGAGATATACATTCAAGAAAAATACTGAAGAAAATACCACTCTTATATTTTTTAGTATTTTGGATTTTTTAATGGTTACCAAACAGCAACACCACCGTGCATTAATTGCATGCATACAAGATTTCTCGCAAAAAAACATTTCTGAGTTTTTTAAAAGAACATTTAAAAATATATCCTTAAAAAATGATGAAATTTTGCTTTTTAAATGTGTTTTCCTGAGATACCCATGAATAGCAATGAATAATGAAAGCTTTATAAGCTTTCTTTTCTGTTATATGTAACTAATAAATAGCCTATGGATATTTTACTGAACTAAACCTAAACATATGTTTAACACGAATACGTAAAACATTAAGTTATTAAACAGTAACGATAAATAATCAACAAGGATATAAATGTCGTCTAAAGGCTACACTATACGCAGGAGGACTAAAAAGTGTTAGGAAAGGAAGTTTGCAGTTTTAATATTTTAAAAAATTCAACAGTAGCTTCTTTAAACTAAATGTCTATCTACCTTTTCTTCCCTTATAAAATCAGGATTGCCATCGCATCCCACGAATGAATGAAACCATTGTAAAGCATTTACTTTATCCCTTCCAATTCCATCAGATGTAACATACACAAGAATGAAATCGAAAGTCCTTTCCTATAACAAAAACAAACCACAGTGTTTCCTATAATTTCTAAAAGTGTAAAACAATACTAATAACAATAATAATATACAATTAATGAATCTAATTACACCCGGATCAATAAATCGTATAACTACGTTTTTTAATCCGTTATTAATCATGATTTAGAATTACATTATTATACACAAATCTTTTGCAGGTCAGGACTAGCCAATCAAACTATAAAACATAGAAGATTAAATTATTACAAGAATTTCTTTAGCTTCAGTGGTTATAAATTGTGTATTTTTCTCTTATTTATTGCACGCAAAAATGTTTTACTGCGTATGTTTGAATGCAAAAAATATAATGTGCATAATGTAATAGCTAAATGTATAGAGCAACATTTCTAATAGACTAAAAAATGTAGAATGAAAATTCTAAAAATAATCATCGGCAGAATAAGCTCATCATTAGTTAATTTCAAAAAATAAAATAAATTAAAATAAAATAAAAATGAAGGACTGTATTCAAATGTAATACATGTTACACTCTATTGCCAATATACAATGTTACATGTATTGCCATATTCCGATACAGCCCCTCAATTTTTTCTTCTTTATGGGATAAACCGATTTCGAGCTTAATCTTTTGGATATAATTTTCAGAATTTTCTAGCTACAATTTTGTTAATTTGAAAAAAAAAATGATCTACACATTTAGCTAAAAATTATGTACAGGATATTTTGTTTGAGTTCGAGCATGCTTTGTTAAAAATGATTTAAGAATCCTGCTCATTTGTCATACAATTTTTATTGTTAATATTGCTATTTAGTTTCAAATTGCCCATTGTATACACTGTTGTTTATCTTTATTTTCTGAATACATATTTTTATATTATTTTATTGGTCAAATTACGATCATAAAGTTTCCATAATATTTTAAAACGACAAATAAAACGTATAATTAGCGTTTCTAAGAAACAGTTTTCAATCTTGTTTAAGTATTGATGCTTACATAAAAAATAGTCCCATTTAAAAAAAATGAATATTTGGATTAAAATGAAATGTATAATTATGTTTCATTTTGTTTGAATTAATTCATAATAAATATAATATGAAAAAAGTTAAACATGTAATGATATTTTGCTTGAAAAATATATTGATAATTATAATTCACATTATTTCTACCAACGTCAAACGAGGACTTTTAAAAAATTTCGATCTCTGGGTTTTCATTTGCAGTGTTTGGTTCGAACTACTGGATATAATTTGTAATACATTGGGGATTTGTTTATACATATTACAATCTTAAAACTCTTAGGAAAGTAACTAGTATTATAATTATAATTTAAAAGTTTGAAAAGGAATCATTTGGCATTAGTTGAAGTAGTGTTGATGATTCGCGATAAAAAAAATCTAAAATAATTTTTATATGTTCCATACAGCGTATAACTTTTTAGACCACCTTACTACACCAAGTCCTACTGGACTTTCAACTTATAAAGTACATGAAAAGCACCTGTACGGCTTTCTAGCTGGCAACCAAATCACGTACTAAAATAAAGTTGCATTTGTTGTTACACAAAGGTTACAATTGCAAGTGGAATCTGTCTTTGAGAAGGGTATCCAAACAATCATATCCCATTACAAAAATTACTTAAATAATGATGAGACCTATTTCGGAAATTAATCTGGCAAATAATTGTAAGTTATTATTTGATAAAAGTAATGAATGGCAGGCTACCGCGGTGCATTCAAGTGTCATTTTTACAGACCGCTAGAGTACCGTGACGCTCTTTTCGTACACCTTCATTGGAGCGTTTGAATAGTACGTGACTTTAGAGGTCTGTAGAAAAAAAATACTTGGAATGAACGGCAGTAGCCTGTCCGTTTCTTTAGCCTCGAATCGGCTCTAAATGTTTTGTTTTTCCTTGTGCGTGTGTGTGTGTGTTTAGGTAATTGGAACATCCTCTCTGAATCAGATATATATGAATTGATTAATTATAACAATATTTTTATTATTTTAGGAAAGGCACTTGTGATAATATTTTATGTTATTTTTGAACATCATTCAGAATGGAAATTTTACCTATTATACATTCATTATATGCATGAAAAAAAAAGTAACAATATGTTAAAATTATATGTTTTAAAACAGAAAATTTTTGAAAAATGTCATAAAACTTGTAAAATATATTTAATTTTAACATTGAAAACTTTTAAAAAAATGCTATTTAATTCATTAAAGAAAGTTTTATAAGAATGCACCGCAAATAAATTTCCAAATTTTAAAACGTAAATATATATATATATATATATATATATATATATATATATATATATATATTGTTTTTAAATTATTTAAATATTTAAGTACGCATGGTTTTATAATTACATATCCAAATTAAAAGACTATACTTCGCCTTTAAATTATGCAATGGAGCTGACAATTCAGAAACATTTAGTCTATTTTCTAGGAAAATATATCATTCGAAAATTGCGAATCTGAATTGTTATCATATTTATATTGCGATAGTTATGCTGAATAAATCTAATTCCCATGTGTTTAATACTTATATCACTTATGAATAAACATTGTATAACAGTTTTCTTTCCTAATGTTTTCTGAATCAATACCGTGATCAAACATTTGATATTAACAATGTATCCTAAAGTGATACTTGAATATTTTCTTAGATAATATATGTGTGTGATCTGAGTTTATTCTGATGGCGAATAAATATTTAGGTGAAGATATCTGCGGAAGTGATAATTTACGTCATTTATATTTAAAAATGATTGTGTGTTATTCATGTAATACGTGGTGAATTTCAGTTAGTTAATGCTATCGTAAAATAAAAAGATTGCGCTGTAGCAAAAATCTTTTATTCAACATTATTCAGTGATAACACATTTTTTATAGCAAAAAAAGTGTTAATATCCGTAAAGAAAAAAAATGAAAACTGAACTCAAGCCACAATCTCTCTTTTATGTCTATATATCTTCGAAATATGTTTAAAAATTTTATTATGCTTAGTGAACGTATTACGTATTTGCATTCAAGAGAATTAATTGTAAAAATTTTACAATTTTTTTTTATTATTATATAATTAAAATTACATACCTTAAGCACACTTATAGAATATATATATATATATACATACATATACATATGCAGGTATATATACATAAATATACATCCAATATGTATAATAATCAACAAGAAACAAAATACATTCATGTGAATTTCACCAAAATTCTGCAATACAACACATAAATTTAAAATATTTTGTAAAATCTTTAATATTAAACAAATTAAAATTACTTTATTTGGTTTAAATTTAAAATACTTAAAAGATTGCAACAAAAAATAGAAAATTTTAACAGTGCAAACTTGCAGTTTAAAGATAAAATTAATGCTATTTTGCTGTATAAAATTTCCAAACACAAGCCTCTTGATTTGCAAAAAAGTTTATTTTATTTGCACTTTTAAATTTAAAGTTTTGAAAATTTACATTTAGGTTCTTTGATTTTAAGCCACAATAACTTATTTCCTGTCAGAGATATTGTAGTAATACCAACTTATAAACATATTAAAACACTGGAAAGTATTTATTTATTTATAGATCCAAGTTTCTAAGAAACTTGAATCATACATAGATTTTAATGTAATTGTGAAGTTTTTAAAAATTCAACTTTTTTAAACGAAATCAGAAAATTTTTATAGAAAATGTTAATTTGCGCAATCTTTTGAACTCGGTACTAAATTTCGTATTAACTATAAATTATATCCAGTGACGTCATTTAATTCTTTTAAAGCTGATTTAAATGCTTTTATTTTAAATTTAAGTTACAGTTATAATACAACTATATCCCTCTTTACATATTAAAAGTTATAGCTCTTAAATGATTTTAAATGTTTTCTGGAGAGTTTTCTAAATAATTCAGCTTCTACGTATCATTATTTTAATAAGGATATTAGAAATGAATTGACCAAATTAAAACAGAAGTTTGTTTCTTGTAAATTTAATAAGACCTCCCGTAATTTTGCAGTAATTTGAAAGAGGTTTTATTCTTAAATGCTCAATGCAGAGTTAAACAAGAATATGACATATAAAGTTTGTAAATCTTCAATACAAACACTTATCAATAAACATCTGGCCTTTTCTAAAAAACAAATATTCCATTCCCACGTAATAAAAATCTGTCATTTCCATTTTTATTTCTTTCTCCGAAATTCCATACAGTACTTACTAAATACAGGTTCATTTGCAGTCGTGTTCCCAGTATAAGCAATAATTTTAATATCATAAAACAAGCAATATTCTTCAAAGAAGACATATTTGGAGTAGAAATGAATTGTAGGGTTGTAGAAATAGAATGTTGCAGACTTCTGGTCATTATTTACATTTTTAAAATAGTACTTTAAATGCAATAATGGACTAGAAATCATAATGAATGCTTATAATATTGTATAACACAGTCAACACCGTGAAGTCCACAAAATCTATTGCATGCAATACATGTTAGAATGTAAACATTGAAAAACCTCTTAACATATAAGCTCATGGATGAAGTTAAGTGATAATTTTTTTTTCATGAAATAACAATTTTTTAATGAAATAAACTAGGATTTAAGAAAATTCGTGTATTTTGTACACAACCTTTAAAAATAATAATTTGAGTGAGGAAATGTGGCTTGTTCGATTGATTATGCTTAAAGCAAACCTATTCTTTGTTCAAGCAGCGGTATAACTTAAAATAACTGATTTTATCTCTACAAACTTTTTGCGTATTTCACAATACATATCACAATTTGCTTCAGTAAATTTTCTTGAACAAGAAAATTTTATATTGGTTCAAGGAGTAGTTTGTGTTCACAGAAAAGAGAAAAATATTACTGACAAAAAACCAAAACAATGTACAGTACAGGGCTTTTCCCTGGCAGTATCGCAAAATTTAGAACTGTGGTAATAACATCTATTCACACAACGCTCATTCTGCAAAACTAATAATCAAAATAGTCTTGGAAGCATTTTCTGTTGCGTATGGACCATATATAAGAGACGGTTTTATAAAAATCGAATTGAATTACAAAATTTCATGCCAATTTTCAATACCAAACGTCATTATCGCCAGTTGTAATATTGACAATTTTTTCTTGATTTAATAATAAAGAAGCTGTTAAATAAGAAACTAAAGTTTTAATCTTGTAATTAAATAAATATCCACTCATTGCAATAAATGTTAAACATTCTAAATTTCGTATTTTATTTTACAAAAAAGAACATTGATTTTTTATCGTAAAAACGTTGAAATATATAAATTTGAGCCACATTGCGACAGATTTAAATTTTGAAATTAATTTTTTTAATTATTTTTCTCATACTAAGCAAATAATGTAACATCTTTTATGCATAGGTAGGTTTTGGATAATTTTTTAAACTATTATTTTGAATCAAAAATCATCCAGCCAAAATTAGGTCTTTTTTCACTTTTTTTTCAAAATTCAACCTTATTGTGGCAGTAGTAAAATTTAAAATTAATTTTTTTAATTATTTTTCCCTTATTCTCTATCCAAAGAACATCTTTTCCCCATAGGTAGGTTTTGACACAGTGAAAAAAAAAATTCGATCCACCCTAATGTTTAATAGCTCTAGTTTACGTGATGATCGGTGTCAGGAAATTTATACTGTGTTGTATATACTTTCTACAGTAATTTAATGATATATATTTTATTAATAATAATGAGAACAATGAGATTTGCATTAAATAAAGCATTTTATAATATATATATACATGTTTCTTTTTCTACGTTTTTTTTTTTTTTTTTTTTTTTTTTTTTTTTTTTTGGTAAAAAATCTAAAGACTTTAAAATAAATTTTCAAGAGAAGAAATAAAAGAAGGTGGTGAAGTAAGGATAAAGAAACTCTATACATTTATTTTAAGTCTTCACGTCTCTTAATAACAATAAGATTTCTTGTTTTGGAAAATCAATTTTATAGTTTTATAACTAATCTAATTGTTAACCTTCTGATGCTATTTTCTATCCGTAAATATAGTCATTATGGCAAATTTATGTTGTTTTGACCCATTTTTTGATATAAAAATTAAATTAGGATGATATACTGATTGTAAAAAATATGTAGAAATAGAAAAGCAACCACCATTGTTGAAATAATAATGTAGAAATATTACAAAATATGGTCATATGGCCACTCTGATCGTTTACTGTATGCTATTATGGACAAGAAAGTGTGAAGAACAAATTACGTTTGTCAACAAAAGCTAATGCAAGCAGTAACATTGCTACACAATATATAAAGTTTTATGAATACATAAATTTTACATAGAAAATTACATATAAAAACACATAAATTTTATTGAATGAAGATAAAAAAATACATTTTTTTTTCTTAATTCAAAATTCGAAATCAATTCGAATATGTAATACATTTTTGTATTTTCTCATACGTAGAATTGAAATACTGAAATTGTTACTTCATAAATAATTTTTTTCTTGACATATTGAAAAACTTACATTAATATATATAACAAAGAAATAAATATAAATATATTTTTCAATCCAATTGAACAATCAACTATTAAAATAATATCTTAAATAATCTGTTTAGAAATATGTAACAAGATATACATGTATATGAACATATGTGAAAAATTAAAATGTTCAAATAATTATTTTTTTCTTATTTTATTTTCGAGTAGTATTACAGAGTGTAAAGGATTAGATACATGAGGGGATTGAAATCGGGGGGATATGCAGGAAGATGTCTTAAGGATCTGGCCCTCTAACTATATCAGTGATAAACAACTTACTGATTCATGGATATAACATAAACCGGGATGCAATGCATGGACAACTACCTCGTCGACTTTAAAGCGAAAATTCCGATTAACTCCAAGAATTAGTTAAAACTCGATTCGAATATTATGCAATAGGTTTGCTAAATAATATTTAAATTTTTGATAATTTGAAATAACATGATAATGCTAAATAATATGATTTTTTTAAATGTAGTATGTCTTTATTTTATTTTTATTTTTATTTTATTTATTTTTTTTTTATTGAAATCTATCTATGGCTAGGAAAATGGGAGTCTTCAAATATTTATTTTTATTTGTAATTCAAATAACCTATTATATTTTTAATCTATTAAATCAAAAAATGCAGTCAATATGAATACGTAAAGAATAAAGTTATTAAGAGCTAACGATGAATAAACGATAAGGAGAGAAATTTTAATTTGTTGCTAAATGGCAACAACAAGCACAAGTGAGTTAATAAGCATTAAGAATGAAAATTTAGGATTTAAATATGGATTAAAATACAATAGTAGCTTTTCAGAATGTTTTTTATAGCTGGCTTTTTTTTCTTATAAAATCGAGGTTGCTATCGCGTGTCGTGTATGTACGATATCATAGTAAAACAATTACTTTATCAATTCCAGTTTCATCAGTTTACCATAAACCAAAATAAATTTGAAAGTACTTACTATCAAAATAGCATATAAGAACATTCTTCAACAGATAATTTACCATGATTTAGAAATACATTATTTACTTCGAATCAGCGTCTACTGGCCAAAAGTAGTAAAAGGAAAATAGATGAACGTAGAAAAGTATTTCTTACCTTAAGCTCTTTAACTCTTGATTATGATTATTGTACTTTTGAGGTTATTAATTGAAAGAACTCCAAATAGTTAAAATAGTTCTTTTTTATCAGTGTAATGTTTAAAAATGGTCAATTTTCAAATTTGTGGTAGCAATTCTAGCAAATTTCCTTTACTCCTGTTCTGCCTGTTTTTCAGATTTAAATTTAATGCTTGGTAAAATTTATCTATCCCATGTCATAACAAGCGTTTGGCATCAAAACTCTGAAAGTTATTACGCATTTGAGGCGTGAAATATTTTAATAATTGTTTAATATAGTAGTGATCATTGAGTGAATGAATTAAAGAATTAATATTGAATAATTTTTGCTACATTTTAGGAATAACGGAATTTGAGCGTATTATGTCGAAGATAATTTTCTGAATTTTCAAGCTATGTTTTTGAATTTTTCACAAAAGTTGCTCTGTATATTTAGCTAAAACATTATGCAAATTATATGTTGATTGCGTTCACGCATGTGCAGTGAAACATTACTTAGTAAACTTGATCATTTTTCTACAACTATTATCATTTTTTAATTCTGATATCAAGGTATTATTCACAATGTTTTTTGTCATAATTTAAGAAAAAAAAACTTTTCTTAAAAATTAAAAACTTTGCAAATTATTAGTAAAAAATTTGGGATTTTTTTTTAATGAAAAACTTATTTTTTCTACGAGCATATGTGCTATTCTTATGAAAAAATAGTTTATTAAAATGAGACACTGAATCAAAATCTGCAGTTTGAACGCATTTGCTACATTAGTTATGACAGGAATATCTAAAGGATCTTCGTTGTTTTTATTTTTTTATGGCTCCTTAAGGGATTTTGGGAAAACATCGTCGCTCAAACATAAAACTTGTACTATTATTTTTACATACCTGCAATTGTAGAAGAAATCCTCATTAGATATTTAAAAAAAATAAATATTTAAATAAAAAATCGCAAGTGGCAAGTAACCATTGACCATATAGTGTATGAGCCATTTTCAAATTTCGCTTACATATGCTGTCCCAGAGTAAAAAAGAAGAACATTCAAACATAAAAGTTTGATTCGAGCTATGCATTAGCTAAAGGATATTATATTGAACATTTCTAGTATGAAAAATTAAAAAAGGCAATAAACATGTCTGAGACACAAATCTTCAAAATTTTTATTCAAAGCAAAAATACCTGTCCCATTCCAAGTTTTATGTTTTTAACTGTGTGTTTTTTTAAATATGAGCAAACTTTTTTAAATAAAGAGTTTTAATTATTTTAAATATGAACTTTTAGTGTTCTATATCAATGAAAAATTATTACAAACGATATTTTCTTTAAGAAATTACCAGGAATCTTTTGTCCATCACTTTTTGTCAATCCCGTTACCCTGTGATTATTTTAATCACAATAGGTTTCGAATGCTGCCAAAAGCTAGCAGCAAGCATTCGACGATATAGTTAAACTATTTACGCAACTACTACTTGCCATTTTTTACTCTTCAATTTTGAAGCAATGTAATAGAGGTAAGAATAAGCTTTTATCAAGGTTGGTATTTTTTTCACTTTCAAGTCTATAACCGTAAATTTTAGTATTAATATAATGATTTTTGCACTTTTGTAATTGAATATTGTTTAATAAATTGTTTCAGAAGGTATATGTATTATTATCTAAGTTCGAAATTATACAAGCTAGCTCATTTGGCAAATGGTGAAAATGGTCCGTATATACATTAGGGTGGAGTGAAAAATCCAAAGATGGAATTTTGATTTTGGATAACAGCCAAAAGTTGCCTATTACTACCTCAAATATACGTGCAAAATTTCACCAATTTTAAAAATTTCCTTCATTCCCCTACCAGGACATTTATATTTGCATTGTTTTACACTCTAGATTACTACTATAAATTGTACATTAACAAGAGTTTTTAGTAATCTTGTATGACATTTTTATATGTAAAATGCTTAGTGTAATTCGTTTCATCATTTTCAAGTTTTAAGTCTTTACTTTTAAATATTTGAAACGGTTTATTGAGTTTTAAAAATTGTATGTTGTCATTTTTACAGTCAATGAGTGCGTGCGTAAGTAAATTCAAATTTATTATTATTAGAAGTGCAATGGACTATCCTATATTTGGTAATTCTCCAAAACTAAATAAAGCTGTTTTGCCAACAATTAGCAGAATGCTATAATATATTATTATTATACAAAATCATATATATTATAAAGCAGAAGTTCTGAAACTTCCAATCGAGTGTTGTCAAAAACTACCCGATAGATCTTTTTGCAGATTATATCATTCGATAAGAAATATTTTTGCGGAGGTTTATGATACAAATATACAGGGATGACTCTGATTTTTCGTACTAAATTTCGTATTTTTCGGTTATTTTTGACGGAAGGGTTGCAACAACTAATTTTTTGGCGATAGTTATATTTCAAAAAAGAAATGAAATGCTTTCTCTAATGGAAAATAATATAAAAATTTCGAAAAAAACCCTGTTAATTCATTGATTTAAAATAAATAATGATAAAAAGAAAAAAATCCGTTTAATGCAAAATAATATTATGAAAGGAAAAAAAATTATCTTTAACGAATTAAAAAAAAAAGAATATTTATAATATTTAAAAAGTAACTCAATGTGAAAGAAAGTTTTGAAGTGACACAATATTTGGCTATTTATTACTTTCGAGCCAGATTAAAAGAAAACAACATCTCAAAAATTTCATTAGGTAAAACATAAGTATTTTTTTTTCTTTCTTTTTCTTAAAATACTTTAAAATCTAATTTTCCCGTTATGTGTTTTACAGAAGAAACTCGCAGAATTATTATTATTTTTTAAAGGCTCTAATTGTTATTTGTATGTTGTTTCTTCAATTGGGTGTTTCAATCTACTTTTGTCGCCAATCAATGCTATTCTAAACCAAAAACAGCACAAGACGGAGCGATGTTCGCAAGAACTATTTTCTCTCTCTCTCTCTTTTAATGAGTGAGAGCATTTTTAGGAAAAAATTTTACATTTAACTTAAATACATATATAGCAGTTAATACCACAAAAAAATGAATAACATTTAAATTTTAGGGTAAATGTCTTTCCACATACATAGATACTGTAAAATAATTTAACTGCAACTTTTAAAAATTTTTTTGGCACAGATATCTCATACGCACTACATTGGTGCGATTTGTCTCTTACGCCAATACCATATATACATCTGGGTAATTAACTGATGCCAAAGTGTCATTATTTTGCTTGATATGGCATCCCTGATGTTATTGTCTATTTATTAATAAATTGTCTATTTACCCTTTTTTTTCTTTTTTTTTCAATTATATAAACTATTTTAATCTAGGCACATTTGTCATATATGCGCCACATTTGCGCGACTGCAATAAAATGGCGATCTTATGCCTCACTTGGTAACCTGGCTGTTGTTTATTTATTACTAAATTTTTCTTTTCTTTTCTTGTCTTTTTTAAAGAATATAAATAGTTTTGTTTTATAATTATTAGCTAAACTTTTTAAAATTTATTGTTATTTTCTATTTAAAATAACAGAAAATAATTGTAAACTATATATGTAACTGGTATTTGAAAACAAAATTTTCTCCAAATCGGCTTTAGAAGGAAAAAAAAAACGCGCCAATGTGGTGCGTATATGTCATGTATACATCTTTTTCACTATACTGTAGTATTTAAACATGCTGTATAAATAACGATTATTGTTTTTTCCAAACATGTTTGGCACAGATATTATATACACACTGCGGTATCTGACTATCGCAAAAACGGTGTTATTTTGCCTGATATGGTAACCCAGCAATAGTTATTTCTGTATTAATAAATTGTTTATTTACTTTCAATTTCTTTTTAGAAATTCTATAAATTGTTTTCTGCTATAGTAACTTTTTTTATTTATTATTATTTTCGTTTTAAAATAATGAAAAAAAAAATTAAAAATCCACATTTCTTCGCTATTCTAAAACGAGAATTTTGCCGCAGTGGTATTGAAGGAAATCTTGCAAATCCGGGTTTGTGCCGGAGTTTTTTGTGAAAAATGATATTTTGAAATGTAATTTGAGTGCTACTTGATTAACACGTCGGCCAGTTTCGCCAAACTATTCAAATTTACATAAATTCATTTTAAATAACGAAAGAACAATAAACATAAATAAAAAATACAAATTAAAAAGCACTTATGACGTAAAAAAATACGTGCATCACGTGTAATATCAATTGCTATCATACTTACGATCATCGATTATTGACATTTATTCCTATAATCTGCTATTAAATTTTTCTAGACAGAATAATCAAGTAGTACCGTACGTTGTACAATCTCCAGTTAATATTACAAAAACAGAGCTAAATAACTAAATTTAGGTGCAAATGCACACACCCATTTTGTAAGAAAGAGGCACAAATGTCATATATGCACCACGTTTTGGTGATACATTTCTCGCGCCACTTTAACGGAAACTTCATTTGCAAATGACAGATACATTTATATTTTCTATTTTACTTTTCTATGTATAGAGCATAACATTTTGTATCATTTAAAAATGCAAATGAAAGTAAATAAATAGTTCATTAATAAATTAAAATCAGAGCTGGATTACCATAAGAGGCATAAAATGTTCATTTTGTTTCAATCACGCCAACGTGATGCGTATATGACATCTGTATCAAAAAATGAATTCCACACATTCAAAAAACATTCACTTTATTTTTCTAAGGAAAACTTTATTTAACTTTATTTATTCTACTGCATTCCAAAAACGGAACACTGTAATAGATTTGTCAAGAGCAGATGTACGTTGAGAAACATAATATAATATTGAAAGAGGATGTATTAAAATTTCCACAGATACCCATATCCTCAAATCGAGAGGTTTAGAGTTCAAAAACTATCAAATGAAAATGAATCACTTGAAAATTGTTTAAATTCAATGGTCAATCTCTGCGATCATAATGCTCGCTATTTTAGAAGTATGGTGAATAAACAATGTTTAAATTGCTCTTTTCATAATTGCCTCATTTATCTATCAAACTCTAAAATAAATGGTCAACTGAAATATTTTTTTCTTAAAAGCCCGAATTTTATCGAATGCGTAAGGTGATACAACAACATAATATTTTATTATTATTTTAATATATTTTGGCGTCAACGGGCATTGATTCCATTGTTGTTGTTTTTATTTTTGGCTCAGTTTTGTTTTTTCTAGCTCGCTAAGTTTTGCACTGATGAAGAATCTCGACAGTAGATTCGAAACAGCTGTTTGCTAACTTTTAATGACTTTTTGGTGCATTTATAATCGTGGATTTTCTATCTTTAAGTACAATGGCGTTTTGTATTATTTTCAGAAATGTGAAAGAGCATTCGAGGTGAAGTTGCTTTAAAAAAACACAATCGTATTCAATATTTTGTTTGATTCATGTTTTGTTTTGAAAAATAGACCATCGCAGCGGGCTTTTCCTGCTAGTAATAAATAAAACACAGCAGTAATCGTAAAGTTCTACCAAAATCAGTGGTAAAAAAATCCTGAGAGAAAACATCGAAGCCATCAATTATTGTAGTTTATAAAAGATGTATTGATCAAATGATCGACAAGAATTTTTCTGAATATCCGAAGCTTAATTCCCCAAAATCAAAGGAAATGATGTCAAATTGGAGATAGATTACATGAAAGAACTAGAAGTGAAAAACATATATGTCTGACTTAAAGAGTCTTAAAGAGTCAAATTAATTGTATTTGCGACACATTACAGCATCTTTTGCACCAGGAAAGATCATTGCAGGAAGTATTAAGATATTGGACTGAAAAAAAATAAACCTTGATAAATTTATGGCAATAGGTTATGACGGAACGACTGTAAACAGTAAGATAAAAAATCATGCTAATAGAGTTTTGAAACTAAGATTTAGTCATCCGTTGTAGTGGTTAATATGTCAGCTTTCTGTAAACGAATTGCCAACAAGTCATTGAACTTGATAAACAAAGTAAAGGCTCACGAGCTTTTCCTATTGTAATTGGAAAGTTGTTGGATCAATGTGAAAAATAGACAGTCATGGAAATTAAAAAATATCTTCTATCACCGAGAAATGAACTCTGGAGAGTTACGTGTAGAGTTGCAAAAAGTCGGTTTATTCCCGGGTTTATTTCTAATAGACCAGGTTTATTCTCAGGTTTATTCCCCAAAAAAACGAATTATTCCAAAAAATCTCGGGATTTTTCCAGGTTTATTCCTAAAATCTCCCGGTTTATTCTCGGGTTTAAACCGGGTTTTTCTAACTTTTACAACGCTAATTACGTGCAGACCAAAATTTATTTTTATGACATGTGTCAAACATTTGCATCTAGTTAATGCTCCTAAATTTGGTAAATAGTATTCCGGCAAGAATGGCACACTCTACATGATTGACAACTGTCAATTAACTACTTGGTTTGCAGATTAGAAGTCAGAAATCACCCCAAAATCTCAAGCTTATGGCTGAATTTGTAATGAAAGTACATTCGTCTATGTTGTTTCACTTCAAGAAATTCTTCTTGCAAAAATGGAGCTCAAAATGTTTTTTTCTAAACATTAAGTTGTTTCGTTATTTGAGAAAATACTTAAAGAAAATTGTCGATCCTGTTATTCAACAAAACATATACCTATGTCATTGAGATAAAAATTTATAGGAATGATAACTGATAAAAAAAAAATCATGTTTGAGAATTTGTATTTTGAAGAACATTGAAGATAAAGGACAGTTTCATATTCCAGTACTGAAATTCAGTGCTACAAACTATATAAACATTATTGACTGGCAAGAATGTTTAATCACCCAACATTCTTAATACCGTACAGTACCAAGAGAGAAGCTGGAAATTCTCAGACAAAGATCGGAAATCCAATTTTTTTCTATTAAACATTTTTCCCTGTTGGATTTAAGCATTCGAAATTTGCGTAAAATTAGTTAGTAAAGAGCCATTAGCGGCTGCAGTAGTTGAATCAAGGAACGCATGTGTATGAGCAAAAATCAAATCACGAAAGGTAATGCGTTGATAACAAATGTCAAAAAAATTAGAGTGAAATGAAAGATTGTTTTACAATACATCGTATATAGGTATTCTTTTCATTGCATTTCTACATATTCAGAAAACTGCCTTTCTTTTATATTTAGAGAACTATCTTTCATGTGCATTCGAAAAATAAAAGTGAACTGCTTGTCTAATTATTGTGCTTTATATTCTCTGCGATAATATGATCCACATTTTAGGGTTATAGTCGTGATTTAAAGAGTTAAAACATAACGATACTTAGATTATTCAAAAGTAATACTTTAAGAAGTCGTTTTTTGTGGGGAAAAAAGAAAAAGAAAGAATTGAATAATTTAGACTACATAGCGAAATCTTGGTTTTCACATATAAAGAGCATAATCTTTAAGAGCTGCTAGAGAACTAAAGATGAAATCCAAACAAAATGAAATTTAAACCTTATATTAAGTGTGCCAAAAGGCAACGTTTTAGACCTATCCAAAGAAAAAATTCCAAAAAAATTTTTTTGGTCATTTTCACTCCTCTCTGATATACATTATGTAAATAATATATTTATTATCCATTTCTTTTAAATAATTCTTCACAACCTGTGTGAAAACTTCTGATAATTCTTGTTACGTAAAATTTTAAATGCAAGTGATTTTTAAAGGTAAACATCTATAATACATGAAAGATTATAAGTTAAGTAATTTCCACAAATACTTTCAATTTATTCAAACATTTGGTAATATTATACATTTTTTAAAATCTAGTATTCGAAACAATCGCTATTATGATATCGAACGGCAATAAAACATGTATTTCGCATCTTCCGACTTTATAGTTAAGAGTTTTTCAAGAAATGTACTTATTTTTGAAGCATGTTCAAATGTTGCATTTCGCAACACTTTAATTTTGGAAAATATGCTTAAAATTTCGTTTAACATTACTCAAGTTATTCCAAATTTTAAAGTCATGAAAATTTTCAAAACCAAACAAATTTATAATTTTTCTAAACCAATTTTCTAGAATTCAGAGTTGCTTATATTCGTATATTTAATTTCCGACTCAGAAAAAAATGCACGTAAAAGTATTCTCACTGTAGTAAGTTATTTTATTCGAGAGATATTCCATCGTTAATAGCATGTTTATAGTATTTCATAGGGAAAAAAACATGGCTAATACTACGATAGATATAATTTTATAAGGATTACTTATGTAACTTTAATTAGCTAATGATAATGTAATTAATTAATAATAAATAAGCTATGGTCAATGAATATATTTTACTGTCCCGATTAAAGCTTTTAATTTTCTGAATACGTTTGAATATAAAATTTATTCTTAGTTCTCAGAATAAAATCTGAAGAAGCAACCCATTCTCTTAATATTTAAGTCGAACGTAGGTTTCAAAATTAAATACTAATTTCACAAAAAAAAAAAAAATCTAAATCAATATAAGAAATAAGCCCAGTTTCACTTTTCTAACGAGCTGGTTTGATAAAAATTATATTAAGATGATAGTATTTTTTTCACGATTAATAACGTTTTTTGACGAATTTCTTGCACATTTTCAAAGTTATTTTTAAAAATAAAGCATGGAATTTTTTGACGTGATTTCTTTAAAGAGATTTAAAAGCAACCTCTGTTTTTATTTTTAGTTTAAGTGAACAGAGCACATTTAAAAAAAAAAAAAATTCTTTTTCAGTATGGCCAAAACACAGACCTATCAATACATTATATGGTTTCTAAATACAGAACATGCCATTGGACTATCTTTGACAGCAAAAATGAATAAAAAAACTAGTTAGAAAATAATCAATTTGAATTTGAGTAATGTCCCTTAATACGATATTTTTTTTCGCCAACTTCTATTGTTGTTTAACACTAGAACCGCGGAGCGTGTCAATTTGACCCAAATCGATGTTTAATTTCTCGCCGCGCGAAAGGTATTAATTGAATAAAGGTTTCCTTTTCTGACTTTTAATATTTTAAAGTAAACAACAACTTTTCGTATTTAATAGCGAATAACTTAAAAAAAATTTGAGTTATAACCACTTATACCTAGAACCGCGAAGCGGGTCAATTTGACCCGTAATAAGTTTTTACGCATATATGACAAAATAGAGATGCATTTTTCAGAAGTAATGAGAAAGTATATCTATCGCGCTCCTAATTCTTTTATTAGGCAGAATCGGAAGGGGGAATAGTGAACATTTTTATCAAGATCTTATATTCTTAATGTGTAGAATAGAAGGTTGCAGTAGAAAATTACAACAAATATTTAGAAGTAGCATTGCTGTTACACTTATTATGCATTTATTAAAAGTATAAATAAGATTTCCGATGTCTTAATATTACGTCAAGAAAGCTTTGGAATGTTAGTAACTATTATCTGGGAAAATGATTGAGAATGCAAATTATTGAGGATGAATATCTGCTTGAAAATGAAGAAAATAAAGTTCTAATGATGGAAATGAAAGTGACGATGGCTTTGCTTATACTCTTAACATTGTTGGACTTTTTCATTGGAGTATAGATGAAAAATTTTCAGTATTGAGCGAAAGTTTGTGATATTTATCAGAAAAAAAATCGAATAAAAAAAAGAATTAAGAATTTGAACGAAAGGTGACAAAACTTGAACTTAATATTCATGAACATTTGAAAAATAAATATACAATAACTTGCATATTCACACCTGTAAATAAAAAATATGACAAAAAAAAAACTGAAAGACTATCTATATAAATCGGCCTAACATAAACGTAGATGAATACTTCTGTGAGTAGGTTTACTCAGTATATGTTTAACAAAGCCAGAAAAATTTCAAAAAATATAGAAACTGTAAATCGCCCAATGCCAGAAATACAAGTGTCTGTAAAAATGCCAAAATCGAAATTGCATGCGGCAATTCTTCTATCACAATCAAATATCAGCATAACTATTTACCAAGGAGAAAAAGTTCGCTGCTTTCCAGTCTACATTTAACTGTTGAAATTTTAGATAATTCTAAAAAATACTAAAGACACTTTTTTTACAATAATGCACCCAAATTAAATGTAACTGTGTGATTACCCCGATGACAAGAAGTCTGCTTATGTCAAGACTGCTTCTTATAGGAGGATAGTGAATGCAATATAATATTAACATATGATAATATTATATGACATTTCATAATAAGCAAAATATTATGAATTATAATATTTGTATTTGCTGTTATCAATGCTTGGATTTTATGCAAATCTGTAACCTGAAAATCTATTAGTATACATCAATTTATTCAAAACTTAGTTCAAGACGTACAAAAACAGTTTGTTATTTCTTGCGCCCCCCTCAAAAAAATGAAAATTAAATTAAATATAATTGTTGAAAATATAATGTATACACACGTTTCTGTTAAATGTTTAAAATCTTTAACCATGTTTTTCAAGCAATGCATACTATAAATTGGATTAGACAAATCAAGAAGTAACTTGTATTTTTTGTTTTTTAAATATATTCTTAGATTTTATGTCTAAATTCTTTTGAATAGGAAAGTCTATTTTTAATGTTTATTAAATCCAAGTTTATTTATGATTAAAATTTATGTTCAATATTTGTTCAATATATTTTCATCATACTGATAAAAATGTAATTCTGAATAATAGCATTTTCTGAAATACAGGAAATTTCTGCTGACTTTTTGTGTAAATATTAAGAAACATTGATTATTATAAGAAAATATAAGCTTTTAACTAACCAAATTAAGCATTTGGGCATATTGATATATCCTTTTGCCATCCCGGGTCAAATTGACCCGCACCGCGGTTCTAGGTATACCGAAAGTCCCTCGGTTCTAGTGTTAAATTGTTTTGGCTGTAAGATTTGTCCTGTCAAAAGCGTCTCAATAAAAGGGAATAGTTGATATTATAAAGAAGATGCTTAGTAAATTAAGTGGATTGCATAGATTGTGAATTGACAAAATTATGCTCACAAATGTATATTCTATTGTTGCACTGTTTTGGAATCCGACATTATGTCGTTTCGTCTAAGATAGTATACAACATAGAAACAGAAATGCAAATATTGTTTAACCTACCACATGAACATTGATTGAAGATATTTACACAAAAATGCATATAAAAATACTATGAAGTATTAGTGAAGCAAGAAAATATTCATTAACTCAAGTGCATGCATGGCACAATTTATGCACAGTGACGTACGGATAATTATTGAAAATATTCATATGTGTGCTATGAGTTTGTTCAAGGAACATCTTTTTCACTTACTTTGAAAAACGACGTTTCCTACATCTTACATACATTTTATGTAGTAAATTATCCAGTTTAAAACACAGATGCTACTTTTTGTTCAAGTAATGAATAATTAATGTCTTTTTCATTTTTTTTTAAAACAAGTCTCATTTCATTTCTAACTAGTTAGTACAAATACGTATATTATTTATGTTTTTTTAACTAATTTGTTTTTAACATTCAGTATTTTTTGATAATCCTGTATACCATCAATATGTTTTTTTTCTAAATACAATATGTATTCAAAAAAATAATGAGATGCAAGAAATTGTGTAAATAATAATGAATCTTTCATCGAATTTCTTTTAAGCTAACCAGGACTCCTTTTAACCCACATTTTTATGACGATCTCATTGACCTATCAACATGGTAAATAATTAACTATTTGATTGTTTATTTTGTGTGTGTTTCTTTCCTTTATCTACATGACCTCATTTCGTGCCATCAACGTTAATAGTAAAACCATTACGAACTGCTGGGTAACAAATATTGAACGAATCCGTCTTTCAAAAAACTATGCTAGATAGGTTTTATAGAGTAAAACTATTATGAGATGGATTATTATTCAGTCAAACGTGTATGAAATTGTTTATTTTGAATGAAATAAAAATAAATGTAAACACTACATTTATAAATTCATTTATTTTTATTTAAGTTATGTATTTTTGTGAAATCGTCCTAATATTATTTGTATTTTTTTATTTTTTAACAATTTGAAACAATTGGATTAAATATTATTTTACTATGCATCGAAAACGCTGTTATGACTGAATTTCTTTAGTAAGCTCTAATACATATATCCAAATTATACCAATGCGAGCCTTAAGTTTTATTTTTATGTAACAAATATATTACAAATATAACAATTGATAAAAAAAAAGTTGAGCATTTATCATCTTACTTCTCATCTTATTTCTCATCTGATTTATCATCTTATATAAAAATAATATATCAATTATAAGATGAAAAATTTAAAGTATATGTACTTTTAATTTTGCATCAGTGCTCTTTAATTTATTTATTAATAAATTATAAAATTTTTAGCGTTTTTAAAAGTTATTTTACCGCATTACTCTAACGTAAAATGGTGATTTATCCATATTTTAACGTAGTCAAATCAGATGCTGTTTACCCAAACGCGTATGCATTTAGTCATTTTAAAATGTAAGAAGTGGCATAATTTATACTGCTTTCATTATGATACATATGAAAATATTTAAACGTTTACATTATTTTTTTTCTGTCGTACTGATTTTTTATTATTCCTAATTTGTGATTGTTTTCTATATCCCTAAACTTCTATTTTTATAAAATTAGATTCAATAGTATGCGTTAATAATTTATTACCGTATGTGATCATATTTATCTTGTAATTTTAATCTAGTGAAACAAATATTGCTACAAGCATTTTTAAATCATTACTCATACCTACATAAAAAAATTCATAAATAAATAAATTAAAAAAAAACATATAATATTAAGGCTAAAGCGTATATAATGCACACAAATAATTTCGAATAACAGTATCTAAAAAATTCAAAAATGTCTATAATATTTTTAAACTTCAGGGAATTTCATAGGAGTATTATCAGTTTTGTTTCAATTTCACAAAAAAAATAAATCCACGTTAAGTGTTTGTAATTTTGCCTTATTTCATCAGGAATTGTCTATAAGAAGAAGCTGGTACTAAAGAATTTCAAGGAAATTCCAAGAAACGTATGAACACTGAATCTAGAATATTCTTAAATTCATGAGGAAAAAAAAGAATTATATTGCCTTACTTTTACAGCGGCTTATGACCAATTTGGCTGTCTCTGACGAAATAGTTTCATATTTGGTTTAAATATAAATGTTTACGTAAAACATAATCCCGTCTTATAAATAAAAAAAATGTAATATTTGGATTACAATAAATTTCACCAGATTGTTCTATTGATTTTGGATTAATTTCGATTAAATAGAATGCGAAATAAAATTAAACACTTAAATGTATAAATTTTTAATTTTTGAACACTTAACATATATTAACATTATTTCTACCGATGTCAAATAAGGTCTTTTAAAAGATTTTGATTTATGGGTTTTCATTTCAATTTTAAATTGGAACAATTGGAAATGATTTTTAGAATACATATTAGAATCCAAAATTCCTAGAAAAATAAACTTGAAGCATAACTATAATTCAAAACATTAAAAAGGTGCCATTTGTCACCAGTTGAATTAGTGATATTACTGTGGATGTCTCAAAGTAAAAAATCCTGAAATAGTTTTTATATGTTCCTTACAGCGTATAACTTATTTTGACAGCTTTAACAGAATTTTTTCTATTCATAAAAAAATGTAGTTTATATTGTTTAGCGATATCTTCATAAAATTTATTTGAGATGTAATTTTTTAAAGTAAAATTCATATTCTCAATGCAAAATATAATTTATATAATATTATATGCATTAGTTCTAGTGCAAATACAAAATACATTTTGACGTATAGATCTTCTAAGATCCAAAGCGATGAGCGATTCCATGGTCAAAAAATGGTTACGGCATTTCAATGAAGAACCAGAAAATAATTTTTTTGAGAATCACTCTAAGCCACCAAGCCCTTTTCAAGTACTTATGAATCCCCTCGGCACATTTCTTGATGGAAATCAATTCAAGTATTAAAATGAGTTTAATTCGTTGTTATCCAAATATTGCAATCGCATCGATGATTATCGGTCTTTGAAAAGGACATCCAAACAGTCGAAATTCATTAAGTGTGTTCTCAATTGCTCTGCTCAGCAAGCGAAAAACGTTTTGGCACGTTTGCAAATTAATTTTTTAGCGGAACTATATAAAATTAAAAGACCGGACTATGGAAGCGATTTCGATTAGAACCGAGTTTTCCATTTTATGATAATTAAATTGTCTATCGAATTATGAGCTATTTTGATCACGTGATCTCGCAATATTCCGCCTTTCAATGACTGGTTTTTTTGCTTTCGCCAGAAAATGGGCTCGAAATGTCAATTTGATGACTTGTTCTGAAATATCCATTATGAAAAAAGAAAAAAAGTGCTATTAGATTGTTTCTGAATAGGTATCTGCTAGTTCATGCATTTCCAATTGATTTAAAAACACTCTTAATCAATAATAAGGTTGTTTTCAGAAAATAGTCTAATAATTGTAAGACATCATTTAATAAAACTCATGCCAAATTATTGTTTCCTTTTATTAGTGTGTATGTGTGTGTTGCTAAACGAAACTTCATTTCTGGATAACCTGATGCTTTTGAATTGAAGAATTGTAACAATAATTTTATTATATTAACCATTTGCACTCAGAAGGTCTCTCTTAGTCAGAACTAATGTTGTCAGGTGTTCCTTGTAACTCGGTAAAAATGCTTTAAAAACTACTTATATCCTACTTTTTATTTCTCCATATTTTATTATATCTTATTCGGTTATTAGATATGACGAAGAAAATTAGTTTAAAGTACTGGCGTGAAAGTATTTGGATCACCAATTCACGCGGCCCACTATTGGTCAGTGAGAATCTTTTCTGAAGTGGAAAGAGTTAATAAGGACATTTTCTAACATAATGGTTTTTTTATGTTATTCAGTACATATTATTCAAAATTTCAATTCAACCGATTATACATTAATTATAAACATGAGAAAAATATAAATATGTTAAAATTATATGTTTCTTAAACAAAATATGTATGGAAATTGTCTTAAATATATCGTATATTCAAGAAGACACATTTATTTTGGACCTTGAAACATTTTAAGAAAAATGTCATTCATTTTTTTAAACAAAATTACATAAGAATGCATCACAAATAAATATGCAAATTTTAAAAAGTAGAAAATAGTTACATTTAAATTACTTAATAATTGAAATATGCATGTTTTATACTTTTATATCCAAATGAAAGAATAAACTACGCATTCAAACTATGGAATCAAGCTGTGAATTCGAAAAAAATAATCTATTTTCTAGTCGAATACCATCCCAAATTTCCGAAAAGGAATTATACACATATTTATATGGCAAAAGTTATTTTGAATAAATCTAAATCCCATGTGTTTAATGCTTATATCACTTATTGTATTACAATTTTCTTTCATAATGTTTTCTGAATCAATACCGTGATCAAATTTTTAATATTAACGAAGTATCCTAAAGCGATACTTCGTTACATATTATATGTGTACATAAATGTTTCCTTATATATTATATGTGTGCGGTGTAAGTTTAGTTTGATGGCAAATAAATATTTAGATGTAGATATCTGTGGATGTGATAATTTGCTTCATTAATATTTAAAAATGATAGAATGATATTCATGTAATACGTGGTAAATTTCAGATAGTTAATATTACGCAGTAAAATGTTTAGTAGAATAAAAAAGATGCATTAATGCAGTACTTGTTTTATTCAACATTATTTAATAACAAGGCCTTTTTTATAACAATAAATATGTGAATATGTTTAAAGAAAAATATGAATAAACTCAAACGTAATCTTTCTTTTATGTTTATATATCATGGTGTATGTTATATATTCACATCGTTTTGCTGTACATTACATAAAAATAGTAATTTCAATTTTTTTAACTAATGTGTTACCTAAGTTTTGATCCGTAATTTTTTATTTTTGACAAGAAAGTGTATATAATTTTAGAGAATAGTTACATAGAAAAAAAATACATTTTTCTTAACACTACTGCATCAAAGGAAAATACATTTTACGAAGTAAACACGGAAATACCATAGGCCTTAGAAACTTTATTGATATAAAAATAAATTGTATCCTAAAATCCAGATATATTTTCTTACGGTAACTTTTGTAAACTCGGGAATATCCATTTAGCGAAACAGAAGGATTTAAGTTTCAATGTTACTTTTGTTTGAAGCAGAAGAAAATCTGGATTACTACATACAAAGTTAAAAGTCTGTTACATGAGACCGGCCAGGGATTTAGTAATGGAGAAAAGAGGTTTATTAAAAAAATAATGTAAAGTGTTTAAATCTAATTTATAATTCAAAAAGATGAATTCTTTTTCTCGAAATTTAATTTTGTGTAAATAAATAGATTCATTTAAAATTTATTCGCTTTATTAACAGAGATAGAAAATACTGACTTATTATGGACCATTTTTCCACATTATGAATTTTTTTTAATTAATCATTCAATTTGATACATTGAATCAATACTAGTGCTTTATATAAATTTAAAAAATAGAAGGTAGATTTAGAAGCTTACTTTAGTAAAATGGGAAAATATATTAAATATATCTATTTTGTAATGTAGTTTTCATTAATACAGAGACATAATATAAATATATTTTGTTTTCATATCATATTTAAAAAAAGAAAATGCACAATTTTGTATAGTGAATGAAATATAATTAAAATATTTATTTTAATGATGCAACCTAATTATTGAAGCGTTTTAAGAATAAGAATTTCTGAACTGTTTATAATTCTTCATTTAAAAACTATGTATTACATTTAAATAAACAACATTACACTTTTCTGCTTATTGTTTGACAAATAGTAATCAAAATATATAATAAATTTATTAGGCTGCATTGTTCGTGTATGGACTGTGAATTTTTAAATAAATACATCCGATCAAATCATATAGTATTTTAACTTTACGTGGCTTCGCGGCGTTTCATAATGTATGCACTGAAAAAATGGGTTCTCAAAATTCATTAAAAATAATCAATTTTAAGTACCTACTCACCTACTCACAATAGCTCTGATTCAAATATATTCAAAACTGAGAAACACATTTACTCATTTTTGATTCCGTGGTTGTGTTCAAATATAAATTGCTATGAACTGTACGCTGAACTCACAAGTTAAAGTAAAAAGATATTCTGGCTTTTATTTCTTACTCAAAATTATCATAAGTAAAAGTTTAGTTGAGTATTTGATAAGAAAAATAGCAAAAATATTATCAAAATAAGAAAGTCGAATATTTTGAATAACAAGAGCATTATTTGCAAGCACATTTGAATTATTTTAAAATACTGTGCATAATTTAATATTTTAATTAATAAGCATATTTTATCCCACAATGAATGAAATAAACCTATACAGGGTAGAAAATTATTGTTTGTTTGATTTGATAACATATCATGCTTCAAATTTGAGAAAACAATGGGTTCATTTTTGAACAAAACATACTCAATTTGATATGAGTGCATCGATTTACTCATTTCTGAGTGCTTCATTTTTTTTCAATGTATCATTATGCAAAATAAATGTCAAGTAATACCTCAAAAAACTCTCGTCAATCGATTACTGAATATTTATCACAAAATGATTATAGTACGTTTTATATAGTAGATGAAACAGTGGAAAAATACAGACAATCTTTTTCCGGGGAGATGCTCATATAAAGATAACAATATCTATCTTGGATGATCTTAAAAGGAAGTCTTCGGAAAATATTTATGTTTGTGATATCGTTATGAAACATTTTATTAAAGAACAATTTTACAGTAACTTTTTGTGGATTTTACTATTGGGGATATTTTAGTCAAAATGTTTTGAAGCTTTCTGATTAAGATTTTCGGAAATATTGTTGTTGAAAATGATATTTTACTTCAGAGTATGATATAAATTCAAAGACCTTATTAATAATATATATTTATTAGATCTACATAGTATATTAAATGCTTTATTTAAAAATATCTTCATGATTTGAATTTATCGACGAATATCGATACATATAGCTTCCATTCTTTAACAAATTGCATTATCTATAATAATTCATATTGCAAGATCACATAATACGTCTACAACAAGTCGTTATAAAGCAAAGTGGTTGTTAATCTAGTTTATTATTAAAATTATATCATTATAAACATAAATATTTTAATAATAAAATACCTTTATGTCGATATATTCCTGATATAATTTTAATTGCCTCTGAAAAATACCAATATTTCTCAATTTCCAGTAGATTATCCACATAATTTAGAATTTACGGAAAATCTGTTTACGAAAAATACTAGTAACTGCTTACATCTCAAAATTATATTTAAAAAACTAGTTGGATGTGTCAATCCCAAAACTTTTTTCTATCTCATAAGTACATTTTAATATTTAAAAAAAAAAAAAAAAAACGTGGTGACCCTAAACTTACCCACTATCGAATTTCCTCGAACATTTGACCTAGCCTAATGAGATTCTGGTATCCGAAAAGCCTAAAACGCAAAATTTAATTAATATTCTGAGAAAATGAGCTTAGTAATGCATCATGTTGGATAATTTATACTAAAACCTAATAAGCATCTATTTATGTCAAGACCTAACACAATCTAAAATTTGATGGAATTTCGTCCATTAGTTCTTGAGATATAGTTATAACAAAAAATTAGCAAAACGTAGCACAGCAACACTATATCTTAAAAAAATGTATGCCAAAACGTAAAAAAGCGTCTAATTATGTTATGGTGAAAAAGAATCTGAAATTTGATGAAATTCTGTGCATTAGTTCTTGAGATATAGCTAGTTTAAAAAAAACGTGTAAAATATAACAAAGCAGCACCATCAGTTGAAGGATTTATAACAAAACGTAATCATCGTGCAAATATGTTTTATGTGATTTTGTAACAAAATCTGAAGTTTGATGAAATTTTGTGCGTTGGTTGTTAAGATATAGCTATCGGAAAAATCGTGCAAAATGCAGCATAGCTGCACCATCTGTTGCAAGGTTAATGCCAAAATGTAATCAGCGTCTAATTATGTTATATAGTCTAGTGTAACAGAATCTAAAAATTGATGAAGTTCTCTGCATTAGTTCGTGAGATATAGCTATCGCAAAAATCGTACAAAATGTAGCATAGCAGTGCCACCTATAGGGCAGTTCCCACCAAAACCTTACCAGTGGCTATGTACCTCAGGGTATTGCGGAATCTGAAGTTTGGGGAAATTCTGTGCATTAGTTCTTAAGGTATAGCTATCATGAAAATCATGAAAAACGTGCCATAGCAGCGCCATCTGCAGGCCAATTTGCACCAAAATTTAATCAACGTCTATGTATATCAAAAGGTCACGGAATCTGAAGTTTGGTGAAATTCTGTGTATTAGTTTTTGAGATATAGCAATCTTGAAAATCATGAAAAACATGGTATAGCAGCGCCACCCTCTGGCCAATTTTCACCAAAAACCAATAGGCACTAATTCATATCAAGGTCTAACTGAATATAAAATTTTATTAAATTCCGAGCATTAATTCTTGAGATAGAGCGCCCAAACATTTTTTGTCACATACAGACAGACACACAGACAGACAGACGGACAGACTCACAGACAGACATTCTCTAAAAATAGTCAAAACGTGTTTAGGACCTTCTAAAACGTATAAATCCGTCGAAAACTGGAAGTCGAAAGTTTTCATGAATCCAATACTTTCTTCTTGTAAAGATAGAAGAAAGTAATAATATTAAATGATATATATGACAAATATAAGAAATTTAAATTCAAAGTTAATACATCATTTAAAAATTTTAAATCCTGCCTTCAAAATTATTTATATCGTAATATACTTCTTAACAATTTATATGGATTTGAATGTTTTTGTTCGTCTTATATCTTTGGCACAAACATTAAAAAGCTAAACTATGATGTATTAAATAATGGGTGTCTTAAAAAATGTATATATTCTTTAATATACAGTTAATATTTACATGATCTAAAAAATAATTAACACGTTGCGTAAAAAAAGGAATAAAAATTTATTAGAACACAACAAAAAATAAAAAATGCGAAATAAATATAAAATATTTGCGGCTAGATGCCAGAGTACGGGGGAGGGTGGTGATGTCTGGATAATATTCAGTGGTTTATTAAAAAAACTGAAAGGGGAGAGGCATCTGCTAAATTTTAATATATTTTATTTCTTCAATTATCTTACCTTAAAATATTGAGTTTAAGTTAGTATTGCGAATTAAATGATTTTTTGCGACATCATTTTAGGGGTAACTACAGTGTCTGGTATGTTTTTCTTTACTATCAATTGAATAATGATATTATTATTTATTTTTTATGTTTTTCTCAATTTTTTTTTGGTTTTATGGGTTTTGGCAGCCTCAAAATTGGATTATTTTATTTTATGATGGCTAATACAAAGATGAAAACACAAACGTAATAAAGTATTTGTGAACAAGACCCCCAGACCCCCAAACCACTGTCCGTTGAAATATTGACATATATATATATATATATACTAGCTGACCCGCCCGGCGTTGCCCGGGTCCGTATTAACAATATTAAACGAACTTGAAATTTGTATGATTTTATCATTAACTCGAAACATGCAGAAATGCATTGTCTAAAATACGTGGCCACTGACTGTGTGAAAAATCGGTTTAAAAAACAGCTAATGTTAAGCTCTAAAAATACTCAAAATGATCGATGAGAAACGCGGGAGGGAATATGTATCCAATGACTGCGTGATTTTTGTGTTAAAGTGTTGATATTTATCAAAAATCACTGTTAAGTCATGTAACTAATTATTTTTTTTCACATAGAAATCCCAAGTGAAATATTTTGAATTTCAAACTAATTATTTCACTCTTAAATCCGACTATACCATGAATGAAATCGATACTCGCTGGTAGCTAAAATGTTGGTATGTAGTATTATAATTTCAGAGCCATTTAACAAAAGTAAGTGTTATT
This sequence comes from Maratus speculifer, assembly GCA_964019185.1. Taxonomy (NCBI): domain Eukaryota; kingdom Metazoa; phylum Arthropoda; class Arachnida; order Araneae; family Salticidae; genus Maratus; species Maratus speculifer. Next base: position 210,013,103 of record OZ025297.1, on the reverse strand, counting down.
TTTAATCAAATCATGCGTAATGCTCACTCTATGGATAAATTCCTACCCGTAAACTTTTGTACCGTAACCATAACCTGCCTATAATCTAACTTTGACTTAACAGTACCTTACCGTAAATTAAATATAACATAAATGTAACCTAGCCTTCACTTTATTGTAACATATCCTTATTCTAACCATAACATAAATGCAAATTAACTTTAACCTAACTTTAACTTAACCGTGACCTAACTGTAACCTAACGGGAAATTAAATATAATCAAAGACTTATCGTAATGTAATTGCAACCTAAATGTTACCAAAGCATATATTGGTTTCATGTCCATGGAAATTATTTTGTCTTGTTCGGATCTGGCTATGAATCATTAGAACATTTTTGTCGGGTTCAGATTTCGTTCGGTTCAGATTTTAGGTTTTTTTTATATTGAGTTTTAATGTTCGGGTCATATTCATGTCCATGGAAATTATTTTGCCTTGTTCGGATACAGTTATGGTTCTTTTGAATATTTTTGGCTGGAACAGATTTGTTTCAATTCAGATTTCGGCTTTTTCTTCAAATTGAATTTTCGGGTTCGGTTTTTCTTGCGTGTTAACGGAAATTATGCTGCCTTGTTCGAATAAGAACATGCTTCACTGGAATATTTTTTTCAAGTTCAGATTTGGTTCAGTTTAGATTTCGTGATTTTTTCAAAGAAATTTTTTAGGTTCAGATTCGGTTCATGTGAATGGAAACTTTTTGTCTTATTCAGATCCGGTTACGATTCTTTGGAATATTTTTTATCAGGTTCTGATTTGGTTCGATTCAAATTTCAGGTATTTTTTCAAATAGAATTTTTAGGTTCGGATCTCGTTCATGTCCATTGAAATTATTTTGTCATACTCGAATCCAGTTATTATTCTTTCGAATATTTTGGTGGAAATAGATGAAGTTTGGGTCAAATTTCAGTTTTTTTCAAATCGAATTTTTTAGGTTGAAATTGGGTTTATGTCCATAGAAATTATTTCGTCTTGCTTGGATTGGGTTATAGTTCTTTGGAATATTTTTGTCAGGTCCAGATTTGGTTCAATTCAGATTTCGGGTTTTTTCTTCAAATATAACTGCTGGGTTGGGGTCTTTTTGCATGTTCACGGAAATAATTCTGTCTTGTTCGAATAAGGACATGCTTCATTGGAATATTTTTGCCAGGTTCAGATTTCTTTCAGTTCGCGATTTTTTCAAAGAATTTTTTTGGGTTCGGATTGTGTTCATGTCCATGGAAATATTTTGTCTTGTTTGGATCCGGTTGCGTTTCTTTGAAATAGTTTTGTCAGACTCAGATTTGGTTCGATTCAAATTTCAGGTATTTTTTGAATGGGACTTTTAGGTTCGTATCGGGTTCATGTCCACGGAAATTATTTTGTGTTACTCGAATCCGGTTATAGTTCTTTCGAATACTTTGGTCAGATTTAGATGTGGTTTGGGTCAAAGTTCAGGATTTTTCAAACGGAGTTTTTTAGGTTTGAGTCGGGTTTATGACCAAGGAAAGTATTTTGTCTTGCTGGGATCGGGTTATAGTTCTCTGGAATATTTTTCTCGGTTTCAGATTTCGTACGAGTCATATTTCGGGTTTTTTTCAAGAAAATATTTAGGTTCGGGTCAGGTTTCATACCCAAGAAAATTATTTTTCCTTGTTTGAGTCGGGTTATGCTTCACTTAAACATTTTTGCGGGATTCAGATTTTTTCGGGTCAGTTATCAAATCCATAGTTTTTTCCAAACATAATTTATAGGTCAGAGTCGGGTTTATACTCATGGAAATTTTGTGTATCACGGATCGGAGTGTGGTCTGTTTTTTTCTGTTTGGGATCGGGTTATGTTTAAATTAGTCTAATCATTAAGTTTATAATCAGTTTTGCTACTATTATTTTTATGGCTATTTCTGATAGATAATTTACTTCGCTATTTGATAATTTATTATGGTGAATGAATCGTTTGCGGATACAAACAATTGTACGCCAAACAGCTATTTTATTTTTGTTTTAAAAACAAATTAAAGCCATATTACAATTTTAAATTGAATAGAAAATATTTAAATTTAATCAATGATTAAAAAAATAAACTCATAGAAAAGTGTTGTGTAATGTGTTTTACAGCAACACAGCTAATGACTCTCATTCTATTGTTCGAAATGCCAAAAATATGCGTAAAACCATATAGTAAAAAGAAATTAATAGAGTGGCAGTATAATGTTTTGGGGTGACGCAAAAAATGTAACTCTAAAATCAGCTACATTAAGTCCAAATAAGCACCAACCATGTCCTTTGAAACTCCGATCAATTCAAACTGATTTAAACCAGTATTTCTTTGAAACTGTTATTGAATAGATGACTAAAATTTCGTTTAAAAAATAACGTTTTGTGCCATTATTGCCTGTAATACACGATCAGAATGCATGAAAGATACAATTAGATTAATCATAGGCAAGAATTATTTGATTATTTTTATCATATGACTTTGAAATATCAATATAGAAGCATCATTTTAGACTTTGCTTGAAAAATCAACATTCTTTCGTTAATGTCTTAAAATCGTCTGCACTCTGAAATCTTGATTTTAGATTAATATTATTATTTAAGTGTTCATGCATGATTTTAAAAGAATCTTTTCATCACTATATTTTATATATTGACATGGAATTATTAATATGTTGTTAAATCATAAACATTTTTCATCTACGTTTTAAAGTATTAAAAATTTCTGAAAAAAAAGAGAAAACTTTTAGTAATACAATTTTTTACTTCAAATCATATGTTTTCAATATTTTATTTATTTTGTTTTGTCATTTAATTATTTTTAATTTTCCAATTTCAATTATTTTAAAAGCAAATATTTATTTTAATAAATAATATATAATAGAAAAAACCATTTAAAAAAGTTGCTATTTCTTCGTAAAATATGCTTCAGCTGTAATTCATTTCTTCCAATCCGTCTTATTAATACAAAATTCCTTCCTCGTGCTTTATTTTGAGGCATTAAAATTTCAGCGATAAATGGTTTCAAATTGCAAACCTTTTTTTCCGTTTACTTCGCCACCACCTATCTTTTTCCTCTATGGCATACAGCAGCTGTAATAAAAAAAATCCTCATTTAAACTGACAGTTTGCCAGTCTATGAATTTTAAAGGTCAGTCCCAGTCTTTTAAATTATTCCTGCAGAAAATTTTATGCAACCAACCAACCATAAGAGAATGAAAAGGAAAAAAGGTAAAAAAAAGCGATTTTTTATGAGAGTGAGGTTTGGAGTTTAATTAATTACTCAGTTAATAAATAGAATTTTGAAATTCTGAGCGTCAGGTGCATCAGGAGAGATATTGGGCTACTTTCATAAAAATTTTGAGCTTTGTACGTACCGTAGTTTTCGCTAACTATCGCAGACACACACAAACACACACACACACACACACAGACAGAGCGATTTGTTATTTTATTAATATAGACTAGCTGACCCGCCCGGCGTCGCCCGGGTCCGTTATAATAATGTTAAACGAACTTGAAATTTTTATGATTTTATCTTCAACTCAAAATATGTGTTAATACACTGTTAAGAATTTGACCCTTTTGCTGCATCGTCACTCCACCGCTTTTATAGAAAATGATTACTTCAGCCTATTTTGGAGCATTGTCATAGGTCAAAAGAGATATATTCTATAAAAGCGGGGGAGTGATGATACAGCAAAAGGGTCCAATTTTTTACAGTGTACATTATATTAAATACGTGCCCCCTGACTGTGTCAAAAATTGGTTTAAAAAAAAAACTAATATTTAGCTGCAAAAATACCTAAAATGACTGCAATGGGAAACGCAGGAGGGAATATGTGTCCAACGATTTCGTGTTGATATTTATCCTTAAAATTACTGTTAAGTGACTTAACTAAATACTTTTTTCACATAGATATCCCAAGTGAAATATTTTGAATTTCAAACTAATTATATATCACTCTTAAATCTGACTATACCGCGAATGAAATCGATTCTCGATGATTCGCTAAAAGGTTAGTATATAATATTATAAATTCAGAGCCATTTTACAAAAATAGGTGTATATTTTTTATCAAACATGCGTAATGTTCATTCTATGAACAAAATCCTAACCGTAACCTAATTGTATCGGAATCATAACTTGTCTGTAACTTAGCTGTATCTTAACAGTAACCTAACTGCAAGTTAAATATAACATAAATGTAACTTGGCCGTCACCTAATCATAACCTACCCATAATCTAACCACAACCTAACCGCAACTTAACCTTAACCTAACTGTAACTTAACCTTGACCTAACTGTAACCTAACCGGAAAATAAAATAATAAAAGGGTCACCGGAACGTAATTGCAACCTAAGTGTTATCTAACCGTAACCAAGTTCTAATTTAACATTTACTATAAACGAAATATTTTAACCATCTCGCGCTAAGTACTTAGTTTCACTTTCCACCGCTACGGAGCGCATTATGTTTTGTAGAACATCCGAATTTTAGGTTCGGATTGGATTCAAGTTCATGGAAATTATTTTGTCTTCTTCGGATACAGTTATGGTTGTTTGGAATATTTGTGTTCAGTTTAGATTCGGTTCAATTCAGATTTCGTGGGGTTTTTTTTCCCTTCAAATGGGATTTTTAAGTTCGGGTCGGGTTGTACTTATATGAAAATTATTTTACCTAGTTCCAATGAGGTTATACTTCACTGAAATATTTTTGTTAGGTTCAGATTAAGTTTGGTTCAAATTTCGGGATTTTTTTTTTCTTTTTTTTACAAATTTTTTGGTTTGGAATGGGGATTATGTCCATGGAAATTATATTGTCTTGTTCGTATTTGGTTATAGTTATTTGGACTATTTTCGTCGGATTCAGATTTGGTTCGATTCAGATTTTAGGTATTTTTTTAAATTGATTTTTAAGGTTCTGGTTGGATTCATGTCCAGGGAAATTATTTTGTCTTGCTCGGATCGGGTTTTGGTTCTTTGGAATATTTTTTTCGGGTTCAGATGTCGTTCAATTCAGATTTCGGCTTTTTAATGGAATTTTTAGGTTCAGGTTGGGTTGCGCATCAACGGAAATTATTCTGCATTGTTCGAATAAGGATATGCTTCTCTGGAATATTTTTGTCAGATTCAGATTTAGTTCATTTTTTGGTTCGGATTGGGTTCATGTTCATGGAAATTTTTTTGTCTTGTTCAGGTCCGGGTATGGTTCTGTGGAATATTTTTGTCGATTCAAATTTCAGGTATTTTTTTCAATTGGAATTTTAGGTTCCGATCGGTTTCATGTCCACGAAAATTATTTTCTCTTATTCGAATCCGGTTATGGTTCTTTCGAATATTTTGATCGGATTCAGATGTAGTTTGCATAAAACTTCAGGCTTTTTTTTCAAATGGAATTTTTTAGGTTCGAGTCAGGTTTATGTTCATGGAAGTTTTTTTGTCTTGCTCTTATCAGGTTATAGTTCTTTGGAATATTTTTATTGATTTCAGGTTTCGTTCTGGTCATTTTTTGGGTTATTTCAGAGAAAAATTTTAGGTTCGGGTCGGGTTGCATATACACGAACATTTTTTTTCTTTGATCGAATTGGGGTATGCTTCATTTGAATATTTTTGTGGGATTCAGATTTGATTTGGGTCAAATATCAAATCCATAGTTTTTTTTCAAATGGAATTTTTAGGTTCGGGTCGCGTTTATGCTCATGAAATTTTTGTCTTGCTTGGATCGGAGTATAGTCTGTTTTTTTCTGGTTGGGATCGGGTTATGTGTTAATACGCCTAAATATTATGTTTTGCTACTATTCTTTTAGTGACTATTTTTTATATATAATTTATTTTGCTATTTGATAATTTATTACTGTGTATGAATCGTCTGCCTATTCGAACAATTGTACGTCAAAGAGCTATTTCATTTTTGTTTTAAAAACAAATTAAAGTCTTAATAAAATTTTAACTTAAATAAATGCATTCAAATTTAATCAATGATTTAAAAAAACTGCTAAAAAAGCCTCATATATACATATACATATATTAACTGCAACTTAGCCAACCACAAATACATTCTAATGTACGAAGTACCAACGATCTGACGTAATAGCTATGTCCAAAAATCCTAAGTTAAACTGACATTTTGCCAGTCTATGAATTTTAAAGGTCTTTGGGAAAAAAACAGTCACTTTTGAAATGTCAAAATCTCAAATTGGTTTCTTTTATAGAGTAAAAAGAAATTAATAGACTGGAGGTATTATCTCTGGAGATGATGCTTAAGATGTAACCCTACATTAAGTCCAATTAAGTACCAACAAAAGCACCTGCTTTGACACGCCTATCAATTGGCGAAATTTTAAAATGAAGGGCCAAAATCACAGTCAAGTGAAATCCAGCCACCCCATTGGTCGTGTGGTAAGGGTGAAAATCACGAACTTGTTTCTCCATTTGAAAAAGGTGAGGGGGAAAGTATTTTTTAAGCGATTGTTACCGCCTGTTCTTATTTAAGATAAACCATCGAAATTAACTCAATTAAGATATTTTGATGCCATTTTATAAAATGAGAGTGAAAAATTTAGATTATAAATGAAAAGAGATAAGATTTACTTCAAAACTGCCGCTACGATTTTTTCTCGGAAAAAGGAGTATGACAACATTTACCCAACTGCTAAGAGATTGTTCCCTGAAAAGGACGCGGCTCAATGACCAATGAGGTGTTTGGATTTCACCGGACTGTGATTTTGGCCCTCCATTTTAAAATTTCGCTATCAATTGAAACAGGTTTAAACCTGTATTTTTTTTCTCTCGTTTTTAAAAAAAGAACTAATTTATCGCTTCACCGGTAAAAATTTATTAATTATTTTATCATATGTGTTTTAAATATCTATATAGAAAATTATTTCAACGTTTTGCTTGAAAACATAACATTATTTTGTTAGTACATTAAAATCGTCTGCAGTCAGAAATTTATATTTTAGATTAATATTTATTACTTAGGTTTTCATACATGATTTTAAAAGAATGTTTTCATCATTATATTTTAAATATTTATTTACATGCAATTATTAAGTCATAAACATTTTTCATCTACGTTATAAAGTATTGAAAATTACATTAATGAAGGAAACTTTTAGTTATACAATTTTTAATTCGTATCAAATGTTTTCAATATCTTATTTAATTTTAATTTGATATTTAATTATTGCTAATTTTCCAATTTCCTTCATTTTAAAAGCGAATTTTTATTCTAATAAATAATAATAGAACGAAGACCATTTTAAAAATTTGCTATTTCCTCTTGAAATATGCTTCAACTGTAATTCATTTCTTTCAATTCGTCTTATAATACAAAATCTCTTCCACGTCCTTTTGTTTGCCACATTAAATTTGAGCGATAAATGGTTTCATATCGCAAACCTTTTTTGAGCTTACTTCACCTCCACTTATCTTATTCCTCCATGGGTTTCTTTAATTCTGTCTCAGCTTTCTTATTACTTCTGCGAAAATTTTTACACAACCAACCAACCGTAAACAAATGAAAGAGAAAAAAATTTGGAAAAAGATGATTTTTTATGAGAGTGACCTCTTGATTTTAATTAATTACTCAGTTAATAATTGGAATTTTGAAATTCTGAAGCTCAGGTGCATCAGGAGAGATATTGGGCTACTCTCAAAAAAATTTTGAGCTTTGTACGTGCTGTAGATTTTGCTAGCCATCGCAGACGCACACACAGACACACACACAGACAGAGCGTTTTGTTCTTTTATTAGTATATATATATATATATATATATGATTTTTGTCATGCTGTAACTAACGTAATCGTAGATATTTTATAAATCGATTTGAATGAAACCTGGTATGTACATAAGACATACAAATGTCTCGACCGAATTCGTTAGCCAGAATTATCCGTAATCTTGTTTTAAAATGGCGGCCATTTAATAAAAAAAATAAATTTAAAATTAAGTGCGAAAAAGTTGAAAAGAATTAAGTTGAAAATTATTTTTCTTTTATGTATTAGAACTTAAAACAACGTTTCCAGAACACCTTTTATTTCATCTATATCTTTAAAAAATGACTGGGTTATAGCACGCGTAGTTATGAATAGATTTGGATGTAACTTGGTGTGTAAATAGTACATATTAAGGCCTCGACCCATTTCGTTAGCCAGTTCCATCCGCCATCTACTTTCAAAACGGCGGCCATTTAATTTCTTTTTTAATTTAAAATTTATATTTAGGTTCGAAAATGTGAAAAATTGAAAAAGACTTTTTTTTTTGGATTTGTTTCGTCTGAATCCTAAAAAATGGCTGAGTTATAGCACTAATAATTTCTAGTGTTGCTCACATTTTGAAATGATCTGATATTCGTCATGTGATAATACGCGTATTTATTAACCAATTTCGATGTAACTTTGTGCGTACATAGTACTTACCCATGTCTGGACCGAGTTCGTTGGCCAGTTCCTACTGCCATTTTTTTCAAAATGTCGGAATTTTTTTTAATTAAATTTTAAAAATAGGTGCAAAAAAGTAAGAAATTTAAAAATGAACTTTACTTTTATGGATTTGACCTTGATACACAGACCGCCGAGCATTTTTTGTTTCATCTATATCTTGAAAAATGGCTGAGTTATAGCACTTTAAATTTCCAGTATGATTGACATTTTGAAAAGGTCTAAAATCAAACAGCATTAACACATTCAAATATTCTGGATGTATCGTAAAGGCTTTCTTTGTAGACTGATTGAACAGCAATCTTAAATTCATATTCTAAGTATACTGTACTATTTAAAAAAGTGTTGTGATAAATAATTAATACCAGGCTGACTTTTTATGTTAAACCATGAGGGGCATAAACGTTTATGACAAATTGAACTAGATTTTTCAATAGTGGAATTTGTATATTGAATGCAATCGATAAAAGCAAGTTTATGTTTACCATTGTAAGGCACTTTGCATGGGAAAATTTTCCAGGTTTTTTGCTTTCCAATTTTCATAATTCTGCTATCTGTTCAGTTTCATTACATATTTCTGATCAGTGCTCAAATCTTTCTCATTAACCTTTGGAAAAATAACTATCTATTTTGATATATTCAACATTGACAGTTTATTAAGCTTTTAATTATAGAACCACTGAAATACATTGCACCATCTATGACAACAAAATTTTCCTAAGAGTTAATTCATTTAAATGAAACAAACAAATCGCTACTTGTACTTTGTTCTTTAAGCACACTAATTCAATACAATTCATCCATTAGGAACACCAATACTTTTTGCCTATAATACATCCAAGAGTTATCACATGAATGCAGTAACATTTCATGTGTTTTAGTATTTATGACTACTATGTCTTTCTCAGAAACACTGTCTGGAGTTACATAACCAAAATATGTTGAACATTGTTATTTTATATCCATCAAGATAAATTAACAAGATAAAGAGACAATGAAATCTAGAGTTTTTTTAGAATAATAGTTTTCTAATTCAATGTTGAATTATTATATTTGTAACCTTTTTCATTTAAATATTAAACTTTTTATGTTTTATTTGTGTGAGCATTTAAAAAATTTTCTAATGTCATGAGCCAAAAAAATTAGACTAATAAACTAATTAAAAACTAATGTACATTTTATATGCATGCTATCTAGATGTTTGCATGTGTAAAAAATTACCTGTAACAAATTTAAAACCATCAAGAAAATAAATTGAAAATCTTGGAATTTTGGTAAAATAATGAGATTTTTAATTCGATTCCGGGAGATTTATAAAATTAATGACAGAAACGAAATTTTATTTTAATGTCAAATGCATATCTAAACTTTATGTTTTTGTACTTTTCGAAAACAATTATTTTATATTCATATATTTAAAATATATGAAAAAAAATAGATTTTAGTCCAAAAAAACTAAACTTCATCCTCATTCCGTGAGGCCTAAATATTTTTTCGATTTAAAAAATATTTGGGGGGGTAAATGTGTAATCATAGTAGTAACTTTTTATCGACTTTAAATTTCGAATTAAAAAAAAGGTTTTTCGTGATACACCCTAATGTATATGTACATATATATATATATATACAGGGTGGTCTTAAAAAAATTTTGCCATTATATGGAGCTCTAGCGGTCAGTCCGTTCAACCGATTAAGGTGATATTTCAGATATAGCTATTCAGAGATATGAGCTCGAAATTCTGTGAACGGCAACAAAATGGCGCTCACGGTTACCGTTATAGTTACAAAAACTCGAAATTTTCCAAAGGCAACACCCATTTTTTTCATCGCAAAGTGCTCAGCGCATGCGAAAACCTTAAAGAGCGTTGAAACGGTATGGTTATTGCAATAGACGGACGCTTTATCCTCGTACAAAATCAGCTCTACGAACGGCCCCAAAAAAACAAGACCAAGGCGCACAAAGAAATTTGAATATGAGAGAGGCAAAATACCAATCACGGAACGTCATTTGCCAGATAGTCAGCTTAAAAAACGGATAAAAATATGGGGTGGGAATGTTAGTTTTTCAGTCGGAGCTCGCAGATGCCAACAGAATGACTTCGTACGTGGTAGGTTGGTAAAACTACTATCAAAAAGAGATTAATGCTGCGAGAATGTTGTAGTGAAAGTAAAATTTTGTGAAATTTTATTTTGTGTAAAAAAAATGTAACTAATCTTGTTTACAGAGATGTATGATTTTCTGTATAATTAATTGTTGAGCAGTCAGGAGGCGCCAAGCTGGGGAGCCCATACAATGGGGCTGACAGTATACGTCGGCTATAGTTTATAGCCAGTCACAAAAATATTTATGACAGTCCGCAGGACTGCGCCCCTGTTCTCACCCCCTTGAAGGGGCCACTTCTGGGAAAATGTTGGAGGCAAGGGACGTCGGGGCAAGGGTCAGCTCAGCCGGACCAGGGGAGGAGCATGTAGGACCCTTGTGCAAATAGTTTTGTTCATGATACTAATCAGATGTGGGGCTAATCACAGATTGGCTAAGGGGCTTTCCGAAGGCCAGAATGATGCCCCAAAAAAAAAATCTGAATATGATAATTAGAAGTCCGCCTCCAGTTTTTTTCCCAGAGAAGTTAGTCAGTTTTCTTGTTGGAAGAAGAATGAGAGTGTTGGTGAGTTCTACACGTAAAAAAATGGTCAGTGATAAAAAAAAAGGTTAGTGTATGTTCCATCTATGCTGATGTAAAAAAAAGAGAACAAGTAATGCTTAATATATATTGTTGTTCCCATATTTATATTACATGTTTTGTGATTAGGGATTTTTGTACCCAGATGAGGACATGGGAAAGTGAATAATGTATAACTTTAATAAATGTAGATTCTGTTTCTAGATTTGTAAATGATGCTTAAAATAAATTATGTAACATTTAAAGGTATTGTAAATTGTATGTAATTAATAGAATTGCAAATAAATTAATTAATTTAAAATTCCCTTTTATCATTCTTCCTAGTAAAATGAGTGTAGTTATTCTTTATATTTTGATGATTGAACCCTAATGATTTTAAGGAAATCCTATAAGCTAGAATGTCTACTAAAAATTCACAACGCTTTGGCGATGATTAAGTAAAAATATCGCTCCTTAAAGTCCAGCATAGGACCTATCATTCTAGCTAGGGATTATATATACGATCACATAAAGTTACTCAGATAAGAAAAAAATATATATTTAGAGTTAGAATATGAGTGGTTTGTGGAAAAGCAACTGCTGGTCTATTTTACTCCAACATCTTATATAATAATTAATGTGGTGCCACGTTCCCTCACGGATATCTCCTTGGGTTAATTAAAATATATTATAACTATGTTTAGAGTATTTATGAAATTTCTCTTCTTTCATATGTATATTCCGTTAACTTCATATCATTTTTCTCTTTTTACTCTCTTTTCGGATTCTAAATTGTAATGGACATTTGCTATGGTATATAATAAATTAACTATTCACAACTCGTGGTGACTTTTAGTATAAAATCATCTTACATAATTTAATATCTAATCATAATAACAACTATTCCCACCTCACTGGGTACACAAAGTAAACCTCTGGCAAAATTAATTTTTGAGAATGGCATTTTCAAGTTTGATATGTATATCTATATATAGGTGTTTCAAATATTAACTAGGGTTGTATATTTATAGCTATATAGTAAAGATAGCACATACTATGATATTTTATGCATTTGTAATTTGTTTCGATATTAATATTATAAAAATATTCTGGTAATCATGCTGTTAATTTTAAACTGTTATTCTTAGAAATGGTGTATGTTATCGATTTTGAATTGGTTTTTATATGTATAAAATTAAATTAAAAAAAAAAATACATAACAATAGCAAAATGCAAATTATAAAAAAATAATAATAATAAATGAATAAAGAAACGAATAAAATAAAATAAAAATAATGATAATAAGTGTAATTAAAGAAATATAATAATTTTAAAATTATCACACTATGTGGTAAAGCAAAGAAAATTTAAATAATGGTATTATGTATTGTATAATAATATTCATACATACATATTTCTTTTCTTGTTATTGTGATAATTGTACATTTATGTGTATTGATTGGTGTGTAGCATATGTCGCGTGGGAGAAAACGAAAATCCGTTAATAGAGATAACTCAGGGGTACAAACAAGGAAGCAATTGCAGGAAGCATCAAACAAATTAACTGATAACATTATGGCGGAAGCTAAACCAGATCTAGCGAATATTTTGACATTAATACTACCCTTTGATGGGAAAAAAGTAAAAAATGTCGTCTTTTATTTGAAAGAGTTTGATACTCTAACAGACCAAGTAAAAGTCTCAGAAGACTTCAAATTGCAAATTTTAAAAGCAAAATTTATAGGGGACGCTCGCGATAAACTTGCTTCAGATGATAGTCTAAATAATGAAACTGATTACAAACAATTTAAAACAAAAATGACTAAAATTTTTCAAAAAAAGGATTCATTTGCAGATTCGCAAACAAAATTTAATTCTATTAAACAGAAAACAAATCAGTCTATTACTGATTTTATAAGTGAATTTGAAAGAGCAGCATCGGACTATCTGAATGCTTCTGGGCATGCAACAGAGGATGGAGCTAAAAAACTTTTTGATTTAATTAAAATTAATAAGTTTCTGGAAGCAATTTCCCCAAATATTTCTTTAGAATTGCGAAAGTCGGAAAATAAAGATTTTTCGCGTCTATGCGAAAAGGCTAAAACTATTGAAAATGCTTTCAATTCAACAACATTAGAACAAATAAATGCAGTTTCAGCTACAGCGAGTACAGAAAAAAATGAATTTTACGAAAATTTATTAAAAATAAATGCGAATCAATCGACTGCCATATCGGAGCTTAAAATGGAAATAAATAATTTGAAATTGACTAATAAAGAAAACACAACTGAAGGAAATAAATCACAGAAATTTTGTCAAATTTGCAATGATGGTAGGCATGACATTAGCTATTGTTGGTACAATTTAAAGAGTAATAGAGGTTTTAGACAGGATTTTTTTAACACAGGTATGCAGCAAAATTACACTCAAAATGAAAATGGTTTGACCCAAAATTATGGTCATGGAAACACGAGATTTCCAGGTTCCTACTCGACGCAAAATTACACTCCGTTCAATAATCATGGTTATAACAATTATCATGGGTATCCGAGGGATAATTTTAGCAGCCAAAACGCTCCTAATCAAAATTTTATATTCCCTAATAATGAGTATTACGCCGAACACAATAATACAAATCGGCAACAACCTTTTCGGAGAGGTAATACGAGAGGGTGGCGTGGTCAAAACAACCATAACAGACGAAACACCATGCAAGACAATAGAAGTAAAGGAAATAATTCGAAAACAGATAATAATAGAAATAATCGATCGGAAAACAAATAAGGGGGTCTACAATTCAAAATAAAGAAAGGATGTACCCGGGTAGATCCCTTAGGAAGGGGTACAATTTACAAGAGAAAAAACAACCGAAATGGGATGAACAAAGGAATAAAACAGCTCTGATTTCAAGTGTAAATTCTACTAAAGAAGATAGTTTACCTATCATACAATTAGATATTTATGGGATTTCAGTGAAAATACTCTTCGATTCAGGGGCAGCTGTCAGCCTATTATCACCGGACATTTTTGAATCTCTAAAAGAAACTGAAGCAAAAATAAAATATTTAGGTAATCGTATAACTATACAATCTTTTGATAACTCCAAAATATCCTTCAGACACTGCATAAAATTAACGTTTAAAATAAATAACATTTTCACAACCGGTACATTTTATGTAACATCAAAAAGTTTTCAGGGCGATTATGATATGTTATTAGGATATGATTATCTGAAAATAAATAGAATGATTTTAGACTTTAATGAAAAAGCATTGCGGTTTAAAAATACTAGGTTGTCTTTGGAACCACAGAAGGACAAGGACTACAACAGTCAAATTAATGTACTGCATAAAAATAATGATAATACGGTAGTCACAAATAAATCAAATAAAGGAAACACGAAGAAAGTTACACGAGTTAATACGGAAATTTTCGCAACAAGTGTGAAAGATATTCACATTCAGCCAGGGGAAGTAAAAATTATGCCATTGAACTGTCCATGTTCCATTCAACCAAATCAATTGATTTTACTTGAACCTTTGGAAGATTTTAGGGATTTGATTTCTGAACAGTCAGTTCATGAGGTTAAGAGTACAAACAGAATTAATATTATTATAACAAATAACAGCGGAGAAAAGAAAATAATTAAACAAAATGCGAAGGTAGGACACATTATCACAAATTTTGATAGCAAAATTAATTTAAACGAAAATGATATCGAGGACGGGAAAATTTATCAAATCAATAATCTGAGTTTAGAGGAAACTAGAGCATTGAGAGAAGCAGAATTTGATATCAAGGATTTTAAAATTGATCATTTATCGGGGGATCTTAAAGAGGAAGTAGCGAATTTATTACTAAAACATGCCCACGCATTTTCTAAATCTTACCAAACTTTGGGTCAAACAGATTTAGTCATTCCAAAAGTGACACTTAGCCATAATTTCCCTATTCAGCATAAGCCTTACAAGACTCAACAAGCGGCGAAAGATTATGCTCAACAAGAGATTCGCAAACTTTTGGAGGCTAAGATAATAGAAAAATCGGATTCCGATTATGCATTCCCCGTACTTTTTGTTAAAAAAAAGAGTACTGACAAGGAGAAAATTCGATACCGCATGGCTGTAGATTATAGAACTTTAAATGAGATATTGGAAGGGTTTCCTTACCCGGTACCCGACGCAAAGACAATTTTACAGGCAATGAGTGGAAAAAAACTGTATTCGGTTTTAGATCTTCACTCAGCTTTTTTTCAAATAAATTTGAGGCCACAGGACAGACATAAATTAGCATTTGTTACAGAATATGGCGTTTTTTCACCATGTCGTTTAAATTTTGGATTGAAGATCAGTAGCACCAGGTTCGCAGAATTAATGGATAAAGTGCTAGGACATTTCCCCAAAGACAAAGTAAATTACTATCTGGATGACGTTATAATAGCTGCCGAAAATCCGCAGGAAATGCTTAAACTTTTACAGGAGGTCCTGCAAACATTTATAAATAATAATATAACTGTGGAGCCTTCTAAAGCTCAGATTTGTAAAGAGGAGATAGAGTTTCTAGGATTTAAGGTTAATAAAAATGGGTATGCACCTTCTGACAGAAATGTGGGGAAAATTCAGCGTTTAGTGCGTCCCAAAAACAAGAGAGGGGTTAAATCTTTGCTTGGATTAGCCAATTATTTCAGAACCCTCATTCATAATTATGCGGAGATAGTTAACCCTTTGGTAGAAATGACAAAAGACAGTGCGAGATTTAAATGGACTAAGGAAGCAGATCAGGCATTTTTGAACATACAAGCAGCCATTATAAATAATCCTACGTTAAAACAACCAAATTTTAACAAGGAATTTTTCTTAATCACAGATGGATCAAAAGTTGCAATCTCAGCCATTTTGGCGCAAGAGGATAATGGGTTTTTATTCCCAATAGAATTTTTTGGACGCAAACTTAAACAAACTGAATCTGTGTATCCGAGTTTAAAATTTGAGCTGTTAGCTATTCATGAGGCTGTCATGCACTTCAAATCACTTCTCATTGGTAGAAAATTCACTATCCTAACGGATAGCAAAGCCTTAACTTATCCTCTAAAACTAGAAAATCAATCGGACATTGTTGCTAGATGGATATTAAACCTTAGTGACTTTGATTACACTATTGAATTTTTAGAAGGGAAAATTAATCCTGCAGATTACGTAAGTAGGAACATATGCAATATTACTACTCAAACTGAATTACAAAACAATTTATTTAAAGTTAATCCCCAACTTTCTGATGAAAATATAAAAATACATCAGTACCAAGATGAAAAATTATCAATTATCATTAAAAAGATTGAATCAGGCAAAAACAAGAAACTTAATAAAAAATTTGCGTTAAATGATAAGAAACTCTTAATATTAAAACAAAATGCAAAACACCCTGAACTAATTATAGTTCCAGATGATTTAAAGTTAACAATTATACAAGAAGCACATGGACCGCACTTTGGATTTGCAAAAACTTATGCAACAATAAAATCACGGTTGTTTTGGTATGGCATGTACCAACATATCAAAAACTATTGCAGTAATTGTGTAAGATGCAATAAAAGTAAACAACATCCGACAATTAAAGTGCCGATTCAGGAAATGGATAGAAATCTACAAATTGGGGCAACTATACATATCGATGTGATTGGGCGATTACCTCTGACACTACGTAAAAATTGTTTCATATTTACAATTGTAGATGCGGGTTCACGATTTTTAGAGGCAGTTGCGGTACGGAATGTGGAATCGCAAACATTGTTAAATATTTTAAATAAATACTTTGCTTCTTATGGATTGGTGTCGGAAATTGTCGCGGATAATGGGAAATATTTTAGGTCGGCGGTTTTTACGGAATATATGCGTGCTCTTAAAATAAATTTAAATTTTACGAGCCTGTATAAAGCTTGCGCAAACGGTTTAGTAGAGATCACGAACAAAATATTGAAATCATCTTTGGTGGCTATGAGCAATTCGACATTAGAATGGGACACGCGTCTCGACTATTTTAAATTGCATTACAATACGTCACTACACAGGGCTACCGGATTTTCACCAGCTAAACTATTTTTCGGTCGAGAGATAAGAAATCAGTTTACGATTTATAATTCTCCCGACGAAATGTGCACACTAACATATGTTAAGAATAGGCTAGAACATATGCAGGAAGTGTACAAACAAGCATTAGCAAATCAACAAAAAATGCTGCGTGAATACATTAAAGAAGATGATTTCCAGAAGACTACAAGTTTAAGTCTGGGTCAAAGAGTATTTATGAAAGTTATTGGCAAACCCAGAGCACTTCACCCGCGATTCGAAGGGCCATTTATAGTAGTAAAAGTAGTGCGTAACAATAATTATGTATTACAGGATGAATTCAATAAAAATGCGCCTACGATTAGAAGACACATACAGCATCTGTATGCGCCTAAAATGACAAGGAATGTCGAAAAACTTTTAGAAGATTCGGATAAAACGGGTTCAGTGCAGTAAAAACACTTAAGTACACGATGGGTTATCAACTTATAGGCCGAACATTGAATAAATATGTATATATATATATATATATTTTTCCCTTTGTAAATAAATGATTACTGTTTCGAAGATCTTACTAGAGGTACTAAAAAAAAAAGTTAATTAGGTATAAATTACTCTGTTATTTGAAGTAGCAGAGGTCAGCATTGACAATAAAAGCGATTTGTTGGGACAGCTTTTTTTTTTCTTCGGCGGAGAAAGCGGTTTTTTTCCCCGTAACCCATTCGGAGGCGAGGGCTTTTCTTTTTACCGGAACACACGCTCTCTCTCCCCGATGAGAAATAGGAATGTTTTTTTATGCAAATGAGCTACGAATGTCGGAGCGCCGTTTCCCCCTCCCTTTTCGCTTTTCGTGGAGAGAGGAGAAATGCGCTGTTGGTGACGTCATACTATGTCGCTCTCCGGGGTCAGTGTATACAGGCGTAAAAGCCAGTTCGTGTATGCTGTTCTCGAGAGAGAATTTATTTCTACGCTAGCCACATGAGGAAACTGGTTGCTAAAGTTTCATTTAAGTACTTTGAGCGATAACACATAGAGAGAATTTATTAATACGGGACAAATCACAGGGAATCGTGTTTTGCAGGCATGCAAGCATATAGCTAAATTAAGTAAGCGCTTATTTGGGTCAGTAATGATAATAATATGAATAATACAGGTTTTTTCACTTTAACGTGATTCACACACACATATGGACAATCTTAATAAAAAAAAAAAATGGTCGGATTAAGATAAGCAACAAAAAAAAAACAACAAAAAAAATATAGACATAATAAAAGTTTAGGTTTTCCCTGTCCCCAGACGAAGTTTTATAAGCTCACTAGGCATGGAGGTTATCTGCAGTCCCGGTTTATAAATTTAACAAATTAAATATTAGTTATTTACAAATTTTGAAACACGTTTCAGTTCATTACAGTACGAACACAATATATTTAAACTTTGTGCTAACAATATAAATAATTAAACAATCAGCTGGCACACTATATAAGTAGGAGCAGTGATACAATAATCACAATATATACTTGAAATATAAATAAATAAATTAAAATAATGCATATTATAACAATGAAACACAGTTTATACAGGGTACATTTCCACGAATAAATATATAAAGATGCATACAATATTGTAAAACATAATAATTAAATAAATTTCTTTGTGACATACAGCTTCTTCTTCTGTCCTGAAAACATGTTATAATGACAGATAAAATTCATAAAAAAAGAAATAATAAAATCATGCGATCTCGCTTTATAGCTTACAATAAGATTCTCATATTAAAAAAAAAATAAATAAATAAATAAAATAAGTAAATAATTAAAAAAAAAAAAAAAAAAAAAAAAAAAAAAAGACAGCGTGCAAACGCATGCTTGAATGACAATTCTTCATGCTTCTTCATGCAATTAAAAAGAGGGGAGTGTCAATGTTGGAATTGATAGTTTTCTGTTCTTATGAAGAGATGTGTGTGTATCATGATCAAATTACAGGATAATTGAAACATAGATATTAAACATAATAAAGAAATATATGGTTGGGATCTAAAAAAAAAAAAATTATTGCTGTTGGTATCTAGTTTATTTGCTTTTCACTGAGTTATAATAATAACTTTGACTTAGAAAGACTTGATGCGGGGGTCTCGCTTAGGGATTCGTCATGTAATGCATTAAAAAAAGGACTCAGAGTGAAACGATTACTCGTGATATTACGACACTTCTGGTCCCCTCACTGACTAGGTGTTGGTAAACAAACGGAGATATGTTTCAGTGGGATTGGTTGGGTCAGTTGAGTCGCTAGAATGAGGGGATGGGGGGCGTCATGCAAGGAAGATTGGAGGTCATGCTTACAAGAGAGACTTACCTCGTTTTAGCTGAGGAGCCTGCTTTCGCTTTCCGATCTAGCTGAAGGGTCATGCTTCGCCTTCCAGGAAGTACACAGTTGGAGAAAGGCCATGGCTGGGCAGTAATATCTTCAGTGGGCGCTGAAATAAACCAAACAGATTAGATCTCAGGAATAGTGTAATAAAAATAAGATATATGATTATTGCTAGTACTTAAAATTCCCATATAAGTTGTAAAAAAAAAAAATCACTAAAGGTACGATGGCAAAATTGGCCAAAACAGCACTTTGCGAGTAATTCTGTGGATCTATCATTGAAACTGTTTTTAAATAAAAAAAGGGGTATTATAAGTCTAAAATTAAATAAAACATAAATTCGTTAAGAGTGGGAATGTTCAGTTTCTTAAAAGTGCAAGGGAAGTAACGTCGTTTAATTTCCTATGGAGACAGGATTAAGTGTTACATGGTAGGGCTAAAATAGTAATAATGATAATAAAAAATAATAATAATGAAATAATAATAATAAAAATAATAATGT
Source organism: Maratus speculifer (assembly GCA_964019185.1). Taxonomy (NCBI): domain Eukaryota; kingdom Metazoa; phylum Arthropoda; class Arachnida; order Araneae; family Salticidae; genus Maratus; species Maratus speculifer. Next base: position 209,993,051 of record OZ025297.1, on the reverse strand, counting down.
TATCTTATTAACTCTCTTAAAACATAATAACAACAATAAGCTTCAATTCCATGTCAAAATTTTAAAATACAAAAAAAATGCAAATACCAAGCTCCAGGTTCCATATAGAATTGGTTTTTCTGCTTAAATTTAAAAAAATAATTATTAGGCATTAAATACGTAAATTTTTCAGTTTTGTTTAAAAAAAAAAACATAAATAAATAAATTAAGATATAAAAGCAAGGATGAGTAATGCATCATTATAATAAGATGGTACATACTTTTAACATAAAAGAGGGGTTGTCTCGATGCGTCTGATGTGCAGACAGCTTCGCAGGCGAAGGTCTCTGCTTCCGGCCGGCATCAGATCATGGAGTCTCAGCTTTTCTGTTATTCACCTGTTAAAAAAAAAAGGGGGAAGAACCGAGCTATTGTTAGTATAGTGAATTTACAATATATATAGATTTAAGAAAATAAAGAAATAAACATATACATAAAATGTATGCATAGAAGAGAGTAGTTAGATTTCGGCTTATTTTGAAAATTTCATTTTAGATGTTTTAAAATTTTAATACTATTTGGAGCTGCAGTAAGAAAATAAATAAATAAATAAATGGATAAAACATAATTATCAGGACTAAGTTTAAACTATTATTCATTGTTAGCCTTATAACCCTAAGCTGCATTAAAATTACATGGCAGTAGCATGATTAAATAAATAATTAAAAAAACTGTTCTATACTAGCACGATGAGTCGCTAACTAACCTGATTGCGTCGTGAACCGGCCGTTTAGGCAGATAATAGGTTCATCTTAGGCAGAGCTACTCTGTACGCAATGTAGCGTAAAAAAAAAAAAAAAAAAAAAAAAAAAGAGAGAAAAAAATTAATAGGGTGCTTACAAAGCAGGCTAGTTGATTTATGTTTCACTGAGGATTTAATGGATCAAAATAATTGGGTGTATAAAGTTTATAGACACAAGATAGCATCAAACACTCTACAGCAAGGCGGTGTGTCATGTCTGGCTCTCTGGATAAAAGTGAGAGGCCAATGATTACGGCTATCAATCATGTTGTCTAAAGTATATAGTAAATAATTCAACTTTTACGAGACACATAAAGCAATTAATATACGGGAATGACTACTGTCTCTCTCTTATAGGCTAAGATTAAAAGAATAAAGCACACTGTTTCACTTAAGTTATACAACATATACAGAGATATATATGTACTTACTTTGTATGAGTAATCCTTCCGATGACGCTTTGAGTGGTCAGACGCGTTGTATGTCTCCCGCGTCGGCAGAAGTATAGGGTCAGCTCATTTGTGGTCTTTTTAAAGGGGTGTGAAGTACTAATGACACTTTAATCGTGGGAAACTGGATTCCCGTCCCTGGCTGTCAGTGTTGGGGCGAAAAGAGGAATGTATTTTGTTTCTCTTTTCACGATTTCGTCTTCACATAAATTCAGTTGTCTTGAGCGGGTGGTAAAAAAAAAAAAAAATAAAATTCTCTCACGATGACTAGGTTTTGAAAGGAAATTGAACGAATGTAGGGATCAATATAATCGGTATAGATTTTATATATAGTCTAGAATGATTTTGCTGCATACGCGTGAACTTTGTTCTGTCCGCTGTAAATATTTTTTCGGGCGTATGTGTTAGTATAATATATATATATATATTTTTTTTTTTGCATACATTGATTCCTCTTCAGGATGTTATATATATATATAATTGAAGATATATTGTCATAGTGTGGGTATGAACAAATATAGAATTGATTTTGAATCGGACTCTTGCATATTGAAGTGTGTTATTCTTGTTTTGTTTCTTTATATACTATTGTCATACATCAATTTTATAAGTTGTGTGTACATTATATGTGAAAATATTAATTATATATTAAAATGCCATTTTTCAGTACAATGATGTAAATTTAGCCAGAGTTTTACTTTCTATATTAGATGCTATCAGAGTTTGGTTTAACATTTGGTCTAGAAATCTGAGCCTATGTTTACAGGGCTCATCTACCAAAATATTCAAAATTCTGGGAACAATGATAATAATCATTACCATAGTAGTTGAAGCAAGAGTGACTTCGAAGTTATATTACACGAAAAGTTCTTTGAAGAGGCCATTGCTTGAACTAGAACAAAAATTTGCTAATACCCAGTCTCTAGTAAGCCTGTGAAGGACCGGGCGAGGTCGGGACAAAGTAAAAAGTCTCAATTACGGCATAGCAGCTAAGCATTTCTTTCTCTGCTGTCTGAAGTGCTGTATCAAAGAGGTTGGCTTCACGAATTCCACGGCTGAAAATCGGATTGGGACACAGCAAAAGGACACTTATACTTGTGCCACAGACTGTTGCAATACAGTAAGATAGACTGGAATACAGCTGAAGGACACTCAAAAAGGTGTCACAGACTCTTGCACCACACTGTAATGGACGGTAAAACTCTTCAGAGACACTGATGACTGTGCCACTATGATCAATGAACTGGATTCTTCAGCGGTGCGTTGCAATAAAAAGCAGCACAGAACTCATTTTTTTTAACATTTCACACACAACAGAACTTTTTTTTTTCATTTATCCAAGGGGGGGAAGATGTTGTAGTGAAAGTAAAATTTTGTGAAATTTTATTTTGTGTAAAAAAAATGTAACTAATTTTGTTTACAGAGATGTATGATTTTCTGTATAATTAATTGTTGAGCAGTCAGGAGGTGCCAAGCTGGGGAGCCCATACAATGGGGCTGACAGTATACGTCGGCTATAGTTTATAGCCAGTCACAAAAATATTTATGACAGTCCGCAGGACTGCGCCCCTGTTCTCACCCCCTTGAAGGGGCCACTTCTGGGAAAATGTTGGAGGCAAGGGACGTCGGGGCAAGGGTCAGCTCAGCCGGACCAGGGGAGGAGCATGTAGGACCCTTGTGCAAATAGTTTTGTTCATGATACTAATCAGATGTGGGGCTAATCACAGATTGGCTAAGGGGCTTTCCGAAGGCCAGAATGATGCCCCAAAAAAAATCTGAATATGATAATTAGAAGTCCGCCTCCAGTTTTTTTCCCAGAGAAGTTAGTCAGTTTTCTTGTTGGAAGAAGAATGAGAGTGTTGGTGAGTTCTACACGTAAAAAAATGGTCAGTGATAAAAAAAAGGTTAGTGTATGTTCCATCTATGCTGATGTAAAAAAAGAGAACAGGTAATGCTTAATATATATTGTTGTTCCCATATTTATATTACATGTTTTGTGATTAGGGATTTTTGTACCCAGATGAGGACATGGGAAAGTGAATAATGTATAACTTTAATAAATGTAGATTCTGTTTCTAGATTAGTAAATGATGCTTAAAATAAATTATGTAACATTTAAAGGTATTGTAAATTGTATGTAATTAATAGAATTGCAAATAAATTAATTAATTTAAAATTCCCTTTTATCATTCTTCCTAGTAAAATGAGTGTAGTTATTCTTTATATTTTGATGATTGAACCCTAATGATTTTAAGGAAATCCTATAAGCTAGAATGTCTACTAAAAATTCACAACGCTTTGGCGATGATTAAGTAAAAATATCGCTCCTTAAAGTCCAGCATAGGACCTATCATTCTAGCTAGGGATTATATATACGATCACATAAAGTTACTCAGATAAGAAAAAAATATATATTTAGAGTTAGAATATGAGTGGTTTGTGGAAAAGCAACTGCTGGTCTATTTCACTCCAACAGAGAACATGGTGCGTTTACCATCGAAACTATCGCCAGATACGTGGCCTATGTATTTCACAAGCTCTTCGTGATTTAGTAATGAAATTCCAAGAAATTGGCTGCGCCTGTGATAGTCCGCTATCTGGACGGCCAACTGATCCTGAGGATACTGTTATGAAAGTCCATCACATAGTTACCAGATGTCGCATGCAAACTACAAAAGATGTATCTCGTGTATTTGATGTACCTAAATCAATGGTCTTAAAGTTACTGCGCTCTGTATTCCGCACGTGTACTTACCTGTACCAGCATGCCCAGATGTTGGACGTGAAAGACCATCCACAACATATAGACTTTGTTAATGATTTTCTATCCAATATGATGGAGATAACGATCGGCCTTTTCGCATATTATGAACGGACGAGGCACATTTCACCTTAACTAGTAACGTCAATGGTCTCCGCGATCCCCCGACCTTACTCCTATGGATTTCAGGTTCTGGGGTTATCTAAAATCTAGGGTGTACATGTGCAATCCACAAATTTTGAAGGATTTGAAAGCCTCTATCAAATGTGAAACTGGAAACATCCCTTATGCGATGTAACGTTCGGCTGTATTGTCCACAGTTGCTACTATGCAATGTGTAATTACCTGCGATGGCATCCATGTGGAAAATTTGTAATCAAAATAAAAGTTCTCTTTTCTCCGACCTGTGTTGTAATCAGAGATTAGTGTACTGACTCTGTGTCATATGCAAATCTCTTCCTTGCGCCCCAATCGTGTTTTTTTTATAGGGAGAGGGGTTTCGCAGAACAGTTTTTTGTGCGTGCATAACGTGTCCGTTTCTTGCGATACACCTACAGTTCCAATGCTCTTTGGGGTTCTCGCATGCGCTGAGCATTTTGCGATGAAAAAAAATGTGTTTTGCCATTGGAAAATTTCGAGGTTATGTAAATATAACCACAAACGTGAGCGACATTTTGTTGCCGTTCACAGAATCTCGTGCTCATACCTCTGAATAGCTTTATTTGAAATTTCACCTTGATCGGTTGAACGATGAATGAAATGAAACAGCATGGCAAATAGCACTGAAGTATGTATCATAACAAGAAAATCTACAGATGTCTGAAATATTGATCAAATTTCTTCAACTTTAAAGCAAACAAGCTGTCAAGTAAACGAGACGTACTAAGTGTTTTTTTCTATTACAAGTTATGTTAAACAGTTTTGTTAAACATTAGAAAATCAGCGCAATGTGCTGTAAGTGATGTCCTTATATTTTGGTGAAAAGCTAACATTCCTACTAGATTGAAAAAAAAACATGTAGCTGATAAAATTGAAGGACTATATAAAGAATGCGAAGATTAAAAAGAACAAAGAAAACAACTTTTAGAAGATTTGAAAACGTTCTGAAGATTTGAAAAAAAAAAGATTTTTGGAAGATGGCTTTGGACAATGTTTTTGATATTGCACACGCGAGTGCCCTTAATATAATAAAAATCGAAGAGGATAAGGAATTTTTACTTGCTCAGAGACAAAAAGGAAGATCTGGTAAAATAGGAAGTCTTGATAAACGTTTTGTAAAAAAAGCAAAGGAATCAATCAAGAAAAAAACGCTTTAAACAAAGGAAAAAGCGTGAAGAAGTAAACAAATCATATTTTTTTGAACAAGCAATCAATTCCTTCAGACATATTTGAAGTAAAAGGAAGCTCAATTAATAATGAAACTTGTTAAAATCAGGAAGAAGTAGCTTCATGATCTTACAGTAAACCACCTTCTAAAAAAAGAGGTAAAATGAACATTTTGGACAATAGCGTAGCTGCAAGTACTGATGAAGCAAAGTTAAGTGATAGAAAGACAGCTATTATTTTGATCACAACACTAAAACTTGTGAGTTGTGATCCTGCCAAATATAATTTTAACAAATACTCTATTCGGCGCCTTAGAATCAAAATCCAAACAAGTAGAGTCGAAAATTTAAAAAAAGAGTATTTGGCACGTGTTCCGTTGACTGTTCACTGGGTTTGCAAAATTTTAGAATATATTTCAGGATCTGAAAATATTGATAGATTAGCAATTATTATTTCTATAAAAAATATTGACCAATTACTTGCAGTTCCAAAACTTCCGTCAGTAACAGGAGAAGCAATATCTTTTGCTGTTAAAAAAGACATTAGATTCATGGGGAATAACAGATCAAGTAAAAGCTATGTGTTTTCAAACAATATATGTAAATTCCGGGTTGTCAAGAGAAGCTTGTGTTCTTTTGGAACAGAAAATGAACAAAGACATGCTTTGGTTGGCTGGCCGTCAACTCATTCTGGAGATTAAGCAAGAGGCAGTTGTTGTTAAGTCACTCGGAATTCCAAACGGGCCAGACATACTCGTATGTAACGATTTCAATTTCGTGGAACTCTGTTGATCATGACATATTTCAAACTTCCGTAACTGATAATTTTATCAATGAAAAAACAACAGAAAATTTATCAGTAATCATTGAGTTTGTACAAAATCAACTTAATGATTTTCAACCAAGAGAGGATTACGAAGAACTGTTAGAACTTGCCATCATTTTTCTAGGAGGAGTACCCGAAAGAGGTGTTCACTTTAGAGCCTCTGGTGGCTTCCATCGAGCACGATGGATGGCAAAGACCATATGCACGCTCAAGGTTTATTCTTTTAAAGATCAATTCAAACTGTCTGAGGATGAATAATCTGGTGTTCGCCAAGTTTGCTCGTTTGCAGTAAAAATCTACTTTCACAGTTGGTATCAGGCACCGTCTGTTTGTTCTGCTCATAGAAATGATTTATTGCTCCTTAAAATCTTGAAAGAGTACGAAAATGTAAATAAAGACATTTATTTGTGTGCTATGAAGAAATTACTAGGACATTTGTGGTACTTGTAAGAAGAACTAGTTGCTTTTGCGTTTCTCGATAACAATGTCTCTTTAAAATTAAAAGAAAAATGGTGCGTGCTTTGAAAAATATGAAAAATGAAAAAACATTATAACGTGCACGGGTTGATCCTGATGACATCTTCTAAAAGAACATGCAAGATTTTCTGACAAGTAAGACTCTGTGTTTTTTTAAAATTATGAAACTGAAACAGATGTGAAATGAATCTTACAAATATTGTAAGGCTTTTGCGGCTTCAAAATTATTAATGATGTAGCCGAACTTGGGGCAGCAATTATTGAGAAATACAATAAACTTCATACAAAAGATGAAGAACAAAAACAATACGCATTGTTGTTTATCAAGCAGTATCGAAGCAGTATTCAGACTCTAAAAAATCAACATTGATGTCTGAAAAAAGGTAAATGTAAGGATTTTATAATAATGATAGCTTTTTTCTTCTTCTTTAAATGTTTATAACAATGTAGTTGCTGCAGAATTTTCTAAAATATTTAATAAAAATATGTTTACTTGTTATTAAGAATAATTATGTATTTACCATCAATATTCTTGAATATGTCTAAACTTTAAGTAGTGCTAGCGGCCCCTAAAATCATGCTAAAAATTTTGAAAAATTTTTTAAATTAATTTGTAATAAATAGCAGGGTGCCTTGGTATAAATCGTGAAAAAACTTTTTTCCAACTTTTAAGGACCACCCTAATATATGTATATATATATAATAAAATCCAACTCAAATAAGAGAATTTCTATATATATCAAATTAAAGAACGTATGTTGTCGAAAGAGTAAAAGTCTCATTTCCGTTTCATTCCGTTTTTTCCTCTTCTGTAATATGAGAAAGAGTATAAATGTATCTAAAGTACTTTCATTCTTGGAAAATTTCATTTTTAAACTTTCCGAGACTTTCTTTTTTCTTAATTCTCTCCGAAATTATCAAAAGGTGTTTTATTTTTACTCGTTTTATAGTCTATTTCTTTTTTTTTTATATGGTGAGGAAGATATTGCATTGTATTTAAGCATCAGAAATTGGATAAATTCTTTTTATATTAATTGATTAGCCTTTTTAAAAATATGTTGTAATGTAAGTTGAAATAAATAACTGTAAAAATTAAATTAAAAATGGGTCTATAATTTTATCTCAAAATTTTAACTGTTATTGAAGTTTTAATATATTTTTAATATATTTTGTCCAAAAAACTTACATTAAAATTGAAACTACATATTAAAATTGAAATTAAAAAAGATAAATAAATAAAAATTTGAAATGTTTTAAGAAATGATGTGTGACATCTTTATGCAACATCAGCGTCCGTGAAAGAACAGACTTTAAGAGCGTAAGGATTTTCCATAAAAAGAATAATAAACAACAAAATTTATATGTTATAGTTTTAATGAATATTCGTTAAATGTCATTTAAAAATATACACGTTATTCTTACATTTTTACTTTTAAAAGAACAATCCTTTTATGCATCTTTTTTTTAAATGCATAAATCTTTATCGAAATTTAATTTTTAAATTATGTGTTAGAAACTATGTTTGAATGTCTTCACTTCAGTACCGAATCGTGTTGGACACATAATCGCTTTATATCCAATTAAGCATTCAGATAGAAATTATACATTTTATAAACAACATGTGATTCATATAATAGTGTAAAATATAATTTCCCTTACATATGTTTGTTTATCTATATAAAAAATGTGGTTTATAATAGAACGCAACATTTTTCCATAAACAACAAAAATAAAAAATAAATTATTTTTATGAAAAAATTATTTTTTTTCGTTTTTGTATTGCTCCTAGTAGGAAACTGGATATATGAAATTTTAGAAATTATAAACATAATTGCAAAGTATATCCAATTTATCTGGCCAATGCTCTGTTTGTCCATGCACATTTTAAATTCGTTAAGATGATCTAATTCTAAAAGATTCTAATTGATTAATATGGTGAAAGATACAGGTTTTCCACGATTGTATGATAGAAACTCCGCATGCACACATGATAACATTCTTATATAGGGGAGAAGGGGGTAATTAATCTCAGATGAAGTCATCTATTACTCACCGCAACCCGACAATTCTAAAGCCTTGATTCTCATGTCATTTATTAATTCGTATTCTAGAACGGATCATAAACAATGTGGGCATGTGTAATTATAATTAACATTTCTCATAATTATAATCTATTGATTTTTTTTAAATTCATTATTATCTCTTAAAGTCATTTTGAGTGGAATGCACAGTTTTCACTTACTATGTACATAAATATATAACGTAGTAACAATCCACTATATTCTCTTTGAGTCATCTCCAGGGCATTCATCAGACTCGAGAGTTGGAAACACAATTGATTATCGATTGCAGAGTGTGTTGAAATAACAGAAAAGTGCTGAAAATCAACAAATTTTAAACTTCTGGAATTGTAATCTTTAAATTTGTACTATACAAATATCTAACCAATATGTTAACGGCTTTAACAACTCAAAAAATGTTTATTTCGCATGTTTTTGTTTTTTAAATTGAACCAGCACTTTGTGAGTTATACTATCTCTTCGTAACTATAGCTAACGTTGAAAGTTCGATGTGAATGGGCAATATATATATATATATCTCGTAAGAAACAAACGATCAAAAAAGAAAAAAAAAACATTTAATAATTTTTTTAAGAAGTACGTTCGAAGTAACATTAAATTTTTACAGCTATCTTACTAGAAGAGTAAAATGTTAAAGCAATGAAAAAAGAAGGCCAGACCAAAGTCATAAGTATACTAAAAATATATTATAAAATAATACTTACATAAAAAAGTAAGCCCAGAATTTACAAATAAAGTGATAATTTAAATATAAATATAAATAAACTATCCTGCGTTTATTATCGATTTTAGAATGCCCATAAATAACTGACATAGATTGGTTGATTCTGTTTATGACGGTCAATTATTAACAAGTGGTATATAGGCCCTAAGCTTCGTGAATTCCCTCCGTGGGGGGGGGGGGGGGGAGGGTCTTTCTAAAAGAACCTAACTTGACTTTAAGTAAGAAAATCCAAAGTTCGGAGAAAAAATGAACAACGATTAGACAGACGGGCACGATTTTGTTTCAATCCAGAATCTCCTTAAGCCTCAACCACTGGTGGAGCTAATTGTCATAGAAGTCAAGCTCTAAAATTTCTTCAAGAATACATAGTAAACATTTTGCAAAATAATTTATGATATATTTATAATTAATAACTGAAAAATAAATCAAAAAAAATATTTACTGATTTTATATTTAATTTCTTCTCATTTACAATGTAAAGTCATTTTTTTAGCATTTCAGTTAAAACAAATGTTTTTAATTTAAAATTTTGGAATTACATATTCAGCAAAATGAACTTTTTATTACGTTTAAGTTTGTATATGATAACAAAAAATAAGCTGCATTTATAATTACTAAATATTCATTTTAGAAGAATTAAATACATTTTGAATATGTATTCCAAAGCAATTGAACACAAATATCAAAATGTAAAAACATCTTTACTGCTATTAGTGCTATTGATATTTATATGATCCCTTAAATTTTGCCTAAATTAAAAGAAGAAAAAAATATTTTTCCACATTTGCATTTACTGTTCAAGCAACTAAAGGAAATATTTGATTAACAATTACTTCAAATTAAACAAACGATTTTACTGGGATATTAGCTAGGGATATTATTCTCACTGATAACGACGTTATAGCATCATGTGCGAATCTATTAAAAATTGTTTAATACATTTTCACATAAATAACATAAAAATGAATAACATTATTTATGGTGATTACACCAAAAGCTATTAATGTTTTTTTTTTTTTTTTTTTTTTTTTTTTTTGGCTACATTTATTTTTAAAGGAGCCATTATTTTTTCGTGTTTTTGTAGCTTTTGCAAGCTATTTATATTTATCATTTTCTAATGACTGTTATCTGTAGAAGAATTATTTTCTTCCACATATTTTGATTATTTTTAGATTTTTTAAAAATGTATTTATGGTGGTTTTGCAAAAACCCATTACATTTTCGTAATTAATTATTGAAAAGCTTCTTCTTATCTATTTATTTTTGTGTGTGTGTGTGTTTCAAGGAAATTGTATTTATTATTTTTGATATTTTCTAATGCTTATAATCTTTAGAATATTTTTTTTCGTGCATATTTTATTTTATTTTTTAATTTATCTCTAAATCAAAATTAATTATTTAAAAACATGAAAATTTATAAAACAGTATTTTTTTTTTTAGTAAAATGAATTGTGATCGTGTCTATAAACATTGCAGGATTTAAATCAATGCTTCTTTAGATAGAATGAAACCCAGTAAAAATAATGAAAGGTAATATATATATATATATATATATATATATATATATATATATATATACATACAGGGTGTCCCTAAACAAATGGTATATACGCTAGGGGGTGATACAACACATCAAGACGAGTAATAGTAAATAGGAAACCAAAGGTCCCAAAAGCTTTCCAAAGGAGATAGCCGCCAATAAAGTTTGGGGTCCAAAATTTCGAATACACATAAAAAACGGAAAAATTGTTCGATTGATTTGCGGTTTTCACTAAAATTATTATTTATGTTGGTATTTTCTTGAAAATAAATTATAAAGATAAATTTCGAAAAATGCCGATAGAGGGCGCTTTAGATTTTGAAGTAATGAAAAACTATTTTTTGCCGTGATTTTTTGCATCTCATTAAATGTTTTCGGAAGCTTCGACTTAAACTTAAATTTTGAGCTCAAAATCTGAATAGTTGGAAGCGGTTAAGTAGCACAAACTTAACTGTGTTCAGAGGGTTTAAATTTAAAATGATTATAAAAAACGGAAAAATTGGTCGATTCATTTGCGGTTTTCACTAAAACTATTCTTTATGTCGTTATTTTATTGAAAATGAATTATAAAGATAAATTTCAAAAAATGCCGATAGAGGGCGCTTTAAACTTTGGAGTAACGAACAACTACTTTTTACGTTATTTTTTGCATCTGATTAAATGTTTTCGTAAACTTAGACTTAAACTTAAATTTTGAGCTCAAAATCTGAATAGTTGGGAGTGGTTAAGTAGCAACAAACTGAAATGTGTTCAGAGGGTTCAAATTTCAAATGATAATAAAAAACGGAAAAATTGGTCGATTCGTTTGCGGTTTAAAATAAAACTATTCTTTAAGTCAGCATCTTCTTGAAAATGAATTTTAAAGAGAAATTTCAAAAAATTCCGTTAGAGGGCGTTTTAAATTTCACAGTAACCAACAACAAATTTTAACCGTTATTTTTTGTATCTAATTAAATGCTTTCCGAAACTTGTTAAATGTTTTCGAAATCTTAGATTTAAACTTAAAGTTTGAACCCAAATTCTGAATCGTTGGGAGGGGTTAAGAAGCGCAAACTGAAGTGTGTTCAGGAGTTGAAATTTAACCCCACTCCCCTCGAACACAGTTCACTTCTGCGCTACTTAAACACTCGCAAAGACTCATAATTTGATCTCAAAATTTAAATCTAAGCATTTGAAAGCATTTAATGAAATAAAAAAAATAACGGTTAAAAGTAGTTGTACGCTACTCCAATGCCTAAGGCGCCCTCTATCGGCATTTTGTGAAATTTATCTTTAAAATTTATTTTTAAGAAAACACTGATTTAAAGTGTAATTTCAGCAAAAACCGCAATCGAATCGACTAATTTTCCGTTTTTTTTTGTAGTTTTCCGTTTTGTTTGAAATTTAAACCCTCTAAACACAGTTCAATTTGTGCTACTTAACCACATCCAACTATTCAGATTTTGAGCTCAAAATTTAAGTTTAAATCTAAGCCTACGAAACCATTTAATGAGATGCAAAAAATAACGGCAAAAAATAGTATTAGGATGGATTATTTCATTAATCCAAAGTCTAAAGCGCTCTCTATCGGCATTTCTTGAAATTTATCTTTAAAATTTATTTTTAATAAAATACCGACATAAAGAACAGTTTTAGTGAAAACCGCAAATCAATCGACCAATTTTTCCGTTTTTTATAATCATTTGAAATTTAAACCCCCTGAACACAGTTAAGTTTGTGCTACTTAACCGCTTCCAACTATTCAGATTTTGAGCTCAAAATTTAAGTTTAAGTCTAAGCTTACGAAACCATTTAATGAGATGCAAAAAATCACGGCAAAAAATAGTTTTTCATCATTTCAAAATCTAAAGCGCGCTCTATCGGAATTTTTTGAAATTTATCTTTATAATTTATTTTCAAGAAAATACCAACATCAAGAATAATTTTATTGAAAACCGCAAATCAATCGACCAATTTTTCAGTTTTTTATGTGTATTTAAAATTTTGGGCCCCAAAATTTAATGGCGGCTATCTCCTTTGGAAAACGTTTGGGACCATTGGTTTCCTATTTACTATTACTCGTCTTGATGTGTTCTATCACCCTCTACCGTATATACAATTTGTTTAGGGACACCCTGTGTATATATATAAATTCTTAGATAAAATTAAATTACGGAAACGGGAATGTACAGAAACGATAAAACAACATTTTTACAAAAATAATTTTTTGAAAAAAAAAAAAAAAAAATCAGTGTAATGTTTTAAGAAATGTAACATCTTTTAGAGTTCATGTAAATACACTCAAATATGTTACAAAACTTTAAATATTATAGAAATTGAAAATTTTTCTTAATATGGATTTATAATACGTAAAGACAATTATGTTTGTTTACTGAAATTTAATGTAGAAACATAAAAAATAGAGAATAAATATTATAAACAAACTTATCCCCTAGTAATGTTACTATTTTTGTGTGCATTTCCAGAAGAAAGTTAAAATTCAATAAATATAATTTTTATTTACAAAACATGAATTTTAAATTCAACATTTATTCAAGACTCGTGTACATATAAATACATTTTTACATAATATGAACTAAATAATAATTTTTATTTCTGACTCTAGTGACGAATCGTCATAACATTGCTAGAATAAATATGTTCATAGAAAAAATGATTTAGCACAACTAAAGCGAAAATACATAAATATTTGTATAAAAAAGAATCATTAATTAAAGTAAAGTTTTAAATTTATTTTATTCACTAATATCCATTTTAAGTTCGTTTCATTCTTTCAGATAGTAATAATAACTTTAGGTTTCAGGAAAAGATGAAGGCTATTTTTTTTAATTAAAGCTATAAACTTTATGACTCTAGAACGTTCGGTGGGAATGAATGGTTGTAACAAGGAACACCCAAGTGAAATTTCAATTGCTCACCATAAAAATGTCAGATAATGACAATAGCAAAGTAATAGCAAAGTTGTAAAAAACCCAGACTGTCTCCAACTTTGACATTACGCGCAGGAGCCAAGAATAACAGAATTTACAGCCGTGAACGCCCACAGAAGGGAGGACTCGGACAAGGGTCTCATGAGTTTCTGCAACCCGTGGGAAGAAAAAAAAGTTTTTCTAGTGGCCGAAAGGTGTGTACCTCCTACTTGGACAGGGGACCAATGAGAAGTGAAAGGGCAATTGCCCCAATAAAAACGTTTGCAAATAAACCAATAATATAAAGAAAAGGGATTGGAAGTAATCAAAGAAAAAAAAGAACTACCTCAGAAGTTAGAAGTTAGAAGTCAGCAGATTCGGAAGGTATTTTTGTTCTCCCAGTATGTTGTCATGAAGAAAGGACTCCAAAAAGAAATCATTCCACTCCGATGCGGATGTCTAAGCGTTTTTTTTTTTGGACTTGAAAAAAAAAACAATATCGAAATTGCCGTGAACATTTTTTTAAATTACTGCCATGCATTATAATGGACAATTATGACTCGCGCGACTTCAGATGCGATGTACGAAATTGCTGTGAACATTTTTAATAACTGCCATGCATTATAATGGACAATTTTGATTCGTGAGACTTCAGATGAGATGTACGAAATTGCTGTGAACATTTTTAATTACGGCCATGCATCATAATGGACAATTATGACTCGTGAGACTTTAGATGCGATGTACGAAATTGCTGTGAACATTTTAATTACTACCACGCATTTTAACGGACAGTTATGAATTACGAGACTTCATTTGTGCTGCGTGAGAGTGCTACAAGTTATTTGTTTCGACGGACCTTCCGTGGATTTAGCTGCCAGCTGTTCAACAATGGTGAGCAATTTAATCTTACTCTTGTGGTGTTACCTTTTTTTTTTAATTATCTTTTAGCCGATTTTATTCGTATATATAAAGAAAAATTTCTTTAATATGAAAATTATTTTTTTTTTTGAAATTTAAATAAGGAATAAAAAGAATAAAAAAAAATAAGATAAAATAAAATAAAATAAAATAAAAAGAAGAAAAGTGAATAATAGGGGAAACTTAGGCTATGCCTTTTTAGTTGTGCTGTGAGAAAACTGTGTAGGTTTATGATAACATAAAACTTAAAAAAAGAAAGTATTATTATGAAATGAATACATTTTCGAGTGGTATTATCTCAGGGTGTTGCTATTTATGAAATCGATATTTTTGAATTGTACTTTATTATTGTATTTTGAATAAAATTTGTTGTTTCAAATAAATATTGGTGTGTACATAATTATCCTTGTTTTCTTTGATATATTCTTTTCTTTATTTCTCTTTAAGTAATTTAATAGATGCAGATTCTAGATTATTGAAATTATTTTTTTTCCGGAAGACAGTTATTGTTTACATTCATATTATCTCTTTAAAATCCTGATTTGCAAAGTTGAACGTTAAATAAGTGGAATCTGAGCTATTGCGATTTTCCTTTATTTAAATTATTGGTGAGTTTAAGAGAAATCAAATTTTTTTTGGTAATATCCAGTGCAATCTTTCACAACGCGGATTGGGATATTATCTTAATATTACTTTATTAACACTAACCACTATCTTTCGCGTACCGTGTAATGCGGTGTAATTTTCCTCACCACATTAAAAAAAATTTAATGGTGCTAATACCAGGTGTTTAATTTGCACTCAGGATTAAAAAAAAATAATTTTTTTTCTGCATTTAATTATACATATAAATATATATTCAGTATTATAAATTTTTCTCCTTAATTACCTATTTTCTGTTTCTCTTCTTTTACTAACAAAACATCACTTACCTATATTGTGTAAAACAAAATTGATATTTTATGCATATCTAGAAAAATTGATAATAATGAACAAAATTAATAAATATACGTACGAAATGAATACGTACTGAGGAGAAAGGGGTTTAGCTCACAGCACATTATTTAGAAAGCCTTTGTTACTAAAGATTTGTTTATATATATATATCTGTACTTTGAAAATTTATTTTGTGATTATTATTTGTGAGTATCTATAGAAAAGAGTAGGGGGATTTTGAAATTTCTATGAAATATTTTTTTTCTCTTTTCCCTTTATGTGAGTGTAATTTTGATACCTAGATTAAAAAAAATATATATTTTAAGAGTACAGTACATAATAATTCACAGTGCTAGAAAAAAAAAAGAGGTTAAAAAAATTAAAGAAAAACAATTAAACATCAATCTGTTGGAGATTTTCAAAATAGATAAATAAATATGACAAGAAGAAAGGGAAGACAGGCTTCTCCCGAAAGGGAATCATTCACTATTGGAGTGGATACTTTGATAAATTCATTACAAAATTTTGAGGATAAACCGGATCAAAACATAACACATTTTTTTTTGAAAAATTTCAGGAGTTAGCCGTAGCGGCACAATTTCCCGACGACATAAAATTGGTATTGGCGAAATCAAAATTCAAAGGGCAAGCAAGAGAAGTTATGAGAAATACAAATGAATTGCATAAAGCACAAGACTATAAAACCTTTAAACAAAATGCGATAAAACAATTCCAAAAAGAAAGATCTTTTGCTGATGCTCAGTTGCAATTTATAAATGCCAAACAAACAGCCAATCAAACTATTGAGGAATTCACAAAAAAGTTCAATATAGAAGCACAGAAATATCTTGCTTTATCAGGACATGAACAAAAGAATGGAGCCAAAGAACTATTAGAGACTATAAAATTAACAAAATATCTTGAGGCGCTAATACCGGACATTTCTTTCGAATTAAAAAAATATCTACCTACAAATTTCGAAGACGCGGTAAATAAAGCTAAAAACATCGAAAGTGCATTAAACAGTAAATGTGCAGGTGAGATAAATAATTTGACAGAAACAAGCGAAAATAAATTATTTGAGGCACTTATTAGCATGTCACAAGACCAAAAATCAGAGATACAAGAGCTGAAAGAACAAATAAAAAGGTTATAAATTGACAAAAACGAAAGTGAACAAAACAAAGTGGAAATAAATCATATAACACAAAATTTTTGTCATATATGCAACAAGTCCAATCACCAGACACAAAATTGTTATTTTAATCAAAAAAGTGCGAATTTTTTACAACCGAGGGGAGCACAAAACTATGTTAGGCCAAGATTTCACAAGAATTACTATCAAAATAACAATTATGGAAGCTTTACAAGATTTCCACAAAACTATGCACAACATTTTCAAGCGCCACAAACATTCGATTTTGCAAGATCTCATAACAATCAAATTAGAATTAACGATATGCAAAATCAGATGCCAAATTGGCAAAATTTGCACGAATCACCGATAGGACCTAATCAAATTTATCATGTAAATTATTATATGCAAAATATGGTTCCAATGCAAAATTTTGACCCAACACAGGGAAACAATACACAAATCGCATATACAGAGCAGCATCACAATTTCGCAGATATGCAAAATAGCCAAAATCTTTTGCCGCAAAATAATGAGAGAAACAGGGAACATCAGCCCACAATTACCTTTCCAAATGAAAACAGAGACAGAAGGGCTAGACAAAATCATAACAGGAACAGAGGACAAAGTAATTTAAACCGGTAAAGGGACTTACAAAATTGAGAGAAATACAAGCCCGTAGGTCCCGCATCATTGGAAAAAACAGGGTTATAACATAAAACATAAAGCAAACAAGGAACTAAAAATAATTAAACAAAAACAAACAAAAAAGACAGAGATAAGAAGAAATGAGAACAAAAAAAAAATTATTAAAGAAAAATTAATTGCAAGTTGTAATTCGGGTAAAAACAATGAATTACCAATATGGAATTTACAAATAAAGAAAGATATAATTATACCCAGCCTAATTGATAGTGGGGCGAGTATAAGTTTAATATCCCCAGGGGTCTTCGAAAAAATAAAACAGACAGATATAAAAATTAAATATTTAGCCAACGCTATAAAAATTACAACTTTATCAAATAAATCGATTCCTTTTAAACACTGTGTAAAATTTAAGTTTAGATTTAACAACACTTTCTTAAAAGGCACATTTTATGTAACTAAAGAAGAATTTGATCGTCATTACAAAATTATTTTAGGATACAATTTTTTAAAAAGTAATAAAATAATTATGGATTTTGAAAATAATACTTTTAAACTCAATAACTCAATTATACAATTAAATTCTAATGAAGATCAAATTACTGAGGTAAATGAAATTAAGCCGATACAACAAAATGACGAGTTTCAAACAATACCAAAACAAATTCACTCTTATTAGTATAATAATATTCCGAAAATTAATGCACGAGTATTCGTAGAGAAAAGCATTACTTTGAGACCCAGAGAATCGAAGTTAGTGAACTTAATTTGTGACGGCAAATTAAAAAACGGACAACAATTTTTTTCCAACCTAAATATAACAACAGGAAATTAGTAATCCAAAATTCAGTTCATGAAAATAAGGAAAACGAAAATAATTTATTCACAATATTAGTACAAAATAAATCTAAACAATACTTGAGACTTCACAAAGATCAGGAAATGGGAAAAATTACCACTAATTTTTTTATAAAAAAAAACAAAATAAATCAAATACTGATAATATTTACGAAGTAAATAACTCAAATATCACACAAATTAGAGAATTAAGAAAGAAAGAACTTTCAGAGAAGGATTTTAAAGTTAATCACTTAACACCAAAGGTACAAAAGGAAGTACTGACAATTTTAATGAGACACGTGACTGCTTTCAGCAAATCATATAAAACGCTAGGAGAAACAGATGTAATAAAACCGAACTTTAAACTAATGCACGACTTTCCAATACAAACGAAACCCTTTAAGTTAGCACATGATGTAAAAAAATTCGCGGAGAAAGAAATTCAGGATTTATTGGATGCAGGTATCATAGAGCCCACGAATTCAAGTTATGCTTTCCCAGTAATTTTTGTAAAGAAAAATTCTACGTCAAAAACAAATGATAAGAATTTAATTAAATTTAGGGTGGTTATAGATTTTAGAGCTCTTAATGATATATTAGAAAGCGACCCATATCCAGTACCTAATACAAAGGAGATTTTACAAAATATGGCAGGAAAAAAATTATACACTGTCTTAGATTTGCATTCTGCATTCTTTCAAATAAAATTAAATGAGCAGGACAAGCATAAGTTAGCATTTATCACGGAAGATAACCATTTTCAAATAACAAGGATGGGGGGGACAAAGGGGATGGGGGGATTTTTGGGACAAAAATTTCAACGAATCAATTCGCTCGTTTAATTGATATAGTTTTAGGAGACTTAAAGAAAAAATACAATATTCAATACTTTATTGATGACATAATAATTGGTTCAAATGATGTACAACAAATGCACATAATACTAGAAGCAGTATTAGAACAATTAGAAAAATTCAATCTTACAATTGAACCGACTAAACTAAAATTATACATGCCGGAAATAGACTTTTTGGGATACAAAATTGGTGAAAAGGGATATGCGCCCTCACAAAAAAATATCCAAAAAATAACAAACTTCGCAGTACCCACATCTCAAAAAACAGTTAGAGCATTTATTGGATTATGCACATATTTTAAAGCAACTATACATAATTATGCGGAGATAATATCACTACTGACGGACCTCACTAAAGCTAATACAAAATTCAAATGGAATGACAAAGCACAAGAATCATTTGAAAAAATACAAAAAATTATAATGGAACAACCTACTATTCACCCCAAAGATTTTAGTAAAGAATTCTATATAATTACAGATGAATCGAAAATTGCAACATCAGGTATATTAGCACAAAAACAAGGAGATAAAATGATCCCAATAGAATTTACGGGAAGAAAATTAAAAGACTCAGAAAAGAACTATCCAAGCATGCAGATTGAACAAATGGCAATCTACGAAACCGTAACATATTTTAGAAACATTCTATTAGGACGAAAAATTTTTCTGCTAACAGATTCAAAGGCATTAACGTACCATTTATAGTTAGAAAAGCAGCCTGAGATTGTAGCAAGATGGTTACTAAAATTACAAGATTATGATTTTGAAGTATCGCATATTGCAGGTATCCATAATGCCGCTGATTTCTGTAGTAGATCGGTACATGCTCTATCAATAGCAGATGATTTGGACAGACACCTTTTCATGGTAAATAAAAAGCTAAATACAGATAATATAAAAAAAGAACAATTAAATGACCCAAAATTAAAAGAAATTATTGAGGCCTTACAACAACAAAGAAAAGTAAAAAAATATGAAAAGTATACTTTAAATAAAGATGGGATATTAATTCTGAAAAATTCACATAATTCAAATAATGTGGAATTATATAGCGCACCGCAGAGCTTAAAAGAAGATATTCTAAACAGTGCACATGTCCCACATTTTGCTTTCTTAAAAACTTATGGTATTATAAAAGAATGATTTTTCTGATACAGAATGTATCAAGAGATAAAACAATTCTGTACAAAATGCGTAACATGCAACACATTTAAACAACATAGAACGATAAAAATTCCTTTTAAAACAATGGATAAAAATTATCTCCCAGGACAAAGACTGGTATGTGACGTAATTGGACCTTTAATTCCATCTTTAAATAGGAATAAATTTGTACTGACAGTCATAGACACTGCCACACGGTACTTGCAAGCATTTCCACTTAAATTGACGGACACTAGGGTCATAATCAATGCTCTCAATGGTTACTTTAGTGCATTCGGATTAGCAATATATTTTTCCACTGATAATGGATCTTATTTCAAATCGAAGGATTTTAAAGATTACATGAAAAATTTAAATATCGAACTAATCCCCTCATCAATTTATCACCCTGAAAGCCAATCGATTTCGGGAAGGATTAATAGGGATTTAAAAGCTTCAATAGCAGCTATGTGTAATAAAACTTATGAATGGGATACGAAACTTCAATATTTTATTTTGATGCATAACTAAACTGTACATAGAATAACAAAATTCTCTCCAAGCATGTTATTTTTTGGAAGAGAAATAAAAACGCCTTTCACAAACTTCGAAGTACATGACATGTCTTCTTATAGCAAATACGTTCAAAATAAATTAAAACATATGTACGAAATAAGAAAAGAGGTTATCAAAAATCAGGAAATAGCAGATAGGGAATTAAATAAAAATTCAAAAGAAAACACAAGGAGTTACAATTAGGCGATGAAGTATACTTAAAACTGCTGATAAAACCTAAAGCGTTATATCAGAAATTTTCAGGCCCATATTATGTTGAGAGAATTTTCAGGAATGACAACTATCTCATTAAAAACAGGGATAGACCAGATCTAAAGCCTATTAGAATTCATATTTCTAAATTATTTGCGCCCAATATGGCAAGCAAAACTAAAACAAATAATCATTCGTGAGGGAACACAAGTACGTAAATAAAATAAATAAATAAATAAAACAAACAAATAAATAAATAAAAATGTATAATTCAAATGATTCATTAAAACTGATTCACTTGTCTACTGAAACTTTCAAAGTTTTCTAAAATAGATAAAAATAAATAAATAAATAAATAAATAAATAAATAAATAAATAATCATAATTCATTGAAGATATTGGCTTAAATTATAAACTTTTACAATTAAATACTAATGACTTCTAAAAATGTTCGACTTTCATGTACAAAAAGAAATATCTCTAATACAAAACTAAACGTTATTTTTTTTTCCTCATGGTCTCACATGATTAATAAATATATGATTCAACAAAAAAAAAGGGTAAAATAAAACTGGATAATTCATGGCTGATTAACTTTTTTATTAATATTCAGCGTCAAAATGGATTTTAAAACACTATGAACAATAATAACAGTTAAATAACTAAATAAAAAAGAATAAAATAAAATATTTATTACAATATATAGATATAAAAAAAGGGGCTATAATATAATCTCATTGGAAATATATATTTCGTACTGCCCGGGATGCAAATTTTTATTGGTGGTCGATAGTTTGCATTGTACAAAACATATTTTTTCTTGAGATTATATGTAAATGAGATTGTCCACAGAAAATATATTAGTCATAAAGATTTTATATAAATAATCATATCTCATTAATTAATATAGCAATAAAATTAGATTAGAATAAAATTTGAAATACATAAAGAAACTATTAATTATAATCTCTAAAATACTCATACGTTCTAAAAAAAAAGAAAGAAAGAAAATACTTAAATAAAAATAAATAAATAAAATAACGAAATAAAATAAATTTAATTAATTTTTCATAACTCTCATACGATGGAAAAAGTAACAATATGTATAAAAGTGGTTACATAACAACCAGACACAATAATCTAATAAAAATATTAATAAAGCCAGTAAGGAAAAAATAAATAGACAGTGAATTAAAAAGAATTCAAGTGAGAGAACGTTTCAGTAACAAAAATTTAATATACAACATAGATAAATGTATGTAAAAAAAAAGAAAAAAAGGGGGGAAATAAGAAATGATTTAGGACGAAGATTTTTTTTTTCTCTCAAATATTGTTGACGAAAACAACAAAAACATTTTTACGATTCAAAAAAAAAAAAAAAAAAAAGAGAAGTTTCTGAGAAATTTTTCTCTTATTTCAGAGTAGTAAACTTTCAAAATTTTGCTAGTTGGGGAAGTTTGTTTTGTTCATAGGCATAGTTCGTAGAAATATAGAACATGCCAAGTAAAATACACACCCATTTCTGGAACGCTATAATACAGATGTATATATATATATATACATATATATAATAAAAAAAGGAAAAGGAAAATATAGAAAATATAGCTATTCCTATAACGAATACGTTCATGTACATATTTGGATATTATTTTTTCAATAACACCACATTGGAAAGATTATATTTCTCAACCATAGTTAATCATGTATATTATTTAAGAATTTTGCATTCCTTTGATATATTTGTGTATATATTTTAGTTTGTCTTGTATAGGATATTTTTTTTCTTAATCAAAGGGGAGATAGCATGTAGTGACGAATCGTCACAACATTGCTAGAATAAATATGTACATATAAAAAATGATTTAGCACAACTAAAGCGAAAATACATAAATATTTGTATAAAAAAAGATTCATTAATTAAAGTAAAGTTTTAAATTTATTTTATTCACTAATATCCATTTTAAGTTCGTTTCATTCTTTCAGGTAGTAATAATAACTTTAGGTTTCAGGAAAAGAGGAAGGCAATTTTTTTTGTAATTAAAGCTATAAACTTTATGACTCTAGAACGTTCGGTGGGAATGAATGGTTGTAACAAGGAACACCCAAGTGAAATTTCAATTGCTCTCCATAAAAATGTCAGATAATGACAATAGCAATGTAATAGCAAAGTTGTAAAAAACCCAGACTGTCTCCAACTTTGACATTACGCGCAGGAGCCAACAATAACAGAATTTACAGCCGTGAACGCCCACAGAAGGGAGGACTCGGACAAGGGTCTGATGAGTTTCTGCAACCCGTGGGAAGAAAAAAGTTTTTCTAGTGGCCGAAAGGTGTGTACCTCCTACTTGGACAGGGGACCAATGAGAAGTGAAAGGGCAATTGCCCCAATAAAAACGTTTGCAAATAAACCAATAATATAAAGAAAAGGGATTGGAAGTAATCAAAGAAAAAAAAGAACTACCTCAGAAGTTAGAAGTTAGAAGTCAGCAGATTCGGAAGGTATTTTTGTTCTCCCAGTATGTTGTCATGAAGAAAGGACTCCAAAAAGAAATCATTCCACTCCGATGCGGATGTCTAAGCGTTTTTTTTTGGACTTGAAAAAAAAATATATCGAAATTGCCGTGAACATTTTTTTTAATTACTGCCATGCATTATAATGGACAATTATGACTCGCGCGACTTCAGATGCGATGTACGAAATTGCTGTGAACATTTTTAATAACTGCCATGCATTATAATGGACAATTCTGACTCGTGAGACTTCAGATGAGATGTACGAAATTGTTGTGAACATTTTTAATTACTGCCATGCATTATAATGGACAATTCTGACTCGTGAGACTTCAGATGAGATGTACGAAATTGCTGTGAACATTTTTAATTACGGCCATGCATCATAATGGACAACTATGACTCGTGAGACTTCAGATGCGACGTACGAAATTGCTGTGAACATTTTAATTACTACCACGCATTTTAACGGACAGTTATGAATTACGAGACTTCATTTGTGCTGCGTGAGAGTGCTACAAGTTATTTGTTTCGACGAACCTTCCGTGGATTTAGCTGCCAGCTGTTCAACAATGGTGAGCAATTTAATCTTATTCTTGTGGTGTTACCTTTTTTTTTTTTTAAATTATCTTTTAGCCGATTTTATTCATATATATAAAGAGAAATTTCTTTAATATGAAAATTATTTTTTTTTTATTTGAAATTTAAATAAGGAATAGAAAAGAATAAAATAAAATAAGATAAAATAAAATAAAATAAAGAAGAAAAGTGAATAATAGGGAAAACTTAGGCTATGCCTTTTTAGTTGTGCTGTGAGAAAACTGTGTAGGTTTATGATAACATAAAACTTTTAAAAAAAAGTAAATATTATTATGAAATGAATACATTTTCGAATGGTATTATCTCAGGGTGTTGCTATTTATGAAATCGATATTTTTGAATGGTATTTTATTATTGTATTTTGAATAAAATTTGTTGTTTCAAATAAATATTGGTGTGTACATAGATATCCTTGTTTTCTTTGATATTTTCTTTTATTTATTTCTCTTTAAGTAATTTAATAGATGCAGATTCTATATTATTAAAATTAATTTTTTTTCCGTAAGACAGTTTTTGTTTACATTCATATTATCTCTTTAAAATCCTGATTTGCAAAGTTGAACGTTAAATAAGTGGAATCTGAGCTATTGCGATTTTCCTTTATTTAAATTATTGGTGAGTTTAAGAGAAAGCAAAATTTTTTTGGTAATATTCAGTAC